>LPNX010171393.1:302157-364020 GCA_001517045.1 Pseudotsuga menziesii
GGACTTAGTCCTAAAGTGATAGGGAATGATTCTCCCGTAATCAATCCGGTAACTTCGGTTGTCGAGAATGTGGTGGGATTGTATCATCCCTGGACTTTAAGCCCAAAAGTGATCCAAAGACTTTTTTTGTCTTTGAGTTGTGGATTGCAGGTTGTTGCTGATGATGATGATGACGTATTGATCGAAATACCAGAGTATGATGACATACTGATCGAAAGATCAGAGTATGATGATGATGACGTACTGATCGAAAGATCAGAGTATGATGATGATGACATACTGATCGAAAGATCAGAGTATGATGATGATGACGTACTGATCTAAAGATCAGAGTATGATGATGACGCACTATGATTATGATGTTTCTGATCGAAAGATCAGAGTATGATGATGATCTTTCTGATCGAAAGATCAGAGTATGTTGATGATGTTTCTAATCGAAAGATCAGAGTATGATGATGATGTTTCTATGTTGATGATGTTCCTGATCGAAAGATCAGAGTATGATGATGATGTTTTTGATCGAAAGATCAGAACGTGATGATGATTATGATCGACAGATCAGAATATGACGATGATGATGTTGCTGCTGATCGAAAGGGCAAAGTGTTGATGATAATATTATTGATCGAGAGGTCAAAGTACTGAAGATGTTACTGCTGATCGAAAGGTCAAGGTGCTGAAGATGTTGTTGCTGATCGAAAAGTCAAAGTGCTGAAGATATTGTTGATTGAAAGGTCAAAATACTGAAGATGTTGTTGCTGATCGAAAAGTCAAAGTGCTGAAGATGTTGCTGATCGAAAGGTCAAAATGCTGAAGATGTTGTTGTTGATCGAATAGTCAAAGTGCTGAAGATGTTGCTGATCGAAAGGTCCAAGTGCTGAAGATGTCGTTGCTAATTGAAAGATCAAAATGCTAAAGATGTTGCTGATCAAAGACTAAAGATGTTGCTGATGATGAAGAACGAAGATTGAAGATGAAGACTACATGATGTTGAAAAGCTTCCAATGATTTATAGATGTGTTACCCTGCTGATGTTGATGATGTCCCCTATCTCTACTCTTGTTGTTGTTCATGTTGCTGTAGAATACCCTTCTCGTTAAGGGGGAGTGTTGAAATATTGTAACTTCGAAGAATATTCTATATGTATCTTTTTGTGGTCCCCGATGGTCCTAATGGGTGAACCACTTGTATTACATTGTACCCCGATGCTCCTAATCGAAAGAACTAATAAGAGTCATAGGTAGTCCCCTCTAATTGTAAAGGTGGGTCATTAGCACCCCAGTGTGGTTACATGAGCCTACATGTGTAACTCGAGCCTACATGACTTAACTCGAGCCTACATGTCAAATGAGTTAACTTAAGTGAACGGATGAATATAAATAGAGGTGTAGTGCTCCTCATTTGAGACACACACACTCTCACTTGTGTAGCGCATTAGTGGAGAAGAGAAGTAGCTGGAGAAGGAGGAGGATCAGGCTTTGATCTCCTTGCTAGTTTTATCTTTTATCTTTTTGGGGCATCTATATTGAGGAAGCTTTTGCTGGGTTTCTCCCTTTAGGGTTTTCCCAGGATAAATCTTTGTGTTCCTTTTTAATGGTTGTGTTTGTCTATCTTTCAGTGATCCTGTTTATATGCTTTTGTCACGAAAATGAAATGAAATACTGATGTCTTAGCTAAGCATATGAAAATTTAACAGCACAGGCCTTTACTTGATCATTGTTCATGATTCCAAGGCCCTAAACATAACTAATTTTCATAGTTCAATGATGATCCCTTACACCTACAACCCTCCTCTTCCTATATACAATATTAACTTTATATTAAACACCAATATATTAATAACATTGCATTATAAATTTGGTATAATGATTATATATATAGAAAATAATTTAATTCACTATTTTCTAATGATATAGTGAAAATTATTAGTTTTAATGATAGTACACTTCAAAAGGGAAAAAGTGGCATCTATTTAAGCATATTTTAGTGATAATACACTTCAAAGGGAATTAATGGCATCATTTAAGCATGTTTTAGTGATAATATACTTCAAAAAGATACAAAAAAACATAGTATTAAAAGTAAAATCTTGAAATAATAAAATGAAAATAAAATGAATATGATTAGAATAGGAATATACATATATTATCAAAGAAAATGATATGATAATAGATATGATCAATTTAGAGGTAAATATATGATGAACATATATTATCAAAGGAAATAAGATGATAATAGATATGATCAAATTTAGTTCTAATTTTTTAAGCAGGGTAGATCTATCTTAAATATGGATTTATCATGCGTTGAAAGGGATCAAGTAATTTGAGGCGTAAACCTTTTTTCAAGGCTTTGCATTCTTAAAAAGGTTTGTGCCTCGAGAGATTTGATCCCTCTTGATGCATGATAAATATTGAGATGAGATGGATCTACACTATTGTATTCATATCGGTCTACACTAATGTATTCATACAATCAAACTAGATGTCAAATCATATCCAAGGCCAAATTATGAGAGCTTTACATTTTGAAGATCAAATTAAGAACTATATACACTTATTGTTTAAAACAACTTTAATTTAAATCAACTTGATAAAGGTAGTCTCTAACTTTATTTTCTAAAGTCATATATTCTTTGCATTGATTCTTACAATCTTTCATATGATGAGTGTCCAATTTTGGTTTATCATATGAAAAATGGTAAGGAACTAATTGGTTTTCTTTAGAATTTAATTACGTTGAAGACGTTCTTCATTGAGATATGGTTTTAAGACACTATTAGAGATTATTATTATACTCTATACGGTATTCTTTATAATGGCTCCCTGTCACTTCTAGCGCTTGGAGGGTTTGGGGTTCAAGTTCTTCTTTGATTATTTGTCACTGGAGATCATTGGCAGAGAGAATGACCTCGCCATCAGTGTCTTGTCGTCCTCTTTGTCATGTTGTCAATGTCCTTGCATAAGGACATAATAAGCAACATAAGTGATAAGGAGACATTATACTTCACAAGACAGAGTTGATTGCCACAACCATCTTCTTCATCACTTCACTCAGCCACAAAACAAATAAGGGGCCCAAATATGAAAGAATGAATTAAACACAAGATTGAACCCACAAACCCTAGGCGTAAAAATCAACAAACTGAACAAAAGACTGAAAAACCCTCGTTGTAAATCCCATTCGTTCCACATCACAAGAGACGTGTCTTAAACCCACGCCATAAATCTACAACATACATGCCACATCATAGGAGACGTGTCCTAATCCCATTCGCAAATGTGTCCTAATCACATTCACCATACTAACGAGGAATCAAGCGAGACTATGTCACCACTGTTTAGGGTTCAAGTTATTTTTTTATTATTTGTCGCTATAGGTCATTGGTAGAGAGAATGACCCCATAATCAGTGTCATGTCATCCTCTCTGTCATGTTGTCAACATCCCCATAGAAGGACTTGCATTCAATGGCTCAACAACCACCTCATCGATCTTGGAGGGTTTTTTCAGTCCTGGTCCTGTGTTCAGCTCATTGACTCTTACACCAAGGGTTTGTGGGTTTAGTCTTGTGTTCAACTCGTTTCTTCATAATTTAATTTAGTATACTTACACTGAGATAATGGTTTTAAGACATTATTATTATTTATTATTATTTAATTTTTATACTTGAAAAGATTGGAGAGAAGCTTTCATTAATCTCCATAGTCTTTTGATGAGTTAACAACTTATGATGGTCAGTATTGTTATAAATATTTTGAATTTGAGATTTGATGTGGGCATAAATAGAATATTCTAAGAGAGTATTTTTTTCCTCCACCTTCTTAGTATCACAAAACGAAAAAATATTTCAGCCTAGGGTGCCTTAGAAATCGTCCAATGCATGTTTCATTATGAAGTTTGTATTTATTTTAGCAATATTGATTTTCTTCTTTAAGTTAGCTATAATGAAAAGATACTTTTGATCTCCTAGGTTAAGGTTAATGAACTCTTTACAACATCTTAATTTTCTCTTTTCCTCTATTTCTTTATCACACCATAATTTCTCCTCAGATTTATATGTGATAGTTCTTTTAATGGTATAGAAAGTGACCTCCTCCTCTATTCTTTGTTGATTTGTCCAAGACTTAGCAATATGTACCCAACTCTAGCACTCATGCAACCTCATGAATGCTCGAGTTGGGTACATATTGTATGTTAGAATTTTGTATGGAGGAAGAAGAAATTAGAGCATGAAGCCCTTATGAGTATTGTAGGAGATTGTATAACTTATTCTATGAACTATAGTGGAAATAAAATGGTGATGTGGTTCCCCCTCTCATATTTTGAATATCTCTTACATGTGAATACTTGAATGCTTTATGGCTATGTTATGGCATATTTTGTTTTCTTTGGTCATCTACGTGTATCTATAATATTTGTTAGCACCTTGGGTGAGACCTTACCCTTCATCAAGGTATTGCAAATGTTAGTACTAATATATTATTATTGGATCTATTGTTGAACCTAGGGTCTATTTATAATGGTTCCAATAATTTGTTGGGACATAACAAAAAAATTCAAGAGAAAATAAGAGTATGTCATGTACAGCTTTGTAGTAGGAGATACAAGATTAAGATTAGATTACTAAAAAGGATTTCAAATTCACACAAAGAGAAACACATAAACAATTTGTGGATATTGAATGGTGGAATTGCATGCATATGTGGCTAAACCAAAAGGTTATAAATATGTGCATTTAGGAGTTACTAAATTGGTACTCGACCCATTAGTTAGGACTTATCTAAATGTTTCTTCTTTATGTTGTGTTTAAGATACCCGCCATCTAGACTTTGCCTATGCCTTAATAAGAGAATTTGAAGGCCCTTTACATAATGACCCATTTTTGGGTATAATCTTTCCAAAATAATCTATCAGCTTGGATGACCCTTATACGTATGATCTGTTAAAAGCTTATATTTTTTCATTGGGATTTAAAATGCATACAAGATCCAAAATTTAATTAAAAATTGGAAAATCCTGTTATTGTTTAAATGCCCAACATTTCAGACTGATCATGTTAGTCCATCATAAGGGGATCTTACTATTTTTTGAGAGGTTTCTAATTAAATCCCAAAGAGTGAAATTATTCAGCTCAAACCCTTGGTTGTCATCCGTTTTGGAAATGATTCTCTTCCTCCTCTCACAGAGAAATACCATAACAATTCGCGCCTGCTCAGCGTGGTGGAAACTAATCAATCTAAGCATTCCAGCCCCATTACATTCCATTGGACTGACATCCATTTTCCTAAACAATGGGAAGTCAAATATAGAGAATTTAGAGATAATGGTAAAGCTCTCAATTCACAACTCTTTCTCTCAATACCCCTTGTTTTTTATAGATTTTCAAATTCTTGCAGATTACTTGATGGTTTTCCTTCTCTTCAATTTGCTCCCCCTCTTATAAAATCTGCCTCTGTAAATAATACCTCTTCTTCATCTATAAATCAGTCTGCTTTTTTCGAACCCTGTTCTTCCTCTCATCCTTTATTCTCAGGAGTTCATAATAATGGACACAAAGGTCGACATGCGAATTGTCTTGCATGTAGAAAAGCAATAGAGAGAATAAAAATTAGAAACAAAGGTGTAAGCCTATACATGATGCCTCTCCCTAGAAGTGGCCCTGGTTACACCTCCACCAATCCCTCCACCAATCCAAAAGGTGAGACCTCCTTCCATCCAGAAATAAATCTTCCTGATACTCCTTTAGATAGTTTTTCGATGATGACCTCTCAAAAAGAGAATTCATGCCCCATAGGTCATGCACCGTAAATGAAACTATATCCGATGAAGTCAAGCAGTTAAATTATGGAAATATTCAACAATAGCTCACTGGACAAAATATTGATGACATAGCCTCCAATATTATGCTTCTAAAACAAAAAGCTCAAACAAAAAAAGAGCACATTGCTCTGTTAGAAGAAATAATAGATCATTTGCTATCAGATCAAGAACAAATAATTTTTTTAATCATCCCAGCAAATGAAAAATTAGAAAAGAGTTTAGATGTTTTAGGAAAAATGATGGCCAAAGCCCAAAATATGATCAATAAAAGGATTCATGTAAGGCAAGCAACTTTAGAGCTTTCATCCAAAATCCACCAGAGAAAACATGAAAGAAGATACTCTTTTGGGATGATGAGTATTGGAGAAGAAGAAGACCAGCAACCAGAATTATGGCTTGGTCAAGAAAATTAAGACCAAGAAGAAATTGATGAATTAAAGGACATGGTCTCACAATTTAAAATAATTCCAAATGATTTTCCAAATATATATCTTTCGGCATTCAGAATGCCAAAGAGAGAAGGAAAACATGATGTTGGATCTTCAAATCAAGCTAACCAAGGTCCTACAGTATACTCCTCCTCTAATAACTGGACCTCCTCCTCCTTTTGACTAAAAAATTATATATCTCTCTAACCCTTCCTCCACACCTCATTCTTTTAGCTTTGGAATAAATGGGATGAATAATTTAATCTCCCAAATTCCTGATCGGCCTGTGCTAAATATCCAATGCCAATCCCATGTTGAAATCAGAACTGCCATCCAACTTCTAGTGAATTGGGTGTTGTATAAAAGAACACATGATAACTCCATAACTGACCAACAACTAGCACTTCAGCTAATTGCATGATTTTCTGGATTAGCTTCAGAATGTTGGCACTGGATTCCTCAAGAATCTAGAGAAGAAATGTTAAATGTAAGAGATGTTGACAACAAATTATTTCTTCTTTAGGTAAATAATTTTATGGTCTCGATGAGAACAAGGACTATGATAATTTTGCATCATTATTCATGTCTGCCAGAAATTATGATTTAAACAAAACTTAAAGAATATTTATTTTCTATGCAGAAACTTTTGATCACCTCTTGAAATGAAAATAAACTTGCATATCTGAAGCATTACTTGAGAAGTTTTCCTGGCCATGTTCCTGATGCTGTTGAACAACATCTTAAAGACAAAAACATTCCTCTTTCTAGTCTTTCCCTTGCTCAGCTGCATGGTTTCATAATGGAGACCTAGAAAGAAAATTGTATGGAAAAAAGAGTGGATAAGGATTTTAAAAGGCACTCTTCCATGTTTTCCTAGGATAGTGCAAAGATGTTTCTAAGATTCCAAATTGGGGATGTGGTGCACATAATAGAGGACACTTTGGACATGAAAAGGGTAGTTGTAAAAAGAAAAAACAACCCAAATATTCTAGTGCACCCAGATTTTGTCCAGATAGAGGCTACACGCATAAAAGGGTAAAACCTCTAAGAAAAAAGCCTATTTCAGAAAAGGTCTAAGCCTGTGTCGAAAGAGAAATGTTTCCTCTGCGGAAAGAAAGGTCATTGGGAAAATAAATATCCAAATAAAAAGAGAAAGACATAGACTTACTTCTTTGTTTATAGAATATCTAGACCCAACATGGTGGGATCTAGCCTGGTGTGAAGCAAAAGATTACCTCGAAGGAGAAATTTTCTTCTTGCCAGAAGAAGATGATTCATCTCATTCAGACTTTGCTTTAGATAAATTTTACCTAGACTCATCTAAATCCTCCTCTTTAGATTATGGTGATGTAGCAATTTAGTGCGGTGTACTGGTCCTCCTGATTTCCGTTTTTATATGTTCTCCTCTAGCATGCTAAAGGTCTCTCCAAAAATAAGAATTGTTGAAATTGACAAAGATTTTTTTGAGACTCCAGTCTTTCAATATATGAAAAAACAAGATCTAAAGGATGAGAAAATAAAGCCTTTAACCGGAATAAAAGCTAAAGAGAGTCTCAAAAGAAGAGATAAGGAAATATGTCTCTCTAGATATCAACAAAAATCTGGCATTCTACCAGCCTACATAATTATATAAGGGCTATGCTCTTCATCATGAGGATAGACATAAATTTAAGAAGGATAGAGAAGGTTTGCTTAGATTGCAGATCAAGGAGAAAAAAATTCATTAATAAAGTTGGTAAAAGAAATAGAAGAATTAAAAAGAATGCTTGAAATAACAATTATAGGAAGATACCAATCATCTGATGATGAAATGTGCAGAGTATACACTGAAGATTTACATTCTCCTAAAGATTCTGGAAATCCAAGAAATACCCTACATACAAGTGATTCATAAGAATTGACAGATGAAAAGTATCAAGAGGAAGAACCTTCTCTTGGTTCTTTAGGGCTATTTACAGGTCCTAAATTATTTATAAAAATAAAAAAATTTCCACCTGAGTTCAAGCCTTACCAGCTTGATTGTATGATAGATTCAGGTTTCCATATGAATTTGGAAAAAGGAAAAGCTATACCATATTTCTATTGGGAAGAAGCAAAAGAACATGGTGTAGCTATTGAAGGGACTCCTATACAGCTGAAAGGCAGAGTTCCAGACTTTTCTATAAGAACTGGTGGAACAAAATAAGTTTTGCATCTAAATAGACTTGATAGCATCAAAGAGGATTGTATAATAGGTTCGAATTTTTTGCATAGAGTCAACCCCATTACTGTTGATGAAAAGAAAATGATTTTTCCTGCACAATAAAAGGTAGAAGAGTTTCTACTCCTATGTACTATTCTACCTCATTTAAGTGTCAAAATATTATTCATAATCCTAACCTTTCTTTGAGTCTTACAGAACTTTTTAAAATGGAACGATGCATTGCTTATACAAAAATGCATAAAAATCCCGCACTCTCTGAAATTTCTTCAAAATTGGAAGGAGATGGCACTTCAGAGTCATCCAATACCTTTTGGACCAGTGAAAAATACCTTGTATCTTTTCCTTTCAACCCTCTGGTGAAACCACAATCCCAGAAATACTCGGTATCCCTTATGTCTCCCTCTGAGAGAGAATTTTGTGCAAAAGAAAGAAAAGATTTATGAGACAAAGGTTTGATAGAACCATCTAAAATTCCTTGGGCATGTCGAGCATTCATTGTAAACAAGAACTCTAAGATAAAAAGAGGAAAACCTAGACTCGTTGTTAATTTCAAACCCCTGAATAAAGTCCTTGAGCCAGTCACATACTCTCTCCTTGATAAATCAAGTCTTTTGCATAGAATAGAAGGTTGTACAATCTTCAGCAAATTCGACCGTAAGTCTGGTTTCTACCATATTGAAATTGAAACAAAAGACAGGTATAGAATTTCCTTTGTGGCTCCACATGGATAGTATTAGTGGAAAGTACTTCCATTCAACATCAATAACACCCCATCATATTTTCATAAAAGAATAGAAGATATCTTCAGAGAAAAGAAATGGGCTCTGGTGTAAATAGATGATAATTTAATTTGTTCAAAAAATATGCAAAGTCATTTGAAGCATCCACAAGAATTTTATTCTTTAGTTTTTAAGCATGGTTTGGTTTTTTCAAAATCCAAAATGGAGCTATGAAAGACATATATTGAATTTTTGGGATATAAAATAAATAAAGGTCGGGTGATTCTTCAAGAACGTGTCTTGAAGGTTTTTGCTTACTTTCCTGATCAAATTCTGTAAAAAGTTTAGTTACAAAGATTCTTTGGGAGTTTCAATTATATCATGCATTTCTATAAAGAATAAGCAGATGACATTCATATGTGCAACAACGCATGAAGAAAATTCCCCCAAGGTGGAATAAAGCCATGACGGATGCAGTCAGAAAAATAAAGGAGAAAGTTAAATAGTTTCCTCCACTCTCTCTCCCACAAGGCACTGGTTAGATGGTGACCGAAAGTGATTCCTCTAAAAAACCTTGGGGAAGTATTCTTATATAAAAACATGGATATAGAGAAGAAATATACAGATATGCCTTAGGAGCATTCAAGAATGCATAACTTAATTATTTGTCAAGCCACAAAGAGATTGTTGCATTCAAAAAGACTGTAAATCATTTCAAACTTTATTTGAATGCTCTGAAATTCATTATTAGAACAAATTTAAAAATAATGTCTAGAATTTAAAAAAATGAGAATCTTATAGCTGAGAACAATTCTAGGATTTTAAAATAGTTTCTTTGTTTACAAAATTTTGATTTTTGAAATTGTATATAAACCATGCTACTTAAATTGTGTTGCTGACATGTTAACCAGAGAAGTTTTGCAAAAAAAACCTAGCCTTAACATGTTCAGCTGTGGAGCATCCAGCTTCTCAAATAAAAAGACCAAGCTTCGTATCTTCAAAGATCCCTTGTGAGAAGAAGAAAGAGAGAGTTTCTTAGATTGTGCTAACAAGAAAGAAACAGATAAATATCTAGCACTCTCTTTAATTAAGCAAATAAATGACTCTCCTATGAAGATTCAAATATTGGAGATACGAGAGAAAGAAACATTTAAAATCCTTAGAGAATGCTCTGCACCAACTCCAACGGCTCAACCATGTTTGGATTGATACAACCCATACAGACGATAGAGAGTTGTATTATGTAGATCTCCATCCAAGTTATCTAGCTTGGAATAGTTACAACCTCATCTTACAAGCCTGTAGATAACAAGGTGAGATCATAATTTGTGGAGATCCATCCACCCTGGTGCATCAACAATGGCCCGATTGGACAAAAGACTTCCTTGACAAGTTATGTGCAAGGAAAGTTTGGGTACAATCATGAACAAACTTTATTCTACATCTACAAGAAGATATGATTGTGGCACACCAAAACCACATGTGGTTTAAATTTAAGCTACGACATCTTGGAGGGTCTTACTCTCCACTCGAGTCTCTAATTTACATGTAGCAAAAATATAGAAGAATGGATATAAATTGTCGTCTCCTAGATAACCAGATCACACCAGAAGAATTCCATTAAATTTAAAAGTGGAATTTATTTTTCAAGGAGAGTTCTGTTGTGCACCTAATGAGACCATGCTTAGGTATGATGTAGAACAATGTTTTTCTTATTGTCTATTTCTGGACACAGAATTTAGCTCTAAAAATGACTTTGATAGATTTTTTGGTTGTACTTGTGGGGAAAACCCTTGTATATGTAATCATGATAATGAATAATGGGAAGCGTCATGGGCCGCTAATAGTAGCTCCAGTGTGTAAAGTCAAATATTAGGTCTTTCTATATATTCCTTCACGTGGCTCAGATGACTTATCCAAAAAAGGTGTGATTTGATCCACTGCCATGGGATTCGAATCAAGTCTTTTTACCTATAGGTGTAAGTTTTGGGTCACTGGTTAAACGGATAGAGTTGTATAAATAATGTTCTCCTCTCATCATTTGACACCGCACACTAGAGTATTATGAGTCGTCTGCATTTCATTCTGTCTGAGTATCGAGTGTTGTGTATGCTCTCCCTTCGTGCCTTGAGCGATCAGCGGGGATAAAAAGCAGTGATCTCAAGCATAAAGAGTCTGTAAAATGAGTAGTGTATGCTCTCCCTCTGTTCTTAGTGTGACCAACTGGGATCGAAAACTCCAGTTATTTTTAAGTGTGAGTTTGCGCTTGTGATGATCTTCTCCCTCTGATGATGAACAAGTTGTTTATGAGTTTGTAAACACAATTTTAGTTCATATAGATTGGGTATCCTAGAAACTTCAAAGTAAGCTTTGGCCTTGCTGATGTCTGAAATTTAAATGACCAGAATTACACTATATAAAGGAACTAATTTGCCTGTAGATATTGGTTAGCTTCTTCATCTTTTAAAGCCAATTTCAGAGCATATTAATGGTTGCATAATCTTCTCCCTTTCAAAATGGAGAATAGAGACTTATTATTCAATCGACTGGCCATTACTAATACCAATGGACAATGTTTTGTTGGAGATTCGAGCTGTCTTACCTCCCATATCTTCACTATTATATGATAATAGTTTCACCCATTGGACATTCAATGTCGTTAAGGAAACAGTTGTGAACCTTTGACCACACACAACCACTAGCCCACCAGGTCTATGTTTATGATCTATTGGTTTACCGTCGAAAATTTCCAAAAGAAGACTAAGATAGGTGTTGTGTTGAATACAATGTGCTTCCCAAGTGGTTGAATTCAACTGCATATGTGTTTCATTCTTCGTGACCCAAATGTATTTAACATTGTTTGTCAAATTTGTTGGAAATGATTTTAGGGCCTGAAGTGAAGTAATGTGTAGGTAGAGTCTCTAGACAGTTAGTATTTTGTTTGGAGATTCAACGAAATATCGTAACTTCAAAGAGTTTCGATGACTATATATTCTCATGAGTAAAAAATCATTCTGGCACCACCAAGAGTTTGAAACAATGATTAGTCCATTTATACAATGTTGGGATAACACCTCACATTATTCAAATCCAGATTGAAGAGGGTAGTATAAGTACGCTTCCCTAAAAACTGTATGTATGTATGTACGTATGTATTTATTTTTGTTATTCACAGGGTGCAACAGTCTTGTGTAACAGGATTTAAAGAGATGAAAAGTATGGAAACGTTGATATCTTTGGAGAGCAATTTGTACCCAACACTCTCTAGGAGGCTGCCTCATGTGTGGCCTCATGACCTCCTATAGAGATGGCAGTAGCCGCAACTCTGTCCTATTTGCTGAGTGCAGATGATTTTCTTTTTTAATCTACTCCATATCATAAGTGCAAGCAATTTATGCATGCTATTGTTATTATTTTTTATTTTTTGTGTGCACCAAAATTTGCTTATATTTGTCAATCAAATAGAATGGACATGTATAGATGTTTGAAAAGGCCAAAACAATGATTTTGTAAAGACATTATTGATATTTACGATAACAATCCTATTGTGAAGTGCCTTCTATTACTCAAAATCAAGTTCTATACAAATATCTCAAATAAAGTGTACAATTTTCTAACTTGACATCCATGTCAGTTCTTTGCAAGGTGATGCAAGAGAATCCTGCTCTCCATCCAAGTTCAAGTTCCATATTTTGATCAGACCCAGAAGGGGTATTCATCTTCTGAATTAACAGTCCTTAGACTATTACATTGTAAATAAATCTATGTTGAGTGTTCTTCTAGATAGGTGATGAGTCATTAGGTGAGTGACGAGTCATTAAATGAGTCATGTAACTAAGCCCATGTCAAATGGTAGCATTCGATAAGGGTCAATGCTCTCATGAGCGAGTCATTGAGATAGGGTTAATTGTGTTTCTTTATTTAGAATTAGTTAGCAGATTGTTGAATATATTGAGGATCTAAACCAAAATGGGTTCATGAATCCTATTGTATATATGTCTATAAGGCTTCAAGGCATTGGGGAGAGTGAGAAGTAGTCAAGGGGTGTAGCCAAACAATGTAAAATCTGGCTAATATGGCCAAAACAATGTAAATCAGGTTAAGATAGCTGGTTGGAGTTATACTAGACTAAGAGGATCATAACATAGATTCTAGATCGATGTAAATATATAGATTCCTTGTATTGAATAAAGGAAATCCTATTTCGGCATATCTCTGTGTCATGGAAACTCTATCTGAGTGTATGATTTTATGAGTTTAATCCTTGATCGATCTCTGTTAATGGTTGATAGATCTGTGTGTGTAGTATTATGAATTTAGGGATTTGAGAGTGGAATGTTACAGAGATTTGTTGAATGATCTCTATGAGTGAAGTGCATGAATAAATCCTATGTCATCGATCACTGACAGGACTGATGTTTCTTTGTTAACGTTCTGTAGAGGTGAAGTTCAAAATTGAACCAGGATAAGCTCAGTGAAGTTGGACACAAATCGATTGATCGATGCTCTGATCAATCGACATAGAGTTGTAGAGATCATAGTTAAATTTGACGATCTAGTTTAAAGGAGAAAATATGGATCAACAGTGGGGAAAGATTCATGAAGTGAACATGAACGAGAGATAAGAAATCCGCAAGGTTAAGTGAAGTTACGCCAAGGTGTTAACAACTTATAACTTGCAGAGTATCGAAGGGAACATGGTGAAGAAAAATGATAGTTGTTTGATCTTAGGTTAAATATGATGATGCGAATGTATGATAAAAAGGCGCATGAATGCTGAAGTTATCTCACAATCCAATGGTATAGGACAAAGATGTGAAAATCAACGGTTGGGAATAGATCCGCTTTGTGGAGATGCACGGAAGATAAGAGTATGCGGATATGATTAACAAGGTGTGAGGATCAACGGCTATGGGATCGGGTCGACAAAATCTACGATTGATGAGAAGTCCGCTCCATAAAGTTGCAGGTTGTTAAAAAACAAAAGGCCCAGCGGAATGTGTACATGTGAGTTAATCTAACGGCTTACAAATAAAGTGAATTCTCATCAACGGTTATCATTGGATCTGGAGGCTAAAGTTGCACAACGGTTGGAGCAGAAAAGTGGTAGCAGAATAAAAACCGCGATACACGTGGTGGCTTGTGGTACATTCCGTGGAGGAAAATGGTCTAAGAAAAACCGCTAGAGGAGGCCTCCGGAATGGACTGCTATATAAAGTGAAGTTGACTTGTTTTGAAAAATCATTTTTTATTTCACATGCCAGGACGAATGAAAGGGACCGTCCACCATCCTTTCACAGTCAACTTCGGGTGCATATAGTTACATTCGCAGGTAAGCTTCAAACACTTGAGCTTTGTTCATAGAATTATCGTCATTTTTCTATTATGGAGAAAGAGAAGGGGTTAGAAGGCCTTAACCGAGTTCTGGATGAAAGAGAAGAATTTTTGGTTGATAGAGATAGGAGTGTATATGACCCATTCTTGTCAGTAGGAAATGTATCAGTTATTAAGGAAAGATTGTGGCGGTATAATTCACAAGGAAACGACATTTTAAACGCCTGCAAGTCATTTCTGTATTATTTCGCCATTGAGCAGACCCTACCTTTTCCTGAATTCACTGAGTGGTGTGCGAGTAATTACTCGTCTTCTGAGAGAGTCATTGTAAGTCGTTCCACATCTAGGATATTGTGTAGAATTGATGCAAAAGTTATCCGTGGATTCCTGAATTTGCTTGATAATTACCTTGATAGTGGTGAGTCTGTAAATGAGTCTGTTTTGGCTGAGGTGTACAGAAGTTGTAAAACTGAAGTTCGATGTGAATTTTTGTTTGGTATTCTGAATGTAGGCCAGTCATTGGAAGGTCTCTTTTTGCCGTATAGTATTCATATTTTTAAAGAGGAAGTCCAATTGGTTATGTCTTTGGTCTGTCAGGTTTTAGGTCTAGATGATGATGTTCATGTTAGTGAGGTTGTCCTGGGCTTCTTGTTGAAAATGAATTCAGTTATTCTTGAGTCTGAGTCCCACCCGTCCATGTTTTCAGTTTGGATGAATATTTAGCAAAGGCTATCCATATTCAATTGGTCAAGTTCTCAAAAGTCAGATTTTTCAAGTATCAATCATATTTGGTGAACATGTTATTATGTTCAAATGTAGCTAAACTGCAATTCTTGCGTACTATATTCTCTTCGGATCTGCCGAAACAAATCAATATGTTCGAATTTGTAAATTCCATTATGTCAGAAATATATAAGTTGCTATTTTATGAAGTATTGCCTATAGTATTGGAAGAAATGAAGATTATGATGCAATCAGATGACAGGATTGGATATTGGTTCTTGTATAAAGATTTTACAGTTTTGAGAGTATATGGTTTCACTAGAGAGCCTTACAGGCTGCCTGCTCTCCTTACCCCTAGGATCTTTTCATTAGAATACATGAGACAGAGATTACATGCAGAAGAGGAACATTTTGGAGCTTTCAAAAAATCCTCCAATATCAAATTCCCAATTAAAGTTGGTTCCTTCATATTTAAAAACAAGTGTGCCCTAGTGATTGTGGAGAAATTTTTGGAAAGTATGGATTTTCAAAAGGAACAAAGGGTCAATTATGATCCTTATCATATAATTTCTCTAAGAAAACAAGCAAATAAAAATAAACCATTTGATCACCAGGATGTTGAGGGTTTGAAGGAAGTAGCCAATTTGTCCCACTTTGTGGAAAATCCAAGATGCCATGAGAGTACAAGCAGTGGATCTATCACATACCCCAATTTTGTAAAATAATGTTAATTGTTTTAATTTGATTCCTAAGACATTATGTTAAATGTAATGCTAAGTAGGAACTGATGACTCAGCAGAGTCAAAAGAAGTGGAATGCAATTCTGAATATTTTATTTTTAATAAATAAAAAGTGGAGACAACAACTTGGGAGAGCTGTTAATAAGAGTGTTACTGGTCAAACTGGTGGAGAGCAAAAGACAAGTGGCAGCATCCTCAAACACTTCCTATGTTGCAGGTGGCAACTTCCCTAAATTTGGGGTCATGATCCCCCAAGAAAGTGGGATCAGAGCAGGTGGCTCAATTAATGACAACTAACCCAAAAAGACCTAGGCAATCTTTTAAAAGTACCCAATGAATAGAGCTGAGGTTGCTTAGATATTTTCCAGGAGAAGAATCATTCAAGAGGAATGCACTTCAAGGAATTCATTGGGGAAAATGGAAAACTGTAAGGAAGGTGTTCTGAGAGAAAAGCTGCAGTAACTTGGTCTGATACAGCTTGCTAGCTGAGAGAAATTGACTAATAATTTCAGGACTGGTATTGAGTCTCAGGACTAGTACTTGATTATTTGTTGCACCTAGTTCCAGCCAGGGAGACCAGAGCAAGCTCGGGGGTCCTGAGGAGTCGTTGTTTGAGCGCTCTCCAGGAGTTGGTAGGGAGGAATGACCTCCCATTGCTGTTGTCGACCAAGCTCTAAGAACAGGTTCTGTTATTATTTAATTTCTATGTTATTATCTGTGTATGATTAAATGATGTGTTTGCAGTTTATGATGTAAAACTTAGAGGATAGGATAACTTAGTTTGTTTAGTAATGAAGTTATTCTGAATGGGAAACAAACCCTACCTGTGTTTTTCCTCATCTGGAGTGATCCAGATCGTACTCCAGCACAGGTGGTGAAATTATATAAAGGAAGTATGATGCAATTATAGAATAAAATGTTAGTTTGTTTAAGAGAATGTTTACTTTTATTTTACTATCAGAAGCAATAGCATTCTGTACTTGGAAAAGGATTAGGGTTAGACCTAGACTTGAATGATAGATTTTAGAAATGAAGAAAGAAACTGTATATTTTTACTAACAGAAGTAGGTTTAGATAGATAAACAGATTCTCTGTACAATTTTCTTTTCAGTAACTTTATTATTTTATTTTGAAACAAAGGAAGAGAATTTATAAAAGTTAAATTATGCAATGGCAGGTTATTTAGAATGCCATTCATCTCTACAGGTTATTCTTTTCTAAATGGGACAAATAATTAATGTATTCTTTTCTTTTATAAGATTCAAACTGTGAATGAGGATAGACCGATTTAGATTTGTTTCTAAGGCTAAAACTATTAAGTGTAAGATAATATATTTATTACATTATAGAACTAAATAAACTTTTCATTTTTGTCTGACAGTACTTATATAAGATATATATCTACTAACCTATCTTCTAGAAATTTAAACAAATATTATCATATAGATTACAGGTCAGAACATAAATAGTTTATTCTTTTGTTTTTATTATAAATACTAAACACTATAACAGTCATAGAATAATACAGAACTTTAACGGGGCTTCTTATAAAGTATATTAGTATAGAAATATAAGAATAAAACAGAAAAACACTTCTTATTATACACCTTCTATGGACTAAGTATAAAGGTAATATATAATTATAGGAACAGTATTACTAAGTGAGTAAAGTAATGTACTTATCCCATTAAAGTAAGCATTAAATAAAATATAATTTCTGTACTCAAAAGCTGTATCTGACAGATACGTAAGTACAACAGTAAAAACTTGGAATTCTTATATTCCGAAGGTCAAAAATTATATAACAACATTTACAAATTCTATTATAATAAAGTAAGTTGTTATCAAAACAATGTACAGAAACCCTAACAAGTAAATTTAAATAATATTACGGGGTAAAAATCAAGTGCTTTAACGCGCAGGAAAGTAACCAACAGAGAAATAATATGCTCGATTCACAGAGCTTAACCAACCATTATACAACATAAACAATAGCCCAACACTTTACTGAAGTGCTTTGTAAATAAAAGATTTTTATTTAAAAGGAAAACTGTAAATACTTATTATATATTTTCGAGTTAGGGTAAAACCCTACTAGCATTAAGATGTACAACAGAGATAACAAAACTAAAGAGTCTAATTCATTATATGTCCTCACGGCCTTAAACAAAATCCACAGAGTGAGGATTTTATAGCCTTTCCATCATTTACATATATATTTACACAGTAATAAGAACAAAACCAAAATTTATAGTCACGACCTAAGCCGGAAGCCTCGCATCAAGCAAGAGGTTTAATATCAATAAGCAAACAATGAACCGGGCAACTAAATAAACCAAAACCACAAGGGTTTTGCAGGCCACGGCGGCCAACCATTAAAGGAACCATAAGGGACCAAACAAGGAGGAATTGCCATGGATAACCGAGGGCTTACCTGTGAACCAATAAGCAGTTGCCACAGCCTCGCACCAACCATGCAGAGGGACGGGTCAACCTGTGAACAAGAAGAATGAAAATGTTAAATTTTGGTATACAAAATAATCAAATGTGTATAGAAATTAAAACTGCATCGATAACGAAGTTGAAATAGAAATTCTTACCTAAATTTTTACTGATGCACGACCACCCACAAGCAGTAAAACAACCACCAGCATGAGGAGGATGAAACCCTTCATCTGCTGCGAGAAATAAGGAGTTACAAACCCAGCAAATAACTTACAGCAATGGAGAATAGGAACAACAAGCTCAGCAAGTAAATATGCTTGGGTTGTCACTTCTTATCCAGCTAAAGAGACCTCTCTGTGGTGAAACCCTATGCATCAACAACTTCGAAACGAAAGACCACGACTCTTACTACCAAACCCTATGACTCAACTAAACTCGAGAGGAGAAGCCACAGTACTCTTTATTAAGCCAAGGAAGAAGAAGGTTATACAGTTCAGCAAGAACCGAAATGGACAAGCTGTGACGGATAAACTTTGGAGGAAAAACCAATAACCAGCTCATACAACCATCAAATCGTTCAACTTGTCTCTATGAGCTTACAGGGTGAGCTCACCACGAGCAGGAGACAGAAAAACGAGCTGGGGATTTACCTGCAACGAGTAGTAGAGCGGCGGGGCGAGCAACTAAGACTACCAGAGTAGTAGCAGAGCGGTAGGAGGCCGTGAACAGCGGGGAGAATGATAAGTTAGGGTTCGACGGTGCTCCTTTTAAACGTCTAACACTTGGCTGTGATGAGTCCACGTGCTCATGAAAATAATTTGCATGCAGTGGGTGAGTTTTGTATAGTCTCGGCGTGTTCCCGACGTGCAAATCATCCAACAATTATTTCCAATCACTTGGGGAATCTCGAAACTTCCATAAGGTTCAACACCTCAAGTCAACCAAGCTTGCATGCTGGAGTAAACATCATAACAATAGTATAATGTTAGATCTTTAATTATTATAAGAAGTAATCAACACTATGACCCTTTTCATATACCAAAACGATGCTCCAACGATTTAATTTGTTGAAGGACGGGGTTATAACAGGGCAAGGTTGTAAACTTACTTGTGACCTAGCACATCTTACCAACAAAGGGATGTTTATTTATATTAAAATATTATAAACCCTTGAACCAAGAGCAAAACATAGATTTTCTTTATGGGCGCGGTCTAGCTTTGACCCCTTTGCTTATGCTTGGCAAAGTATTCATTTGACTTACAACTATAATATAATATAAAAGTTATGTCCTGTAATATTTGAACAAAGGAAATCTTGAAACCATCTTGCTAAGAATTATTCTAGTATGCATTGGAACATTTATATTTATATAAACTTTTGAGTTGCAAACAAAAGAGGTTTAACATTATAGTATACATTAGGTTAACTATAGATAACCTTTGATGTTTAATAACCATGTCTAAACATTATCCTCCAGGTAGGTTATGTGTAAATGAACTCAAGGCATCATCACTAATTTAATCCTTTTCAAAGAGCAGCATGTAATAAGGTTGTAATTCCTTTAAACTTCATAGTTTTGGAAGGAGAGTTTAGCGGTACATAAACTCCTTACCATTGTACATTACATTTTATCACAGGCAGTAACCAAATCTAATATAATGTATTTGGTATTTGTATACAATTTAAATTAGACCTTTGACTTAATAACTCTGTCATTCTTAATTTGCTTGTAAAGAAAGATTTAAGGTATTTTTACATATGACGAATCTGATAGACATTGAAGAATTTGGTACACAATAAGAACTATAAATTACATCTACCAGAAAGAAAACAATTGTCGTAAATACTGATAGAACTAAATCTCATTTCCATAGCATCCTAAAAGGAATGACGATTTAATGGCTTTACCTCATAAAGCACTTGAATTTGCATAACATTTATATTCTTTTACTGAGCTATTATTGTGCGATGAAATTATATCTGAATGCTTTAGAATTATTGACAAGCAGCACCTGAACTTCTTACCTGTGAGTCTGTAAGAGCAAGAAAACTTTCTGCGTTAGCTCGAAAGCTAAGTAAGCCTAGAATATCATGACAGTTCCACCTTGTGGTCGCAAAGAAAAACAAGTCATTAAACCGAAAAATAATTGTTCTATAAGATAAACTTAATCAAATAGATAATTCAGATAATGAATCCATTAACATATAACTAATTAAACAATTAGTTGATCGCATTTATGAAAATTATCTGTATTTTAAAAAATTTAAATTTTTCGGAAAATATGGGGTTTTGACAGGATCAATTACAGTTTCTCAAATGCCAGAAAGTTCCAATGTTTTGATTAAAATAAGTTTTTCTGAGATTGAAAATATGGAAATAGATGAAGACGATTCACATAAGAAGACCAAAACATCTTAGGATGATAAAATTTCGAGTGAAGTAGTTTCAGATGAATTGAAAAGGGTAGCTTTGATTATGAAAAAGTCAGTGCAGATGAATCAATTTTCTTTTGAAAGTGTAAATAATGTAGAATCAAGTTCAGTTTTTAAATCTAAAGCAGAATTCATGAATATCTATGTAGAAAAGTAGAGACAATCCTTAGAAGAAACTAAAAATCTACTCCCACGAGTGAGAAGTCTGAATAACCCAAAGACTTCCTTAATTTCCACTCGGGATGTAGAGAGAAACACTTTAAAGTTAGCTATGGTACTGTGGTAAAAAGGGTTCATTCACAAACATCATCTTATGAAGGCAGTACAACATAAGGCTGAGTAGATGACTTCGCGTATTAATGATTTCAGACATGCTTTTAAAGAATTGTTTGAAGATGGCCTTCCTTCTTTCTGGGACGAAGAAGGAAGACTTCTTTCTCAAGAACATTATCATATCCTGCTAGTACAAAGTCGTATGGATCACTCTAAGTTTGATGATTTGGTAAAGGGACTGACAGGGAAGGTCATTGTGGACAAGTTAACAGAAGACTTTGAGATATTGCAGAAATTTCTGATCGTCAGAGGAGGGCTGCCTACCATGTCTTATGAAACCTATATGGATCTGGAAGTGTCTATCCGAGAAATAATTGAGTACGATATCCCAAGCATAGAACAATGGAGAGCCATGGAAAGATTCAGGAAAACAAAGTATATTCTTCATCAGTGAAAACAGGTGTTGCGCGCTATGGAACTTCTTGTTCGAGCCTTGTTGTCACCAAGTTGATTTTAATTAAATGATTTGTTATCAGGATCAAAGCAAGTAGTTTATTCCTAGTTGTTAGGGATATAGTTACAAAGACTTTGATTAAACAGATTATTCAGTTATTAAATCTTCTTGGGAGAAGAAATTATTTATGTATATATTTGCATTTACTTGATGTAATGGGGGTTGGAACCCATTTGTTGATGAATGTTTTTTGAAGACTTATAATTTTTGAAATAGCAAAGTTGAATGCATGCGGGTTATCAGAGATTCTTGTTCTATTTACATTACAGTCTGTATTTTCTTTCCTATGTGATCGTTTTTCCAGTGTTACATTACATTTTGTCTTCCTCATATCTAAAGCGTAGTATTGAATGGTTGGAATTCATACTTGTTATGCTCTGACTATTGTTTCAGATATTTCATAAATGTTTCTACTAAAGTTAATATGGAACTCATCTTTTGGTGCTCTATATTGATGGACTGTTCATTATTTCTTCCTTTCCACCTGAACTCAATGAATGACTGTAATTAAGTGATTATCTTGCCTTTGATGAAATCTCATGCATGCGGCTTTGTTGATATCTTTATATATTTTGACTCCATTGCCCAATGATTTATGTGCATCGTTTCAACTGCCTATATGATGTTTAAGTGTTGATTTTATATCTGGCCTTGTTAAATTTATATTTGAAAGATCCCCCTCTGGAAAGGAAAGCCAGTTTCTTTCTGAAGTGGTTTTTGCTGTTACCTTGGGATCTACCTTTCACAACCTAGGTACTTTCTGAGTGTTAACAAACTGGCGCCGTTGCCGGGAAAAGAAAGTGCAAATCTGCCCTGGGAAGAATGACAGAGTTTTAAAGATCAAGAAAAGATTTCCGTGGACAAACAAGAATTTTTGTCGGTAGAGAAGGTTGTATATTTTCCCTAGCGATTCCATTGTAAAATTTTCAAAACTTAAAGAGTCATTCTGGCTTCGAGAAGACATACACGAGGTAATTCTGACACTGAATTTTTAAAGTGTTTAGAAGATCCAGAAAGGTTGTTTAAGATAAAGAATAAAGAAAAGATAGATTTTCCTTTGTTTGGTGCATCATCTTCTCAAGATTCTACTAATATTTTTGATCCAGAATGGGAAGTTAATGTTGGAAGAAGTTTGTTGAAAACTAAGTCTGAATCTGACCTTAAAAATACTGAATTTAATTCTTGTAGATTAGAATCTTATTTGCTAGATTCCCTTTGGAGAGATTTACAACAGTCCGCAAAAGTTGAAGCATTTGTTGTTCAAAACACTCAAAATTCCTCAATACCTTTGAATCCACCTAGACCAATGGTAGCCAGATTTGCTCCCTTGCATTTGCCTACTTTATTACATGAACTTCCTCAAAATTATTCCCAAATAATTTCCTTATTTGATGGGGAAGGAGACATAACCGCAAAACAACATGTGGCTAAGTTTGAAGATTTTGTTGACTTGGAGGAAGTCAATTATGCAGATGTTAAAATGTGGTTATTTGCTCAAAGTTTATCAGGTGAAGCGAAGAAATGGTTTAAAGACTCGCCAGATGGATCTATATTGAATTTCCAAGCTTTCCAGAATGCATTCCTAGAGAGATGGGATGATAAACAGAATCCTTTGCAGCTCTTGTCCCAGTATAACAGTCTCAAAAAGGGGGGTTTTGAATCTGTTCATGAATTTTCAAGTAGGTTTATGAGGGTTTATAATTCTATTCCAGAAGATATAAAACTTTCCATAGCTGCTGCTAAATTGCATTATGCTGGAGCCTTTGATAATGACTTTTCATTTTCATTGAGAGAAAGGAAATCAACAACTCTTGCTGCAATGTTTACAGATGCGTTAGAAGTGGAAGCGAATATGATGGCAAGTGGAAAAATGAAACACAGAGACATTCATAGAAGGAAAAAGGACAAAAATTTTCCTTCTACTTCTTCTACCATTGATATTAAGTTTGAAATGATGCTGAAAACAATGGAGAAGTTGATGGACAGATTGACTATGGATAATAGGGTGTTCAATAAAGAACAAGTCGACCCTCAAATCAGGAATCCTAATTTTAGAAGACCAAATCCTCCTATACTTCCACAAAATAGGCAGAGAGACATGAGAAACCCAAGAAATCAGGAAGAACAACAAATTCGACCACCGTTTCCTGAGAATTATGTCGCTGACGAAGAAGATCCTACTGAAAATGAAATTCATCTTTTTGGAGAACTAGATTCAGAGATATATCTTACTGAGGAAGAACATAAAATGTTTGCACAGGAGGATGGGAATGAAGAATTTGAAAGGGAGACAGGACAGTATCAAAGAGGTTATCTGCATGCTATGGATGATGTACAAAGGAAGATCAGATTGAGAAACAGAGAAGTCTTTATAAATAAAGGGAAGGTAAATCCAAATCAGCCTTCCACTAGTCTTTTAAATATAGAAAGGGGAAAAGAAATACAAAAAGAGTCTGTTGTAAATAAAGAAGTTGAGAATGAGATACAAAAAAACAAAGGAATGAAGCAAGTAACCCCAATTGATGTTGAAAGAGTTGGTTCTAGTTTCAATTTGCAAAATGAGCTTTCAAAGTTGAAAATTTCTGTTCCATTCAATGAGTTGTTGAGAAACAATGAATATAGAAATACCATAACAAAAATGGTCAAAGGTCAAGGAGAATGGCAATCTGATATTTTGGAATTGAATGATGATAATCCTACTATTTCATTTGGGTCGAAAGTTGAAAATATAGAAAATGAAGAAGTCCCTCCTTTTTATTTGAGTTTGAATATGCATGATATGGTGGTTCATAATGCTATGCTAGATTTGGGTGCATCACATAATTTAATGCCAAAAGGAGTAGTTGAAAGTCTGGGATTGGAAGTGACAAGACCATATAAAGATTTGTTTTCTTTTGATTCCAGGAGAGTGAAATGTCTTGGTTTAATTAAATATATGGTAGTAACTCTGAATAAATTACCATCTAAAACCATATTAATGGATGTGGTAGTAGCAGATATCCCACCTAAGTTTGGAGTATTGTTATCCAGGTCTTGGACTTCAAAGTTGAAAGGTAGTTTACAAATGGATATGTCATATGCTACTATTCCCGTTCAAGATGGGAGTAAGCAGTTATATAGTGAGAACAGAACTCCTTATGTAGTGAGCAGTCAAGATAAGCCTGAAGTTCATCATATATATGCTATTGATACTGACTTGGGGTCTTCCATTTTCTTTAATGATACTGTCCCATATGATTTGGAAGCTACATTGCAGATGAAGCCTGAAGAAAATACAAAAGAAGAAGTGATGGAACAAGATGCTTTGGAGGAAAAACAAAAAAGAGAAGGTTTGTGGACTATGTACTTTGATGGATATGTGGCAAAAATAGGCGCTGGAGCTGGTGTGTATATAATTTATCCTATCAGGGATTTTAAAGCTTTATCATATAAATTAACATTTGAATGCACGAATAATGTAGTTGAATATGAGGCTTTATTACTGGGGTTGCATGCTTTCAAATATTTGGGAGCACAGAGGATAAAGGGTTTAGGGGATTCAAAATTTGTGATAAACTAGGTGAATGATAGTTATCAAACCAGGCATCCCCGAATGAGGGCCTATAGGAACGAAGTATGGGATATGATTGGTAACTTTTTTATAGAGCATACAATTTAGGTGGTTTCCAAACATGAAAATACTGTAGCAGATTCTTTGGCAGTAGTTGTTGGAAAATTTAAAACCCCTATTGCTGGTTAGAAAGAATATCGTGGACATTCTGAACAGACCATCTATTCCCGATAATTCTAAATATTGGCAAGTATTTGAAGATGACATGCAGATAAGAAGGTTTTTAGAACTATCGGGAGAATTTGTAAATACTCATATTGATACCGAAAATGACGGTGGTGAGAATTTTCAGGATGATGAAGAGCTTGAAAAGGAAAAGGATGGTGCTGAAAAATTAAAGGGAACCTTAGGAGGAAAAGATATTATTCAATTAAAAAATAATTTTATACCCAGGGGTTTAATTCCTTTGGAAAAACTTTTTGATCAGAATGATGTTGCTAAGAATCCTAAAGTGAAGCCTGTTGAGAATGCTGTTGAAGATAGGAATATTGGTACCGAGGAAAATCCTAAGATTATAAAATTATCCAAAAATTTTCCTGTAAAAGAAAAAGAGGAATATGTGAATTTAATGAAGAAGTATACGGATGTGTTTGCTTGGAGTTATGAAGATCTTAAGGAGTATGATACATCTATAATACAACATACTATTCCTATAAAGCCAAGGGAGAAGCCTTTCAGGAAAAAACTTAGAAGGATAAATCCTAAATCGCTTCCCATTATTGAGAAAGAAATTAAAAAATTGTTTGACGCCAAAATCATCGTGACTCTAAGATTTTCAAAGTGGGTTGCAAATTTGGTTCCTGTTAGAAAAAAGAATGGAGAAATAAGATTGTGTATAGATTTCCGGAATTTAAATAAAGTTTCTATGAAGGACAACTATCCCTTGCCGAAGATGGATCATATACTACAGAAGGTAGTTGGAGCTGAGAGAATTTCAATGTTAGACGGTTTTTTCGGTTACAATCATATTAAAGTATTACCTAAAGATTAAGAGAAAACCGCACTTACTACACCTTGGGGCACTTTTATGTATGCAAAGATGCCTTTTGGCTTAATGAA
Source organism: Pseudotsuga menziesii (assembly GCA_001517045.1). Lineage (NCBI taxonomy): Eukaryota > Viridiplantae > Streptophyta > Pinopsida > Pinales > Pinaceae > Pseudotsuga > Pseudotsuga menziesii. Next base: position 328,464 of record LPNX010171393.1, read on the forward strand.
CGCAGGAGCTACTTTTCAGCGGGCCATGGACATTGCTTTTGCGGGAGAAATTTGAAATTTTGTGGTAATTTACATGGACGATATCATAGTTTATTCAAGATCTGACAGCAAACATATTCGTCATTTAGAAAAGATTTTCATGAAGTGCAGGAAATTTGGTATATCATTGAACCCAAAGAAGTCCAATTTTGCATTAGAGGAAGGAAAATTGTTGGGTCATATAATATCTAAAGACGGAATAAAAATTGATCCTGAAAGGGTGAGTGCAATTTTAAAGGTAGGAGAACCCAGGAATAAAAAGGAAATACGATAATTTTTGGGACAGGTGAATTTTTTAAGAAGGTTTGTGCCTAGTTTTGCTGAAATCTTAATGAATATTACCAATATGCTAAAAAGGGGTCATGAGATAAAATGGAATGCGGAGGCTAGGAAGTCGTTTTGGGAAATCAAACAAGAAATCTTAGATGCTCCAGTGTTGGTGAGTCCAGATTTTACCAAAGATTTCTTAATATTTTCATATGCTTCAAAGCATACCATTGCAGCAGTTTTATTGCAAAAGAATGATGAGAACTTGGAGCAACCCATAGCATTTTTCAGCAAGATGCTGAGAGATGGAGAATTGAAATATGATATCATGGAGAAATAGGCATATGCCTTAATCAAGGCATTGAAATATTTCAGAGTATATATTTTACACTCACATGTAATTGCGCATGTTCCAACTGCTGCAGTGAAAGGAATTTTGACACAACCTGATCCAGAAGGTAGAAGGGAAAAGTGGATCTACATTACTGGAATACAACATAGAGATAAAGCCTACTAAGCTGGTTAAGGGACAAGGATTAGCAAAAATGATGACAAATTCACATTGTGAATCTTTACAAATCAATTCCTTATCCCATCAGTTTAATCAATTGGATACAGAGGTGGAAGTAATGGTTGATTTTGTTGCGTCTCCATGGTACTCTTACATTGTTTACGTCCTTCGAAATTTACAAGCACCAGTAGGATTGAGTAAGTCAAGGGCAAGGTCAGTAAAATTGAAAGCTTCCAAATTTTGTATTATAAATCGATATCTTTATTGGAAAGACCTCGGAGGTGTGTTACTAAACTGTCTTTTAGAAAATGAAGCTCAACATACAGTTAAAGAATTCCATAAAGGAGATTGTGGAGGGCATCATTCTTGGAAGGTGATTGCGAATAAAATTTTAAGAGCAGGATACTATTGGCCAACATTATTTTCAGATGTATATAAAGAAACCAGCATGTGTCATCAGTGTCAAATATTCGATGGTAAAAGAAAGGTACTTCTTCTCCCTTTAAATCCAATAACAATAGAAGCTCCTTTCCAACAGCGGGGTTTAGATTTCATTGGCGAAATAAATCCCAATTCTTCAGGACAACACAAATGGATTTTAACAGCTACGGATTATTTTACAAAATGGATTGAGGCGATTCCCACCAGGAAAGCCACTGAAACTGTAATCAAGGATTTTCTTGAGGAGAACATATTGGCTAGATTTGGATCCCCCAAAAGAATAGTAACAGACAATGCAGTTGCTTTTAAATCCAAGAAAATGATTGATTTTTGTCACAAATATCATATTAGTCTCAATCATTCGACTCCCTATTATCCGCAAGGAAATGGGTTGGTCGAATCTTCAAATAGAAGCTTAGTAAGGATCATCAGGAAGTTGTTAGAAGATAATAAAAGATCATGGAATACCAAGCTCAAATATGCTTTATGGGCTGACAGGATTAGTACCAAAAGGGCGATTGGAATGTCTCCTTTCCAATTGGTGTATGGGACTGAAGTTGTTTTTCCAGCATCGTTAGGTGTTCCAGTTATGAGGTATTTCCAAGAATAGCAAGAAGAACCAAACCACATGCAAAGGAGGATAAATCAGATTATTGAGCTAGAAGAGCGAAAGAATAAGGCTTATGATAAAGTGCAATTGCATTAGGAAAAAATAAAAAATACTTTTGACAGAAAGGTGAAAGAAGGACAGTTTCAGATTGATGACCTAGTCTTGAAGTGGGATGCTCCTAAAGAGGATAAGCATGGAAAATTCGATCATATGTGGGTGGGTCCTTATGTTATCGCTGGATATAGAGGATAGAATGCATTTTTTTGGAATATTCGAATGGGGTTTCTTTGGATAGTAACCCTGTCAACGGGAGATTTTTGAAACTTTACCTATCCTAAGAAAGAAGGTAAAACTTGTATCATAAGCTGTTAATATTTATTTTCTTTAGAACTCAGCACAGATGGTGAGCCGAATGTTTTTGAAGCTCGCAGTGAAAGCCCTAAGATTCAGGAGGCATGCCATTCCTTTCTAGTAAATATATCAACAAGAAAGATAATTTTTTTGGAAGCTATCATGTAAAGATTAAAGACAGGCACCTGGTCTACGAGTTCTTTGATACCTTGCAGGGAGGATATCATCCTTAGATGGAGCCAGTTGATAACAACTTCTAACTTGCAGAGTATCAAAGGGAACATGGTGAAGAAAAATGATCGTTGTTTGATCTTAGGTTAAATATGATGATGCAAATGTATAATAAAAAGGCGCATGAATGACGAAGTTATCTCACAATCCAATGGTATAGGACAAAGATGTTAAAATCAACGGTTGGGAATAGATCCGCTTTGTGGAGATGCATGGAAGATAAGAGTATACGAAGACAATTAACAAGATGCAAGGATCAACGGCTATGGGATCGGGTCGGCAAAATATACGGTTGATGAGAAGTCCGCTCCATAAAGTTGCATGTTGTTAAAAAACAAAAGGCCCAGCGGAATGTGTACGTGTGAGTTAATCTAACGGCTTAAAAATAAAGTGAATTTTCATCAACGGTTATCATTGGATCCGAAGGCTAAAGATGCACGACAGTTAGAGCAGAAAAGCGGTAGCGAAATAAAAACTGCGATACACGTGGAGGCTTGTGGTACAATCCGCAGAGGAAAATGGTTTGAGAAAAACTGCTAGAGGAGGCCTCTGGAATGGACTTCTATATAAAGTGAAGTTGACTTGTTTTGAAAAATCATTTTTTTATTTCACATGCTAGGACGAATGAAAGGGACCGCCCACCATCCTTTCGTAGTCAACTTCGGGTGCATATAGTTACAGTCGCAGGTAAGCTTCGAACACTCGAGCTTTGTTCACAGAATTATCGTCATTTTTCTATTATGGAGAAAGAGAAGGGGTTAGAAGGCCTTAACCAAGTCCTGGATGAAAGAGAAGAATTTTTGGTTGATAGAGATAGGAGTGTATATGACCCATTCCTGTTAATAGGAAATGTATTAGTTATTAAGGAAAGATTGTGGCGGTATAATTCACAAGGAAACGACATTTTAAACACCTGCAAGTCATTTCTGTATTATTTTGCCATTGAGCAGACCCTACCTTTTCCTGAATTCGCTGAGTGGTGTGCGAATAATTACTTGTCTTTTGAGAGAGTCATTGTAAGTCATTCCACGTCTAGGATATTGTGTAGAATTGATGCAAAAGTTATCCGTGGATTCCTGAATTTGCTCGATAATTACCCTGATAGTGGTGAGTCTGTAAATGAGTCTGTTTTGGTTGAGGTGTACAGAAGTTGTAAAACTGAAGTTCGATGTGAATTTTTTTCTGGTATTCTGAATATAGGCCAGTCATTGGAAGGTCTCTTTTTGTAGTATCGTATTCACATTTTTAAAGAGGAAGTCCAATTGGTTATGTCTTTGGTCTGTCAGGTTTTAGGTCTAGATGATGATGTTCATGTTAGTGAGGTTGTCCTGGGCTTCTTATTGAAAATGAGTTCAGTTAGTCTTGAGTCTGAGTCCCACCCGGTCCATGTTTTCAGTTTGGATGAATATTTAGCAGAGGCTATCCATATTCAATTGGTCGAGTTCTCAAAAGTCAGATTTTTCAAGTATCAATCATATTTGGTGAACATGTTATTATGTTCAAATGTAGCTGAACTGCAATTATTGAGTACTATATTCTCTTCGGATCTACCGAAACAAATCAATATGTTCGAATTTGTAAATTCCATTATGTTAGAAATATATAAGTTGTTGTTTGATGAAGTATTGCCCAGAGTATTGGAAGAAATGAAGATTATGATGCAATCAGATGACAGGATTGGAGATTGGTTCTTGCATAAAGGTTTTACAGTTTTGAGAGTATATGGTTTCATTAGAGAGCCTTACAGGCTACCTGCTTTCCTTACCCCTAGGATCTTTGCATTAGAATACATGAGACATATATTGCATGCAGAAGAGGAACATTTTGGAGCTTTCAAAAAATCCTCCAATATCAAATTCCCAATTAAAGTTTGTTCCTTCATATTTAAAAACAAGGGTGCCCTGGTGATTGTGGAGAAATTTTTGGAAAGTATGGATTTTCAAAAGGAACAAAGGGTCAATTATGATCCTTATCATATAATTTCTCTAAGAAAAAAAGCAAATAAAAATAAACCATTTGATCACTAGGATGTTGAGGGTTTGAAGGAAGTAGCCAATTTGTCCCACTTTGTGGAAAATCCAAGATGCCATGAGAGTACAAGCAGTGGATCAATTACAGTTTCTCAAATGCCAGAAAGTTCCAATGTTTTGATTAAGAGAAGTTTTTCTGAGATTGAAAATATGGAAATAGATGAAGATGGTTCGCATAAGAAGACCAAAACATCTTAGGATGATAAAATTTCGAGTGAAGTAGTTTCAGATGAATTGAAAAGGGTAGCTTTGATTCCAAAAAAGTCAGTGCAGACGAATCAATTTTCTTTTGAAAGTGTAAATAATGCAGAATCAAGTTCAGTTTTTAAATCTAAAGCAAAATTCATGAATAGCTATGTAGAAAAGCAAAGACAGTCCCTAGAAGAAACTAAAAATCTACTCCCACGAGTGAGAAGTCTGAATAACCCAAAGACTTTCCTAATTTCCACTTGGGATGTAGAGAGAAACACTTTAAAGTTAGCTATGGTACTGTGGTAAAAAAGGTTCATTCACAAACATCATCTTATGAAGGCAGTACAAGATAAGGCTGAGGAGATGACTTCCCGTTTTAATGATTTCAGGCATGCTTTTAAAGAATTGTTTTAAGATGGCCTTCCTTCTTTCTGGGACGAAGAAGGAAGACTTATTTCTCAAGAACATTATCATAGCATGCTAGTACAAAGTCGTATGGATCACTCTAACTTTGATGATTTGGTAAAGGGACTGACAGGGAAGGTCATCATGGACAAGTTAACAGAAGACTTCGAGATATTGCAGAAATTTCTGATTGTCAGAGGAGGGTTGCCTACCATGTCTTATGAAACCTATATGGATCTGGAAGTGTCTATCCGAGAAATGATTGAGTACGATATTCCAAGCGCAGAACAATGGAGAGCCGTGGAAAGATTCGAAAAAACAAAGTATATTATTCATCCGTGAAAACAGGTGTTGCGCGCTATGGAGCTGCTTGTTCGAGCCTTTTTGTCACCAAGTTGATTTTAATTAAATGATATGTTATCATGATCAAAGCAAGTAGTTTATTCCTAGTTGTTAGGGATATAGTTACAAAGACTTTGACTAAACAGATTATTCAGTTATTAAATCTTCTTGGGAGAAGAAATTATTTATGTATATATTTTCATTTACTTGATGTAATGGGGGTTGGAACCCATTTGTTGATGAATGTTTTTTGAAGACTTATAATTTTTGAAATAGGAAAGTTGAATGCATGCGGGTTATCAGAGATTATTGTGCTATTTACATTACAGTCTGTATTTTCTTTCCTATGTGATCGTTTTTCCAGTGTTACATTCCATTTTCTCTTCCTCGTATCTGAAGCATAGTATTGAATGGTTGGAATTCATACTTGTTATGCTCTGACTATTGTTTCAGATATTTCATAAATGTTTCTGCTAAATTTAATATGGAACTCATATTTTGGTGCTCTATATTGATGGACTATTCATTATTTCTTCCTTTCCACCTGAACTCAATGAATGACTGTAATTAAGTGGTTAACTCTCCTTTGATGAAATCTCATGCATGCGGCTTTGTTGATATCTTTATATATTTTGACTCCATTTCCCAATGATTTATGTGCATCATTTCAACCGCCTATATGATGTTTAAGTGTTGATTTTATATTTGGCCTTGTTAAATTTATATTTGTGAGATCCCTCTTTGGAAAGGAAAGCCAGTTTCTTTCTGAAGTGGTTTTTGCTGTTACCTTGGGATCTAGCTTTCACAACATGGGTACTTTCTGAGTGTTAACACCAGGGATAGCAGATCGACGGATGAGATCATATCTGCAAGAGATATGGCGCTCTGCAAGAGAAAGGTGTAAGGAAAATAACGAATCCACAAAGAAAAGTAAAGATCCGCATCTGATTGCACATTGATGGTAAGAAAAGAACCCGCAAGAAATTGACGATTGTAAAGAGTTGCTAAAAAGGAATTGTGGGAGGGAATTTACGGAAGTTCAACTTTGAAAAAATTTGGATCCACAATCCGCAACTTTGCGGAAGGAATCTTGCAAAAGGAAATTTGTGGAAGTTCAACTTTGGGAAAAGTTGGATCCGCAATCCGTAATCCTATTGTGGAAGGGGTGTTACGACGACATAAATTACGGAAGTCAATTTCAGAATTCATAAATTTCTGCAATCCGCAATTATGGAAAGGAACATGTGGACAGGTTTTTGTGGAAAGGCAATTGTGGAAGCTAAAGCATCTTGCAAAAATTGAGTTGCGGAAACCCAATTGCAGAAAGGTTGGACTTGTAGAAAGACTCAGTTGTGAAGAGACTAAGGTTACAGAAACAAGCCTGCGGGAAACCATTTTGTGGAACTGAGCCTACAAAAACAGAGCTACACAATAGAGTTACAGAAGAAATATTTGGCAAGAAACCAAATTTTGAGTTTTCTAAATATAGAGCAATCTAAATCCTAGGGAAAGCAGATGGGATAAAGGAGATATAGGGTTCCCTTATGCATCATGTTGTATCAAAGAAAAAGAAGAATTAGGTGTGAAGGTAGAAGAGCATAGAAGATTCTGCGTGAAGATTGTTAGAGCTCAGATCAAAGCCAAGAGGTAAATCAAATTTTTATTTTCAATTTATGTTAAAGTTGAAGACTAAAAATTGTGTTGAGAGGGTTAGTCAGGTGAGAATATTCAGAATTGTTTAAAAACAAGAATTACAGACAGAGAAGGTGTGGTTTAGATTTGAAGTTTGATTCTAGCCACAGGAAAGTGTAGAAGAAATCCTTAGAAGGATTTAATATGTTACAATAGACTAAATAAAGTGGAGTTGTACACAGGACACTTACATTCATGATGAAGAAGAGAATGTGAGCTCTTTGAAAAGAGGAATAAAGCAACAAAGAACCGAGAAGATCTTGACGAAGAGTTTGTGAACTATTAGAGGAAAGAGGAAGCATTGGAAGAACCCAAAAATCAAACAGAGGTTGGACAAGAGAGGACTAGTGCATGTTCTCAAAAAGAGGAATGGACCTGCAGAAGCCAAGAAGAGCAAAGGAGGTTTCTCAAGAGGCTCTGGAGGAGAATAACTAGAGATACCAAAAGGACAAGCTCGAGGAGAGATAGCTTGTTGAGGTATAGCATACAAGTGTGGAGACTTGTTGAGGGAGGCTTAGGAAAGCATTCCACAAGTGGATAGGATGAAGTTCATAAAGGAGAAGGAGACAGAAACCATGACTACTGAAGGTCATTGCAAGGGTTTAGAGGAAATCCAAAACATAAGAAAGAAGAAAGGCATAAAAAAGGAGATCCAAGAAGAACATAATAGGGAGTTGTTGGAGTTAGAAAGAGACATTTGGTGCTTCAAGAGGCGTATACAAGCACTTGCAGAAGAAACCCAGAGGTATGGTTGGGTAGTGAGGAAAAGGAAGTTGAGATTGCATTCATTGCAGGTGAAGTTACGGAAAAATATATATGCTAGATTGAAGGAAGAACTCAGGGAAGTTGAGTCTGAGATAGAAGTTTCATATTGTGAAACTGAACAGGGTCCTTTGCTTGGAGATGATAATGAAACATATGAGGATATTATAAATGATTTTCTGAACTCTCTGATAAGTTCAGAACCACATGAAGATAATATGGATGAGACTTGAGATGAGAATTATTATGTTTTTGAATCTAATGCTTTGTGTATGATTGTAGGTATTGAAGAATACTTAAGTGATGTGTTTATACAGAAAGAGATTGAACAGACATCTTGGACTGTCAAAAATTATGAAGAAGGGAAAATTATTTTCAAAGGCATACCAATAGAACATAATCCTGTTATAAAATAAGCTGAAGTGGTGATGCATCCTGTAGCTCAGCTATAGGAGAGATAGAGGTTTGTGAAGAAATGAAGCAGCTAGAAGGGATAACTGAGATAGAAGAGTTCCCGATTGAATATGTATTCCAGGACAAAGAAGCTGGAAGTCTCATGGAGTCTTTGGAGAGTTCAAATCCACGAATGAATAAATCGAGAAGGGATAGAAAACCAAATGTTTTTAAAATTAATGAATTGTGTGTGTTTACAAGTACAATGGGTGATGAAGATAATGAGGTTGTCATGAAATGTTATTACATCCCTAAAGGAGGAAAAATTTGGAAGTTTGCTCTGAAGATGGAGAATGATAAAGATAGACAAGGGGGAATACATACACAATTTGGCAATAGAATTGCTGACAGACAGACATAAGACTTTTTTTATTGTAGGTAGAAGAGGATTGGCCCTGTAAATACAACCAAGAGGAAGATAAATATAAACATCCTAATGCAATGCTTATCTAGTGGAATGAAGAAAAAGAGCGTTTACAGGAGATCTACACCATAAATGCAATTGAAGAGCATTAAGCTAAAGAAGAAATTAAGGTATCCATTGAATTAGATATTATTGATTTAATTTCATGTGCAGATTTAGAGGAAGAAGTATGGTCATTAGAAGATTGGATGATGGAAAATAAGGACTGTATGAAGTTGATAAATTCCATGGATAATGACTTCATTGGGTTATGTAAAGAAGTGGATATCTTCAGGAAAAATATAGAGAAATAGAAACTACATGTTCATACTATAAGCATAAACTACAAATTTTGATGAACAGGTGAAGATGTCAGTCAATGATGGTACTATTGAAGGACGTGATAAAAATTCTGGAGATATAAATGGAAAGGATATGTAGCAAAGAGAACAACAAGTTTAGTATAAGGAAATTTATCAGCCAAGGGACAATTTGTAGAGTGAAATAAAGAATATAAGGATGTTGATGGTGAGAATGTCTCAGAAAAGACATGAAGAGAAAGAAACAACAAGAGACAAATGACAGAAGAAGATTGTAGAAGGAAGGCTAGTAGAGCATTGCAACAGAAAATTTGGAAACAAGAGAATTGAAGATGACAAAGGAAAAACAACATGATGAAATGAACGACGAGCTACAACACAAAGTTTAGGATCCAGGTATATTGAAGAATGAATATTATGACTAGGAGGCCATATTTTCTTTCTTCCCAAGGAGTTAGATGCAAGAGCATACTTCTCTCCATCCAAGTTCAAGTTACATATTTTGATCAGACCTAGAAGGGGTCTTTATCTTCTGAATTAATAGTCCTTAGACTATTAAATTGTAAATAAATATATTTTGAGTGTTCTTCTAGATAGGTGATGAGTCATTAGGTGAGTGATGAGTCATTAAATGAGTCATGTAACTAATCCCATGTCAAATGGTAGAATTCGATAAGGGTCAAGGCTCTCATGAGTGAGTCATTGAGATAGGGTTGATTATGTTTCTTTATTTAGAATTAGTTAGCATATTTTTTAGTATATTGAGGATCTGAACCAGAATAGGTTCATGAATCCTATTGTATATATGTCTGTAAGCCTTCGAGGCATTGGGGAGAGCGTGAAGTAGTCAAGGGGTATAGCGAAACAATGTAAAATTTGGCTAATATGGCCAAACCAATGTAAATCAGGACAACATAGTTGGTTGGAGTTATACCAGACTAAGAGGATTAGAACATAGATTCTAGATCGATGTAAATATACAGATTCATTGTATTGAATAAAGGAAATCTTATTTTGGCATATCTCTATGTAATGAAAACTCTGTCTGAGTGTATGATTTTATGAGTTGAATGCTTGATCAACCTATGCTAATGTTTGATAGATCTGTGTGCGTAGTATTCTGAGTTTAGGGATATGAGAGTGGAATGTTACAGAGATTTGTTGAAGGATATTTGTGCATGAAGTGAAAGAATAAATCCTATGTCATCTATCACTGACATGATCAATGTTTCTTTGTTAAAGTTCTATAGAGGTGAAGTTCAGAATTGAACCAGGACAAGCTCGGTGAAGTTGGACACAAATCGATTGATCGATGCTCCGATGAATCGACATAGAGTTGTATAGATCATAGTTAAATTTGATGACCTAGTTTAAAGGAGAAAATATAGAACGACGGTGGGAAAATATTAACAAAGTGAACGTGAATGGGAGATAAGAAATTTGCAAGGTTAAGTGATGTTCCGCCAGAGATAGAAGATCAATGGACGAGATCAAAGCCACAAGAGATATTGCGCTCTGCAAGAGAAAGGTGTAAGGAAAATAACGGATCCACAAAGAAAAGCGAAGATCTGTATCTGATTGCAGATTGACGGTTAGGAAAGAACCCACAAGAAAATGATGGTTGTAAAGAGTTGTGGAAAAGGAATTATAGGAGGGAATTTGCAGAAGTTCAACTTTGGGAAAAGTTGGATCTGCAATCCACATTGCGCAACTTTGCTGAAGGAATATTATGGAGTGAAATTCGCAGAAGTTCAACTTTGGGAAAAGTTGGATCCAAAATCCGCAACCCACAATCCAATTGCGTAAAGGAGTGTTATGGATGCATAAATTGTGAAATTCAATTTCAAAATTCGAGAATCTCCACAATCTGCAATCCGCAATTGTGAAAAGGAAATTGCAGAAGCTCAAGGGGTTTGCGAAAATTGAGATGCGGAAACTCAGTTATAGAACGGTTGAAGTTGTGAAAAGACTCAGTTGCAAAGAGAATGAGGTTGCAGAAGCAAGCCTGTGGGAAACTTGTTTGCAGAACAGAAGTTTATGGAATTGAGCCTGCGAAAATAGAGCTATGCAAGAAGAAATATTTGGCGTGAAGCCAAATTTTGAGGTTGCTAAATATAGAGCAAGCTAAATCCTGGGGAAATTATATGGGATAAAGGAGATTTGGGGCTCCCTTCTGCATCACAGGGTCAGTATATTTTTCAATATCCTTAAGTGGAAGCCCTCGAATTGAAAATATTTGGTTTTCTGAGGTTTTGGTGGCAATAGATTGATGGGTTTCTTAATTTATCCTCCAAAAGGTTCCCAATAGTTTTCAAATATTGCTTTGATGGATTTTATCATATGGATGTCAAGAGGACTATACCAAAGGGACTTATTCTTATGAAAATACTACACATTGTTGGAATTGCAATAGAGGAACGATGAAAGGAGTTTATTTCTTCTATGATGATCCAAAGAAGGTAGAAATATACTTGATTCAACATAGGCATCATCATGTCTATGGATAACCTATTTAAACATGCTACAATACTACTTTCATAAACTAAAATCAACAATGATACCTCGAGGACAGAGACTACTGGAAACCATGTAATCCAATTCAATGTGTGGATCTATATATCAAATATCTATCTCATTTCAATATGCAACAGACCACATTTTTTCTTCAAAACCTCTCTCAATAAACTGGCGATCCCACTAGCAGCTATCAAAAGCATAAGAATCATGGACTGACTATGCATTTGAGTAATTGCCTACACCAAAATGCACTAAATTTCCATCTAATGTCTTCAAAGGATACCATCTAGCACACTCAATTCATCCATGTTCATTGCATTTCAGAGATTGCATTCCAATTTTTGGGACTACTATTTTCTACCCTAGCCTATATATTCAATGTTTTAGGTGCGTGTGTGTGTGTGTGTAATACATAGGTATTTCATGAATCCATATAGATACACATCGTGTATATTCCCAGCACCTTTTCTAGGCTTGTTATTCCACGACTCTACCATTTGAAAGCTATCTGTATAATTTTTAATTTTTTTAAAATTCTATATTTTGAATAAATTATTTAAGACTACTTACAACAATTGTCTATGTTTGGTTTTTGTTTGATGTTCATAGGTTTAGTTTTAAGATAGACATTTTTTTTACACAGATAATTCGGTGTGACGATTGGAAAAGCAAAGGATTGGGTCAAATTTAGTTCCATCAGAATATAAAAAAATATAGTGACAGTAAAATGAATGTGAAATTCCTTTCATTCATGTTAAAAACTCAGAATTCATGGTTATTCTTTCATGTAGACCCTTAAGGATCTAGTTTTTGAACCTAGGGCTCTTAGAGTTCCAATTTTTGAACCTAGATCTCTGATACCATGTGTAACACCCATTAAGCGTGGTTACTTCTTTATCAAATATTGATATTCCATTAGTGATTCACATAACACAAACTCATGAAAATACATCTGTATTGAAAATATATGAACATTTTACAACAACATATATCAAGTTTACAACAATAATATATAAGGAATTTAAAATAACAAGAGGAACACCTCGATATAAAAATGGTGAAGAAGTATAAACTAAAACAATATTTCATCTTCTCCTCGAGTTGCTTCCATCTTCAATGCCCAAAGTGGAACCATTGTTTTACCTCCCAATGAACTAGTGGCCTAGATGACTCCCTTTCCCCAGGAGTCATCCACCTGGCCTCCTGGCCCTTTGTGCCTGATACCCCAGAGAACAGAACAATGATGCACCAGTAAGTTATGTATCAATTCTTCCAAGAGTTCTCAAACTCTTCCAAATCTTCCAAACTTCTCATGCCCAAAATATCCCAAATTCTCCATTGCTTCCAAAACTATCACAAAAAATATGTTCAAGAAAAAGAACCTCCCATTCCAATCTCAAATATCCCATTTATAACCAAAATTCCTCATCCTCCTCATCATACAAGTTTTGTTTTAGATTAAATTCCAATATAACAATATTCAACAATCAATAAATTTATTTTCTCCAAAATTAGCAATTTGATTTAAATAAATAAATAATAATAATAACATGATTATAAACTCCCACTTGTCATGCTACCATCTTAAATGCAACTATGACAACCCTTTTCTAAAAATTTGTGTACCCCTATCTATCCATTTATTTATATTTTCCTCTCACATATAAGTCAAATGAGACATTTTCATATAGTATATTATATTAAGTGCATATAATTATATATATCATTCAATAATCCAATCTATTTATTTAAATTTAAAATACATTAAATAAGTCAACAAACTCATACTACTACATATATATATATTTATGCTTCAAACACATAAGTAATACTATAATAATTCATTAACCAAGTTGCTAATAACTAAAGTACCCATACTAATTTGTTCATCAATAGACCAATCATAGTAATGTACTCACGAATCAGCATATGTGTGGCCAACGCAAACTTCTTAAGTGTGGGTACTAATAATCACTTTTAATTCCCTTAATGAATCATTATTATATGCATGCAAACAACATAAAAATGCGTCATTTCTCGTTCATAATTATCCATACAAAAGTAATAAAATGGAATTAGATAAACATAATGAAGCAATTAAGCATATAATCATAGTGGTTTGTAACAATGAAGAACAGCATCCAATCCATCATTGGCCCCATCCATCCCCATCAATACTCAAACCACCTAATCAACACTACTTTCATTTCCTAATATCACCATCCCATCGGTATTGTGGTGTCGGTTATATTGACCTTGTTATAGCTGATTTTACCACACATGGTTGATCACATGTTTATGGCCTTCCCTGTCCCTTTGCAAACTGTTTGGGTCCCATGGACCAATATTGTACCTTTTATGTTTCCAATTTCATCCCTAAAAACACTTGTTTATTGTTGTACACAACTTTTAATCACATACTCGCGTGTATACATAGATATTGACCTCAAACCCGCATACATCAGGATGTGTGCAAAAGCCCAAATATTTTTGGAGTTTTCCTTGATGTGTGTCCGAACCACTTGTCTCTTAGCCTTCCATACGCCTCAAGATCACTCAGATTTGACCCTCCGTTACCCCTTTGCCGGAGTACTATATAAGGAACCCCTTGGATACATTGAAGGAGGAGGAATTGAAGAGCAAGGAAACTATAGTCCATTGTTTCCATAGCTTGCTTATACTGAAGCCTGCATCCCTTTGTCCCTTTGGAGCACTTTGTGTTCTTCCCAAGCTTTCCTTTGCTTGTGAGCTTGCTATCAAGAGATGGAGGATTAAGGTGGTGGAGGCCTAGGTGGAGGACCCAGTTTCTCCGGTTCACAGACATGCTGATAGAGGTTGTCACTTGTGTAATATCTGATTTGATTAATAAAAATATCTTTTCCTGTCCAATAATGTGCATTTAAATGAATATTGAATCCATTGATGTGTTTAATTGCTTATACATTGTTGATTATATATGCTAGAGTAGATCTAACACCATATTATATAGCATGCTTGTCTTGTTTGTTGTTATTGAGAGCAAATTGCTAACACAAGTGGGAATGGAAAAAGCTCCTGGGAAGCCAGCATAAGGCTCAATAAGGAAAGCAAAACTCATGAAATGCAATTACAACTTGATATATACAACGGAGTCCCGAGGGAAATGGCCAGCATAAAGTTCAAGAGGAGTATGAAGCTCTTGCTCAAGGACATGGCGTGACTAAAAAGGGACTCCCATAACCTAAAGGAGGAATCTCAACATGGGTGCCAAATGTAAAAAGGATCTAACTAGGGCACCCATGTATAGGAAATCTCTACCATCCACATAACGCCACTTCTAAAAGCAGCATGAAGGTTCCGTGACATCAAGGAATGGGTTCGTACCTAAGGTTAAGATGAAACTGTCAAAAGGTCATGCAAAATGCATGAGGATGTGAAATCCTAACCTATATGCCAGTTTAGACATGATACCTGTAATAGGAATGAATGGGTCAAAGACCTCGGAGAGAGTGTGAAAAATATGGACCCTACATGACAATAATATTAGTCCAAAACAACACAAAATAGTCAATAAAGAGTCAAAACTATAGGCTACAAGGAGGATTGGTCATGACAACTACATTCAAAGGAAATAATGCGGTGGACGATGGGACATAAGAAGGAAAGTAAGGTGAAGACCCAATGTTCACATATCCACTACTGCCCCTATGAGGGTTACTGCCCCTATGAGGGTTAACACTGGTGTTAAGACCGGACGAAGGGAGTGATATGACCACTCTCAAATCCATAAACAAGGTAAGGGGATGTAATGCTCCCAAGTCCAACACCAGCTGTTGTTATAGCCCAAAATGACACATCTCTGCCTGTGACCACTTTCCCATGATTTCGTCGCATGTCGACACTTCCTGAAAGTCACTGAAAAAACACCTATCTTGGAGGACCCATATCTTGAGTTCTGTAACTCCGTTTGACCTTATTTCTACGCCGTTGGAAAGGTATTTCAGTTAGCTAAAACTTTCCAGAAGACACGAAAGTCTGAAAATGCCCAGAAATACCTTAAAAATGCGTTTTTTTTGTGTATGCACGACTCTCCTTATGTGCAACGCATTTTTAAGGTATTTCTGGGCATTTTCAGACTTTGGTGTCTTCTGAAAAGTTTTAGCTAACTGAAATACCTTTCCAACGATGCAGAAATGAGGTCAAACAGAGTTACAAAACTCAAGATATGGGTCCTCCAAGATAGGTGTTTTTTCAGTGACTTTCAGGAAGTGTCGACATGCGACGAAATCATGGGAAAGTGGTCACAGGCAGAGATGTGTCATTTTGGGCTATAACAGCTGTAATGCTCCCAAGTCCAACACCAGGGTCAGCACTAGGATTGAGGACAGGTGGCAGGATACCAGGAATGCTAAAAAATAAAAGGATTTGAACTCAAGAGAGCATAAATATACTCAAGTAACCATGATCCCAAAGGCCAACTAACGCACAAAGAGCACACTCTTGAGAAAATATACAACCAATTTGCAATCAAGCCAAGGGGAGGATAAGTGAGCTCCCGAATGCAGCAGGTATGTCTCGCCTAGGAGAGGCTCAAGACGCACATATGCTACAAGCGAAGGTATGTAACCAATTATAGTGGCCCTCATCTTCAACGTATATAGCGACTGTGTTGTCCGACCCCTACTTGGCCAGGACACCTGCAGAATAACCTCTACAAACACCCCCTCGATAACCTAGGTAAGGCAACTAAGGTCACCTCAATATAACCAATGCTCAGGCGGACAGTCGCGGGCGGGATCAACTGTATGGGCAGGGTAGTAAAGCCTGAAACTCAAAAGAGCCCCCAGATACAAATACAATCCTTGAAATATCTCTGGTGCTCACAGAAAGTGACCAGGGGTCATCCCAATCACAGTCGCGTGCATTGCCTCACGCTTAACTCCCATGTAAGAGGAGCGTCGTGAGAAACACTAATTATACCAAGGATTTCACACTCTTACTTGGACATACACCTAATTGTTTGTGTTTAGTAGTCTTGGATAATTAACTCATGATGAACTATTCCAAGACTCTAAATCCTAATCTTGTTTATGAACCCTATCAAAGAAAAATGTGTAGTTCATTTTAATTAAGCATTGATTTCAATGGATTACTCAAGAGGAAATGGTCGTGCAACTAGTGATATGAAGACTCAGCAGTGAGATAAAAGTGCACACCTAACAAGCAATGCCAAGTGCAATTGTGTAGAATGAAAAACGGGGTATGCCACTACATGAGATGCATGTAAAATTATTCCTTCCCGAATTCCAATGCAATCCTTCCTATATGAAAACCTAAACACAACTCTCGTCCAAGCAATCCAATGCAAGTACCTCCTTAAATCCATATGCGAGATGCAAGTAAGAATGCAACTATTTTTTATTTTCAATATAAAAGAATGAAAATGCAATAAAAGTCATTGAAACTCTCAGTCTCCGCAGCAAGCATAAAACACAAGCCCAGTAAGACACTGAGACAAAAAGAGTAATGCACTAATGGCAAAGCAAAAAGATAAATGACTAGAACTACTTTCAAAGAAAAATCAATGAAAAAGTTGTCTCTGGTCACTAAAGAAGTAGTCAACAGACACCATAAGAACCCAAGAAGACCCAGCCACACTCACAACCCACCTAGCAACTTCCCACAACATCAAACTGAACCAAAAGGGAGGATGTATGTGACTGTATAAAGAACATCAGCGTATGTACATGAATTTTGGCCAAAAACCTGCATGTATATGCAGATTTTGGCTAAAAACTTGCATGTATATGTGACGTTTGTCTGAAAAACCCGCACATGTACACGGATTTTAGCCAAAAACCTGCGTATATAGAGAATAAAGTGGTAAATAGTATGCAAAAGGTCAAACCACTCAAGGGGAGTGTCAATGTATGAACTTGCTATAAAATGTGACACAAAGATGGGGAGAAACTGAGAGCAAGTCAACAATATCAAGCACATTGTTCCCCCAACCCAAACAAAAATAAGGAACGTTCCCAGTATGGTCACCAATTCTGTTACGGAGAGAAACTTCCTATGGTTTGGGGTGTACCAAAACAGACAGATAAACCACAGAAATCAATCCCTTTCCAATATGCAAGATAAACCAAACATATAACACTAAAGGATCTTGAATCATACGTTATTCCGAACAGTTGAAGTAGATCCCCGTTGAGCTTTTTCAAATCTCGCTTGTGTTATCAATTTGCTCTCAACAACAACAAACAAGACAAGCATGCTATATAATATGGTGTTAGAGCTACTCTAGCATATATAATCAACAATGTATAAGCAATTAAACACATCCATGGATTCAATATTCATTTAAATGCACATCATTGGATAGGAAAATATATTTCTACTAATCAAATCAGAGATTACACAAGTGACAACCTTTGTCGGCACATCTGCGAACCGAAGAAACCGAGTCCTTCACCTGGGCCTCCACCACCTCAATCCTCCATCTCTCTATAGCAAGCTCACAAGCAAAGGAAAGCTTGGGAAGAACACAAAGTGCTCCAAAGGGACAAATAGATGCAGACTCAAGTATAAGCGAGCTATGGCAACAATGGACTATAGTTTCCTAGCTCTTCAATTCCTCCTCCTTCAATGTATCCAAGGGGTTCCTTATATAGTACTCCAAAGGGGTAATGGAGGGTCAAATCCAAGTGATCTCAAGGCATATGGAAGGCCAAGAGACAAGTGGCTCGGACACACATCAAGGAAAACTCCAAAAATATTTGGACTTTTGCACACATCCTGATGTACGCGGGTTTGAGGTCAATATCCGTGTATATACGCGAGTATGGGATTAAAAGTCACGTACAACAATAAACATGTGTTTTTAGGGATGAACTTGGAAACATCAAAGGTACAATATTGGTCCATGGGATCCAAAGAGTCTGCAAAGGGACAGGGAAGGCCATAAACATGTGATCAACCATGTGTGGTAAAATCAACTATAACAGATGCCCCCTAATGTGAGGTCAGAGGGGTAACATGATGGTCAAAATACATTATAAAATACATCCTAGAAGTGGAGTGATGAAGAACTAGGTGGAGGAACCAACCATCCATCAGTATAGTACAATAATCAATGTCTGCATATGACTGTCAATACATATCGTAGTCTTGGATATATAAGAGTACAATGGCCATGAATAGGCATGATATACAAAATGTGACATTTGTGGTCATCGCCAAGTATAATATATAATAGATCATAATCCTCATGATGAAGATACATAATGGATCAAGATCTCCATAAAACCTGAAGATATACAATGAATCAAGATCTCCATAATGGATGAAGATATCTAAAATGTACTAGAATCAAATCATGAGAGCTGAAATCTCATGAACACTGGCACGATCAAGGAGGTAGCATATGTGGAATGCCACCAATCTGGAAAGCCTTCTACACAAACTGCTACGAGTACATGTCCTACTATGCAAATAAAGGTGTCGAGGTCGAACATAGTAGTCCATCATCTGATTTCCCATTCATTGATGTATACCGTTAACAGACGCGAGATCACCCACCGATAATGAAAATGGGAATCAAGGTACTAGAGTATAATCTAACAAGTGTGAATAGATGTGTTGAGGTCGAACACTTGGAAGAATCCATCGATTCGGGGACATTAATGTATTCCCAAAACTGTCGATGGCGAGAGAACCTACCACTGATGACTGTAAATCTCAAGGCACTCAAATGACTCTAGACTCCAATCCCAGAATAAATGATCCAAAGTCGATGGGATGGAATCCGCTGGAAGGAGGGCATTAAGGCATCCCCCATCATCCAACACGAGATACTCAACTGATCTAGATTTATGTGGGAACGCAACAGAATACACAAATAACCATAGAAACAAATATGCAACGGAAATAACACTTCATTTCACTAATCAATAACTGAAACTTGTTTACATACAGAATGGAAATAAACTAGATAGAGTGTTGGTAGCTTATCTCTGAGAAGAGATGTGGCGGCTATATGCCTAAAAAATCTGTGTTACAATGAGGCTCGAAGGCCTATATATTATTGAGAAACAATGGAAACCCTACACATCCAAAAACCTAACCCTAGGAGGTGAAACACCAGAATGTGGGCCCCATTGGGTAACTTGGTACAACAATTTCCCATGGTCGTAACTTTAGCCTACTACCTCCGTTTGACATGCATGATACATAGTTAGAAAGATCTGTTTAAGGACTACAGCCATAAATAACAAATATTGAGTTTGGAATGGACTCATATTTGCTTGACTATTCGATGCCGAAAAAACGTCGTTTAGGGCCTCAAAACGGCTCTGAAAGTTTAGGACCCGAAAACTGCCAAAAATAGTAAATTTTGCTACAATCAAGGAAACTGGAAAATGGAAAGAAACAATGGTGGGGGTCCAAGAGGAATAGGTGGGTGGCCACCGATATCCTCTTGGATCATTCCTCCCCCCTTAGGAAGCAATGGTCCCCATTGCGTTGAGTTCCTCCATGAGATGAGGAAACTTCTGTTGAACTTTGTCCCTAGTGAAGGAGTTGGCCTGCTTTGACAACTCGATATAGTTGGATCTTCTGCTGGCGGGTGTTCTTGATATGTGTGTCCATAATATGATCAGTTGTGGCTTGTTCCATGTAGTCGAGGTTTAACTCTGTTGGTGTGAGTCGTTCTGCCACGTTTGATGTGTCCAGTAGAGGTGGAAAGTAGGGTCGAAGGCGGTCCACATTGAACACTAGGTCCAGACGAAGGAATGGTGGAATACTGAGCTCAAAGGAATTGTCCCTGACATCCTTGGTGATGGTGTATGGCCCATATCAGAGTGGGTGAAGCTTATGGTGGGGTCCAGCAAGGCGCTCCTTCTGCAAATGTAGCCATACTTTGTCGCCTACCTAGAAGTTGTGCTTCACCTGATGTTGATCATTTTGCTGCTTGTACTTTGCATTGGATCTATCCAATATGTCATGAACCTATTAGAGAATGTGCTGAATGCGCTCAATGAAGTTGTTTTCTTTGGAAACTTCAGACTGGATATGAGCTGAATCAACCTAAGTAGCTGCAAATGGCATGGCTACGTCAATGGGACATAGTGGCTGGAATCCCAAGCCCACCTGAAAGGGGCCGTGGTTGGTTGAGTTGTGGAGGGCCCAGTTATAGCTGTGTTGTACATAGGGGAGGCTCTCATCCCATGTGCGTGGATGCTTTGAGTTGTACATGTGCAAAATGTGTATGATCATCTTGTTGACGACCTCTTTCTGGCCAACAGTTTGGGGATGGAAAGCTGTGGACTTTGTGAGCTTGGTGTCTAGCATTGACCATAGGCTAGACCAAAATGTACTAAGGAACCTACTATCTCGGTCTGAGATTATAGACTGTGGGATCCCAAAGTGTACCCACACTTGTTCAAAGAAGAGTTTAGCAGTGGCTTCTGCTGTGATATTCTTCTTGCAGGCTGCCATTATGGCCATCTTTGAGAATCTGTCAACGACCATAAACACACAGTCGTTGCCATGCTTAGTAGAAAGAAGGCCCGACATGTAATCCATGGAGATGGATTCCCAAGGTCGACTAGGGGTAGGCAATGGAGTATAGAGGCCTTGCTTCTTGATGGATGGTTTGGCAATGGTGCAGGCAGTGCAGGATCGGATGTACTTCTCGATGTCTTGTCGAAGGTTCGGCCAATAGAATTACTTCTGCAGTACTGCCACTATTTTATTGACCCCAAAATGCCCAACGACCCGACTGTAGTGCGCTTCCCAAATCATCTTCGCATGCTCGCTTGAAGGAACACAAAAGCGTCCCATGTGACATAGTAGTACATCCTGGAGGTGAAATTTTGGAACTTGGTTTCCCTCCAAGAGCATCTGATATGTGTGGCTGAATTCTGGATTGCTCTTATAGAGAAGCGGCCAATCAGAAGTCTCGTGTCCATAAGAGTTGAGCACGGTGGTTATCGCCACGATCGGTGGTCGGCTGAGGCAGTCTACAACATTATTGGTGCTTCCCTTCTTGTACTTGATGTTCAAATGAAATTGTTGTAGATATGTGGACCACTTCTGATGGCGATCGTTCTATAACTTCCCTTATGTCTACATGAACTGTAGGGGTTGGTGGTCTGTGTGGATGATTGTTTCCTTCCCCAAAATGTAATGCTTCCATTGTCGAAAAGCCTGTACAATGGAATACCTCTCTTTGTCATAAGTGGGATATTTGCAAACTGTGTTGGATAGTGTCTCACTGTGATATACCACTAGATGCCCTTGTTGAGTAAGGATTGCCCCAATAGCATAGTTAGAGGCATCTGTCTCGATCTCAAATGGTTGTTGCAAGTCTGGTAATGTGAGCATTGGGGCACAACAGAGGCAATGTTTCAATTCTCTAAATGCCTTCTACTGAGTTTTCGACCAAAAGAATTTTGTTTTCTCTCCTCCCTTGGTGACTTGACTCAAGGGCCAAGTGATATGAGAGAATCCCAACACGAACCTGCGGTAGAAATTAGCAAGGCCCAAAAAGCTGTGAAGCTTTGTTAGAGTAGTTGGGGCTGGCTAATCCTGAATGACTTGGATCTTGGCTGGATCCACATGTACCCCACACTCATCAATAATGTATCACAGATACTGAACCTGGGTCATACCATAAGTGCACTCGTCCAAATTGGCACACAACTTGTGCTGCCGCAATGTTTGGAAAACCTGTTAGATGTGGTGGAGGTGCTCTTCCCAAGTTTGATTGAAGATCAGGATGTCATCCAAGCACACTACTCCAAATGAGTTGGTGAATGGTCGCAAGATGTCGTCCATCAGTGTCATGAAGGTTGCAGGAGCATTTGTCAGCCCGAAAGGCATGACCAACCATTCGAAAAGGCCCTCCTTGGCTTTGAAGACAGTCTTCCACACATCGGTCGGTTCGATCAGTACCTCGTGATACTCAGACTTTAAGTTGATCTTGCTAAAATATTTCGCCCCTTTAAGCTGGTCCAGGAGGTCATCAATTCTTGGGATCGGGTGCCTATTCAAGACTGTGATCTTGTTCAGCGCCCGATAGTCAATACAGAGTCTCGAAGTCCCATCCTTCTTCTATACCAACACAACCGGGCTCCCACAGGGCGTTGAACTTGGCCGGATGTGACCCTTCTGCAACAGCTCCTGAATTTGCCTCTTGATTTCATCATTCTCCAGAACAGAGCATTGATAGATCAGTACATTGGGCAGCGGAGCACCTGGGGTTAGATCGATGGGGTGATTAACTTGATAGTGGAGAGACACCCCGGTGGGTGAGGTGAATATGTCCTGATACTCCTCCACGACCTTGTCCATTTGTTGTTGTTGTGTGGAGGGGCCCTGTATGGACATTGTGGCCACGATCTTCTTCTTTCCCTGAGGGCAAATCATCAAGAAAACAAACTTCCTGGTTTCGGAAATGGGCTTACTGCATTGTTTTGTAGTAACCAAAGAGATAGCGGCAGGAGGTGGTACCTCTGGTATCCTGTACAAATTATTTCCCAACGTAATAATAACAGCATGAGGCCGGGACTCATACACAGCATGTCGCTTTCATAAGTATGGTTGACCTAATAATACATAACAAACATCAAGAGGAGCAATATCACATAATACCTCTTCGGTGAAGGGCTTGATGCTATAGGGAATGCGACACTGCTGGCTGACACGGAGATCCCATCCTTGGTGAAGCCACCCGATGGTGTACGACTACAGGTGTGCTGTGGTTGGTAAACCCAAATACTTCGCGACCTCTACTGAATCAGGTTCTTTTGGCTCCCACTATCAACAATGAATTGTAGCGAGGAACCCTTTACCCACATCTGGGAGTTGAAAATACGCTCCTCCTCCTCTGAATATTTTGGTCCTTCCTTTTGGATATTCGTGGTGGCAACGATGGCATTGGGCTCTGCATCGATAATCTTCTTCCCTCTATCATTCCCCTTCTTGGGTTCTGATTCAGTGTTAGAGTATGCATCTGATTCAGAAGCCTTTATCTGAGCCACTAGTGACTGCTTGGCTCGACACTCACTTGTGTTGTGAGTGGGGCTCTTATGGAACTCGCACCACTTTCTCACTTACTTCTTCAGCTTTGGAGTGTTGCTATTTTCTTGTGGCTTTGGCAAGTTTTCTTGAGTCACCATGCCTTGGTTGTGTCCTTGGTTCTGCGATTTGGGGGCACCTTTCCCTTGCTTTTGATTCATAGATCCAAACTCTCGCTTTTTCTGTTTGAATTTTTGCTCAATTTTGGCAGCATACCGATATGCCGTACCAAGCGAGGAGATGTCGAGGAACTCCATTTCCTCCTGAATGTATCTGTGCAGAAAACTGTGGTACTTCAGCACCAAATGTTTCTCTAAATATTTGATACCCAACTTGGTGCACAGGGCATGGAACAGATTCATCAGCTCATGCACATCTTGATCTCTTTACTTCCGCAACGTAGTCCATTGTATGTACTTGTCCTCATAGCTCCCCACTGGATAATATTGTCCCTTTATGGCATCTCAGAAAGAATTCCAAATGGGTAAGGCCAAGAACAGAGAGGGTTCCTCCTTGTCCTTTCTCTCACAGTAGGTTTCCCACCAGTCCTTGACATGGGGGGCAACTTTGAGTAGAGAAAAAGCAATCTTTTCCCGGTCATAAAAGTCATGAACCGAGAAATATCCTTCTAATAGATTCAACCATATATCTATGACATCTGCATCTATTCGGCCATCAAATATGGGAACGTCGAAGTTTACTTGTACCTTAAAAGGGGTTGCGCCTCTAGAGTGGCTTCTAGATGCAGATGCGGCGCCAGTGGGAAGTCGTTGAAGGATCTGGGTGAAGTTATCCATCATCATGTTCCTTTGTTTTTCAAGGGCCTCCTCGAGCAAAATTTTTATAGGATCTTCTATGCCCTGATCTTTCTTTTCGTCCCCCATGGGTGGCCATCTGGATTTGCGAGGTTGATCTTGCAAAGGTTCAACCAGATTGAGCCCTAACTCTTTATACTCCGCCCTCATTGGGGACATGCAAACAAGGATCGAGAAAGAGCAGATTGCTCTGATACCATTGATCCATATTTATGCAGGAACGCAGTAGAATACACAAATAACCATAGAAACAAATATGCAGTGGAAATAACACTTCATTTCATTAATCAATAACTGAAACTTTTTTACATACAGAATGGAAATAAACTAGCTAGAGTGTTGGTAGCTTATCGCTGAGAAGAGATGTGGCGACTACATGCCTCTGAACTCTGTGTTACAAAGAGGCTCGAAGGCCTATATATTATTGAGAAACAATGGAAAACCTACACATCCAAAAACCTAACCCCAGGAGGTGAAACGCCAGAATGTGGGCCCCATTGGGTAACTTGGTACAACAATTTCCCAAGGTCGTAACTTTAGCCTACTACCTCCGTTTGACATGTATGATACATCGTTAGAAAGATCTATGTAAGGAATACATCCATAAGCAACAAATATTCAATCCAAAACAGACTCATATTTTCCCAACCATTCAATGCTGAAAAAACGTTGTTTAGGGCCTCAAAACGGCTCCATAAGTTTAGGACCCGAAAACTGCCAAAAATAGTAAATTGTGCTACAATTAAGGAAACTAGAAAACGGAAAGAAACAATGGTGGGGGTCCAAGAGGAATAGGTGGGTGGCCACCGATATCCTCCTGGATCATCGGCAATTCTATATAATGTGGAACGACTCGAACAAGATGTAAATGAACCAGTAATAGTACCGAGAATGACTGACATGCAAAGTCAAGACAATTGAGGAATGTCCAAATAAGGCTTCAACTTCCTTTGAACAAGAGCATAAAGGAAAATGGTGACTGAATGTAGGCAACATAGACTTGATATGAAAAACTGGGACAACTCTATGACACCGGAGGCACCAACAGAGGCTCCATAGGGACAAGAAGCTTAACTAGTCGGTGGAGATAAACTTAGAGAAATGAGTACAACTCCTAAAGTCAAACTACTAACCCAAGCAATGGATGTGATATACAGTTCTCTGTTTGAAGGCTACACGACTTGACTGCTCAAAGATAACATCTTTTCCTGTTCGGCTTTTTGTCTTTTTGATTTTTTTGGACTTTTTTTCAGATATTTTGAAAAGCTTGAAAAAGAATAAAAGTTCTTTATAGTTACAAATCTAGGAGGAGACGAGTGTCAGGGGACAAACAAACGAGTTCCTAGCAGTGGAACATACCTATGCTCAATGCAAGGAAACATGTGGAGGATAACGACACTCGAGGGAAAGTCCCATCCCGGTAAAAAAATGGGGAGTCAAGCTGCAAAAGATATGTAAAAAGGCTCTGCTTGGCTAGACATGAGATAAGCTCGGGCTATATGGATGATAATCAAAGTTAGGGAAGCCGACATTAGGCTCAATAAGGAAAGAAAAACTCATGAAATGCAATTACAACTTGATATATACAAGGGAGTCCTGAGGGAAATGGCCAGCATAAAGTTCAAGAGGAGTATGAAGCTCTTGCTCAAGGACATGGCAGGACTAAAAAGGGACTCCCACAACCTAAAGGAGGAATCTCAACATGGGTACTAAATGTAAAAGGGATCTAACTAGGGCACCCATGTATAGGAAAGCTCCACCATCCACATAACGCCACTTCTAAAAGCAGCATGAAGGTTATGTGACATCATGGAATGGGTTCATACCTAAGGTTAAGATGAAACAGTCATAAGGTCATGCAAAATGTAGGCGGATGTGAAATCCTAACCTATATGCCAGTTTATACATGATACCTGTAATAGGCACGAATGGGTCAAAGACCTCAGAAAGAGTGTGAAAAACATGGACCCTACATGACAATAATATTAGTCCAAAACAACACAAAATAGTCAATAAAGAGTCCAAAATATAGGCTACAAGGAGGATTGACATGGCAACTACATTCAAAGGAAACAATGCGGTGGATGATGGGACATAAGAAGGAAAGCAAGGTGAAGACCCAACGTTCACGTATCCACTACTACCCCCGTGAGGGTGAACACTGGTGTTAAGACCAGACGAAGGGAGTGATATGACCACTCTCAAATACATAAACAAGGTAAGGGGCTGTAGTGCCCCCAATTCTAACACTAGGCTCAACAATAGGACCAAGGACGAGTGACAGGATACCAGACATACCGAAAATAAAAGGATCCAAACTCAAGAGAGAATAAATATACGCAAGTAACCATGATCCCAAAGGCCAACTAGTGCACAAAGAGCACACTCTTGAGAAAATCTACACCCAATATGCAATCAAGACAAGGGGAGGATAAGTGAGCTCCCGAATGCAGCAGGTATGTCTTGCCTAGGAGAGGATTGAGACTCCCATACACTACAGGCGAAGGTATGTAACCAATTATAGTGGCCCTCAGCTTCAACGCATATAGCGACTGTGCTATCTGACCCCTACCTGGTTAGGACACCTGCAGAATAACCTCTGCAAATACCCTCTTGATAACCTAGGTAAGGCAACTAAGGTAATCTCAATATAACCAATTCTCAGGCGGACAGTCACAGGTGGGATTGACCGTATGGGTAGGGTAGCAAAGCCTGAAACTCAAAAGATCCCCCAGATACAAATACAATCCTGGAAATATCTTTAGTGCTCACAGAAAGTGACCAGGGGTCATCCCAATCACAATTGCATGCACTGCCTCGTGCTTAACTCCCATGTAAGGGGAGCATCATAAGAAACACTAATTATACCAAGGATTTCACACTCTCACCTGGACAGACACCTAATTGTTTATGTTTAGTAGTCTTGGAGAATTAACTCACAATGAACTATTCCAAGACTCCAAATCCTAATATGGTTTGTGAACCTTATCAAAGAAAAATGTGTAGTTCATTTTAATTAAGCGTTGATTTCAATGGATGTAATTACTCAAAAGGAAATGGTCATGCAACTAGTGATATGAAGACTCAACAGTGAGATAAAAGTGCACACCTAACAAGCAATGCCAAGTGCAATTGTGTAGAATGAAAAATAGGGTATGCCACTACATGAGATGCATGCAAAATTATTCCTTTCCGAAACCCAATGCAATCCTTCCTATATGAAAACCTAAACACAACTCTCATCCAAGCAATCCTAAACCGTAAGTGTTTGAAATAATTTATTTTTTCATATAAATAAAATTAAGTATATAAATATTGTATTTAAATAAAATTAAGTATATAAATATTATATTATATTAAACAATGCAATAAATTATTTATATATATAAAAGTAAATGTATCACACAAAACTTTGTGTTGCTTTCATCAAATTTTACCTAGGACATAAATTTAATACTAATATATTAGCAATTGAGCATTTTTACCATTTTTATTTACATCACATCGAATTGTATCATATAGTAGATTGATATTTTACTATATCCTGTTAGGGTACTAATAGGGGCTGCTATTGAGGGCGAACAATATTCATTATGCAGCATAGCAATAAATGCTGTGGTGGCTGCAGTGTGGACCGTTGGATCTCAAACAGATTGAGATCCAACAGCTCACACTACAGCAGCCACAGCATTTATTGCTCTGCTGCATGTAAAATATTTTTTGCTGCTACTGACTCTACCTGCTTGGGACTGATTCTTACTGCTACTAAAGGGACAGACTGACTGAAGGGACTGATTCATACTGGGTGACTGGGACAACTTCTTAGAACTTCTGACTGGTACCATATCCTGTTAGGGTTAAATATAGGGGGGGCTTTTTTGAATTGTATCATATAGTATTGCAATGGAGCAGTTATTCCAGGGCTCAAAGGAGGCCACAATTTTTTAATCTTTGAACAACTCCTCTAATAATGATAAAGAACTTGTTTTCATCCGAATATATAACATTTATGTCCAAGATTAATACCATCAAGATGGCTCCTTGCCTTTGAAAGATGAATGGCGAGAAAGGCTAAAAATATATAATTTTTAGGGTCAAATGACAGAATTAAGTGTATATGTTCCAATCTCAAAGTCCAACCTTAGAACACACGAAAGATATATCTATTAGGCAATTCTTAAAATTTCTGAGAAATACTGAACAATGTTACCAAAGAGTTTTGTAAAGGTCTAGAATTAATACAAAATAATTTCAATTTTTTTAAATATATATTAACTATTTATTTTTACAGAAAATAGTAAGTATATATTACAGTTTCCATTATTTAAAATCTCAATCGCTTTAAAATGGTTTATTCAAAGTTAAAAATAAGGAGATTGCATAATCGCATTATATTTATATATTTGATATCAAAACCAACAAATTGAAAGCAGAAACAGGAGCGGTTTAAATCACCATTATCAGAGGGTGTAGGATGTAGACTCAACCCTCTTAATTTCGTTGAAATGTTCCTGCACAAAGAGATTTAAATTAGTGCAGATATACGCCAAGAGTTTGCCGCTAATATGTTTTGGAAGAGCAGATTCTATATATCTGTCTCTGTTGATATGGGACTCCATAAAAATAGAACAGTCATACACACATGGAGAGCCTTGAAGCCTGTTATTTGGCTTAGTCGAGTGAAGAGGGCCGAATGAAAAGGGGTGTCGGTGGTCATGGAGAGCGTGTATTTCAAATTTCAAATTCAAATTTGAGTACAACTAGTCGATGAGTAACAGATTAAATCAGAGATGAAGCTCTCAGGATTGCTTTCTTATTAAACAAGGAGGAAAACATTACATTTATAGCTTGCCATACAAGCCACAGATCCCTACAAAAATGGATTTGATAACAATAAACAAGGATAGCGTAGATTCAGTTGCAGCTGTTTCTATTTTATTCTGGCAGTTGTTTCTATTTTATTCATTTCTACATTAATATCTAACACTTCCCCTTAATGGAGAAATGGATTTTCTACCACACCTAACTATTTCCTGAATTCTTCAAAGTTCTTCTTTCCAAGAGGCTAGGTAAATATGTCAACCACATTATTAGTGGTATTACAATAGATCAAGTAAATTTCAATTGATTGTATCTGTTGAAAGGTTGTAACTTCGAAGAATATTCTATATGTATCTTTTGTGGTCCCCGATGGTCCTACCGGGAGAACCACTTGTATTACATTGTACCCCGATGCTCCTAATCGGAAGAACTAATAAGATTCATGATGGAGTCCCCTCTAATTGTAAAGGTGGGTCATCAGCACCCCAGTGTGGTTACTTGAGCCTACATGTGTAACTCGAGCCTACATGAGTTAACTTGAGCCCACATGAAAAATGAGTTAACTTAAGTGAACGGATGAATATAAATAGAGGTGTAGTGCTCCTCATTTGTGACACACACTCACTTGGAATAGCGCACTTGTGGAGGAGAGAAGTTGCTGGAGAAGGAGGAGAATCAGGTTTTTGATCTCCTTGTTGGTTTTACCTTCTTCCCTTTTGGGGCATCTATATTGAGGAAGCTTTTTCTGGGTTTTTCCCTCTAGGGTTTTCCCAGGATAAATCTATGTTGTTCTTGTGATACTGTTTCTTTCAGTGATCCTGTTTTATATGCTTTTATTATGAAAAATGAAATGATATACTGATGTCTTAGCTAAGCATATGAAAAATTTAACATGGTATTAGAGATAAAATGAATAGGGCAGCTTTCACAAGATACAGAAGCTAGGGCTTCTTATTTTTTGGTTCTCTCTCCACAATCAATTAGCAAAAGAAGGCTAGGCTGACTCTCCTTTGAAGGGTGCATCTTTCTGTCGAAGCGGAATTCAATTTCGAGCATTTTCAGTTTTCGATGTGGAAATTAGGGCTTTCTACAGAAGAGGAATTTTTGAGTGAGACCACCATAGGATTTTTATCCTCATCAAAACCAAAGTTTAGAGACCTAGATCAAGAAATTTGGTTGGGTGAAACTTTGGGAAAGGGTTTGACCCCGAGCTAGAAAAACCCTAAATACTAAAAATGCTACGTTTTGGTACATTCGCTATATTCCAAGATTGGAGAAGTATCAGGAGCTGAAAATTTCTAGGGATGCATATAAAATCTTGATGAACACTGTGTCCAAAATTCATCCTCAGATTCACTGTATTCCAGGAGATATGTTCTTTCCAAGTTAGGGTTCCATCCTCTTCAAGAATTCATCCCTAAACAAGACACCTAGGGAGAATTGCAATATCTTGGGCTACAGGGGTCCAAATGGAATTTTGGAAGATGTTCTAGAAAGGGCACGGACTTCAATTTTGGTGTTCCGAATATCAGACTCATAAGATGAACCCATGACACGTGGCATGCCGTACAACTTAGCTGTTCTGAATAGTCCTGTAACAGGTCACCTTGGGAAAAGGATCATAAATCCCAAATGGTGAAACCAATTCTAATGAAACCTATGGTGTTGGATCAGAGACATGTGAGGTTACCTTAGTACAAAATTTCAGACATAGAGGATCATAAATTTCGGAGATATCTCAGAAACAGTAACTGGCATTTCTGCTAAAGAAATTGAAAAATTAGGGCTTCCTATTCCGGGAGCTTCCCTCCACTGTTTTCAGAAATGGAGTACATTGGACAGCTCCATTTGAAGATATCTATCGGCCTAGCCAATCAGATCTGAAATATTCCAAGCTTTTGAAATTAGGGTTTCTGTGACAAACCCTAGATGAGCCAGCTCCAGAACCAGGACGGTCACCTCAAATCGGTAAGATCTAATCCTTTGCTATGTTCATTTGAGGTTCTCTTTTCAAAGTGATCTATGACATCATCTTGATGACAAGCTTGGTGAAGTTGACAACTTCCAAGTCTAGAAGTATATGATCTCTCTGAATAAAATGGATTGGACACCTACATGAGCATAGAGGTTCCAGTTTCAGAGGAAGATGAGGCTAGAAGCCTTTCTAAAAAAGAACTTGGTCAAATCTCAGAAGATCATTGATGATTCAGTTACGAATCAACTTGGACTACAAGTGTCTTCCCTAAAGAGATCGATGAGGTTTGATTCCTTGACCAAGCTATTTGAAGGGAAGAACATAGATCAGAATATGACCTTAAGAAACCAGCCGAAGAATGTGAAGATCCATAATGCAAAGACCATGCAGTCATAAGGATCTCTCAAATCAAAGACAACTTCAAGAGGGAAAGAAGAAGTGAAGAATGCAGAAGTGGTGATGGCCACCTTGAATGGCCTCCCAGGATCATAGAATTCATTCATTTAAGAAATGTGTTCCAGAAGGAAGTGATTACTCTCAGCTGACCTTGGGAAGAAGAAGAAGCTCGTCTCTGAAGATCAAGCTCTCATCTTCCAAAGAATATTCCTCAATCAATGAGGAATATGAAGATCTCAACTCTTGAAGAAATTCTTATCCACCTCAGCATTTGGATAATAAATGATGATGAAGAAGACGATGAAGCTGAAGACTCAAGAAGGAGTATACCCATGAAACAAATAAAGATAAGTATTCAATTGTCATTTCATGATATTGTTTTGTTATACATTTGATTATATTTAGGTGATGTATTATGCATGATAGATTGTTTGCATTAATGACTGTATACTACTAATATGCATGTGATGGGTAAGTAGCTCATGGTGCTATACAACTCTCCATTGCTACTTATCAAACCTCCTTGCTGACATATTGGATTAGTGCACAATCTCAATAATGTCATGGTGGAGATGGAAGGCATATAGAAAGTTTAAGTGAGATATGGATGAATGTTGTATTGATTAAACAGTTGCATGATGCATAAGAATTTGTTGTTATACATATGTTTTATGAAATAGTTCTAACCATGCAACTGGTGCATTTGAATTGTAGGAAAGATCATGAAAAACCTTCTACAAGAAAAGAAGGATGAGACTTGTTCCGAAGAACAAGTGATGACAATTCAAGATTCACTCCAATAAACATGAACCTGAAGCTCCCAGGGTCAGAGACACCAAGATGGAAGAAAGAGCTTCAGAGAATGGTAGATCCACCTTGAAGGCTTAAGACCACCATGGGCACAAGAGATAACTCAAGATGAAGAAAAGAATGTTATAAAAGAAGCTATGATCAAAGAATAACAGTTGATCATGGGGAATGATGTATACAATATGATGGAACAAGTGTACAAAGCAAGGTTCATGATTCTCCTTAGAAAGAATAGACTATGACATGACATACTCTATTGACCAGTATATGTCAAGCATAGAACCACCTGTATATAATGAAGAGGGAAGATGATACTCCACTTCAGGGGGAGTGACTATAGAAAATTATATCTAAGTTCGACATGGTATGACATGATGGATAGCTTTGTGATGGATTGAGACTTTACCAAGAGTAAAGTAGGTTTCAATCTTCAAGGTTGAATGCAGAAGACTAGGGTATGTTGATGACCTGAGAAGACAAACTCATAGAAGATGTTGTGATACTAGAATGATGTTTGGGATATAGTACTCAAACTAGAAAGCAAGAATGTGGTATCTTCCAAATGGATTTGCAAGATAAGATATGTTGCTGATAGAAGTAAGGTAAGAGTTGTGGCTAGAGGTTTCTATCAGAAAGAGAGAATTAATTCTGAAGAGGCACTGACTTCTGGAAGCAAGGTACATTTCCTTCAAAACTATCATGGTAGTTTCTTCCATGATGAAGTAAAGACAAGCCTTCCTTAATGGTATGATTGAGGAAGAGTTTTACATCGAATAGTCATGAGGATTTGAAGTTGAAGACAGAAGGAATCAAGTATGCAAGTTGAAGAAGGCCCTCTATGGCCTGAAGCAAGCTCCCAGAGCTTGGTATGGAAGAATAGATAGTTTCCTGATGAGCATGGGCTTTGCCAAGAGTAAAGTCGATCCTAACCTTTCCTACAAGGTTGTAGAAGATGTACCTGTCATTCTATTACTATATGTGGATGACTTATTCTTGACAGGGAATGAGAAACAGATCATGGAAAGTAAGAAGAATCTAGCAGAAGAATTTGAGATGAAATACCTTGGGTTAATGCATTATTTCCTAGGTCTGGAATTATGGAAAAGTTCAGAAGGAATCTTTCTCAACTAGGGAAAGTATGTGGTAGAGATATTGAAGAGACTCAATATGTTGAAATGCAAAGTCATGGCCACACCCATGTACTCCAACCTGAAGCTGTTAGCTGATGACTCATTAGAGATAGTGGATGTGACTCACTACAGACAGATCATTGGGTCATTGATGTACTTAACAAATACCAGACTAGACATTTGTTTTGTTGTGAACACCTTAAGTCAATATCTTGTTCAACCAAGACGGGTTCACCTAGTAGCTGCAAAACATGTGATGAGATATTTGAAAGGGACTATAGACTTTGGTATATACTATGATGGTAGCAATGAGTATAGATTGTATGGCTACACAGATGCAGATTGGGCTAGAAGTATCTCAGACATGAAAATCAAATCAGGGATATGCTTTGAGGTCTGCTATTTGTTCATGGTTTAGCAGGAAACAGTCTAGTGTTTCTCTTAGCACGGTTGAAGCAGAATACATAGCAGATTTCTCTACTATGTTATGAAGCCACATGGCTTCAGAAGCTGATATCAGGTCTCTTTGAACTGAAGATGGATACAACAATGATTCTATGTGATAACCACAGTTGTGATGACAAAGAACCCTGTGTTCCACATAACACGTAGAAATCCGGTATTTCTAGATATAAGATAAGATGAAGATAATGATACTGTAGATGCATATGATGGTGATTTAGTATTTCTATACTAAATATAGAGATGATGATGTTTCAGTATTCCCATATTGAAGATATAGATGATGATGATTTCAATATTTCCATACTGAAAATATAAATGATATTTCAGTATTTACATACTGTAGATATAGATGATGGTGATTCCGTATTTCTATACTAAATATAGAGATGATGATGATTTCAGTATTTCTATACTGAAGATATAGATGATGATGCTTTTAGTATTCACATACTAGAGATACAGATGGTGATAGATCAGTATTCATATATTGAAGATGTAGATGATGATGGTGTGGATGATGATGTACCAACGAAGCCTCTTCCTTGAGTAGAGTTTGAACACTTTCAAGACAAGCTTGGTGTTGTTCGGAAAGACCTTCCTCGAAAGGGGGAGTAGTGATGTTGCAGAGGGATTGTATCATCCCAGGACATCTGTCCATAATAGATCCGGTGACCTCAGCCATCGAGAACGTGATAGGATTGTATCATCCTTGGGCACCTTCCCTAAAGTGATCCGGAGACCTCGGTCTTCGAGAATGAAGAGGGATTGTATCATCCTGGGACATCTGTCCATAATAGATCCGGTGACCTCAGTCATCGAGAATGTGATAGGATTGTATCATCCTTGGGCACCTTCCCTAAAGTGATCCGGAGACCTCGGTCTTCGAGAATGAAGAGGGATTGTATCATCCTGGGACATCTGTCCATAATAGATCCGGTGACCTCAGTCATCGAGAATGTGATAGGATTGTATCATCCTTGGGCACCTTCCCTAAAGTGATCAAGAGACCTCGGTCTTCGAGAATGAAGAGGGATTGTATCATCCTGGGACATCTGTCCATAATAGATCCGGTGGCTTCGGTCCTCGAGAATGTGGTAGGATTGTATCATCCTTGGGCACCTTCCCTAAAGTGATCCGGAGACCTCGGTCTTCGAGAATGAAGAGGGATTGTATCATCCTGGGACATCTGTCCATAATAGATCCGGTGACCTCAGTCGTC
This sequence comes from Pseudotsuga menziesii, assembly GCA_001517045.1. NCBI lineage: Eukaryota > Viridiplantae > Streptophyta > Pinopsida > Pinales > Pinaceae > Pseudotsuga > Pseudotsuga menziesii. The sequence continues at coordinate 363,721 of LPNX010171393.1, forward strand.
GAGAATGTGGTAGGATTGCATCATCCTTGGACTCAAGTCCTAAAGTGATAGGGAGTGATTATCTCGTAATTGTATCCAGTGACTTCGATCGTTGAGAATGTGGTAGGATTGCATCATCCTTGGACTCAAGTCCTAAAGTGATAGGGAGTGATTATCTCATAATTGTATCCGGTGACTTCGGTCGTTGAGAATGTGGTAGGATTGCATCATCCTTGTACTCAAGTCCTAAAGTGATAGGGAGTGATTATCCCGTAATTGTATCCGGTGACTTCGGTCGTCGAGAATGTGGTAGGATTGCAT
>LPNX010171433.1:0-116556 GCA_001517045.1 Pseudotsuga menziesii
ATGTATGGAAATGGTATGATAAAAGGGTAATGGGATGATGAAATGTAAGGAATAGGGAAGATAAAGTGGATGAAAAAGGGACATTTTTGAGACTCAACATTATTCTCTTTCAAATAAATTCATCAGGTCTGATACGTTTCTGTTCTAAAATTCAAGCTTATTTGCACACCCTAGCTAGATTACTAGTTAGTTTTGACTAGTCTAGTTGTTCTTCCAATTCAGAGAGTTGTACTCAGTAATTTTTTATTATTTAAGTTGCTTAATATCAATTACATACAGACCTATCAATACATCATCCCATATAATAAATTCATTGATGCCATACTTGGTTTTGGGAGCCTCCATTGCGCAAGACTTTCCTAGGCCAAAATTGACTAAAATCCTCAATTCTTCCCCAAACTATCAAGAACTCTCCATATATATTAAAAACTGTCCAAAAAAATATTTTATGATATATAAATTCCTGATAACACCTCTTCACTTTTCCCTAATCCCTTGGTCGAAAGGACGGAAGGAATTTCCCTAGTTTCACGGTTGGGTGACCCAGAAGCATGGGCGTAGGTTTCTGCATAGAGGACACTGAAACCTGAATGGTCCCTAATATGTTTTATGGGAAATTAATTCACTATTTTTAACTCACTCTTATTTTCTTCCCACTATCTACTCCCGTGTCTACAAATTTCTCAAGAAAAAAATCCCTATTTTCCTAGTTTGAAGATGCATTGAATGGTTGTAATTCAAATATCATAAATTTAATTTAATTTACAGCCTTATATAGTGTTCATGTATGCATATGATAATTGGAACAATACATATTGGTGACCTATTTCCAAGTTCCACATATTTATTCTTAGATCACCTGTCGAGATGTAAGTTTCACCACTATTGTTGGGTTAAATTGAATTTATGTGATATTCACAAGCATGATTGTATACTTTATGACATCTGGCCACATGTGTATTTTTATTGGTTGTTTCTACCATAAAAAGTTTCTTTCTTTATTTCTTTTTCTCTTAGAGAAATCAATTTTCACTCAGCCCTTTCAACGTTAACCACTCAGCACTTTCCTCAGCGGAATATTTCTAACCCATTGATATTGTTAGCAAAATACCTTTGCATTGACACACGTCTAGACTTACACACTGGCATAAAATTCCACTGTCTCACTTGCACGTTAACCTCATTGCACTTTTTCTAGCGGAGTGATTCCAATTCGTTGATCTCGTTGGAGTGTTAATCTCATCCATCAACCCAATTTTGTTTTACAAAAGTTTAAACCAATCCAATTCCTTTTGAAATAACACCCATGTATATTTCTTCTTGGTCACATGGAATTTCTCTTCCATTGCCAAAAGGCACACCTTCATTATCCTTCACCTCATGAACAATGTTAATAACACTAGCTAGAAACCATACATTCTATCTACAATCCTTTTTAATTTCAACTTGAGGATGGATATGGTGTCTACGATGAAAACTTGCAATTTCTCTGCAAGAACATTAGGATTATTAGAGATCCCCACCCACTCTCCATTAACAATTTTTTTTGTTAATTACTTTGACTATGATGATGGTATCTAATCATGTTTTTCAATTCCACAACAGCTCAATATTTCAAGAATAGGTTCTTCAGCTACCTTCAATATAACAACGTTTGTCACATCCAATTCTTTACCAGTCCACAGTTTTCACCATCGGCTGTGGAAATAAAGCAAACTCTTCCCAAGTAGGATGGATTTGGGTATCTTGCATTGCCTAGTTTTGCAGCATACTACACCCTTAATCATGTTTTCCTTATTACAGAAACAATTTGCAATGGATTAGTTTGGTTTACCATTTCCACAACACCAGTACATTTTACAATGGGTTTTGTAGGATGAGACAAATTTACTGTTGAAAATTCTCTCGCAATACCATCATATGTAGGATTCTCTCTTATTGGTCAGTATGCTAATGTGTTGTAAACCATTTTATGTAAATCTATCTATTATACTCAAAGAGTTGCTAAGTTTTTCATCCTCTGTATTAGGAGGGTTTTCCCAGTGTATAGCTTGTCTTGTGTGGATGAATTATTTGTGTGATTCATTTTTTTATGAGATTCACATGTTTAGAGATTCATTGACAAAAAATTTAAATTTCAAAGACCTTCAATTTTTCTGAAACATTAACATAAACCTTATTTGTGATTAAGAAATTTTTAAAGGTAGATGGTTAGTATCCCATCAATATGAAACATGCATGGTTATTAATTTTCTGCAAGGACACTAAATCTATGAAATTGTAGCTATCTTTTTAGAATCATATCATAGAGATGTTTATATTATAAACCTCATAGAAACCCTAACCCATAGAACCCCTACTCCATATGACACTCTACACATATATCCCTTCACCCTTATAACCCATAATACCTAACCCTATCCCATAAGCTGATATAACTTTGATAACTACCTAACGTTATAAATCATAATCAATAAAATCCAAATAACCACAAACATTATAAACCCCTAACACTTAATGCTTATGACCCTTAACTGTTATAACCTTTAAACCAGATAATCCTTATCATCGTTAATCCATAACTACCATTACCCCTAACACATAATTATATGATTAAACTCGAGAAGTGATCTCACTTGAGATGGGGTGACAAAATGGAGTTCAAACTATCCACTTTACCAAAGGATAGTGGGAAAGCTCGGTTTCTACAATCTCCTTCACACCATTATTGCACACTTGCATAGTCAATACACACATCATTAGTTCTGCATGATCAAAATATTGAATTTCACACTTTCCATACACCACATCAAATGGGGAACTATATGGAATTATTATAATGTGGCTATCCAAATGACTTGCACTACCTTTCATCCATCCAACAATGAATTCCTAGAAATTTTACCTTTCAATAGATATAAAAATAGAGTGGGGCATGTTGATACTCGATAGGAACATGGACCATAGTCCACACATAATATTTATATTTTTCTAGAAAAACATGTCGATAAGAATCTTACCAGTAATGGACCTTGGTTTTAGAAAAGGAGTTCAATTTGTAGAATGCCATTACCTCCTACCAATCAATTCCCATCCTAACCTACCCAACAAACTTCAAGTGCTTCTATCACACAAAAAGGATTTGGTTATTTTATAAAAGGGATGAATCCAAACACATTCCAGCTGACCCAACCCATGCCCATCCACCCAACCTCTCCATTCCATCCACTCATTCATCCATACCAGCGAGCTAGAATGCATCAACAAACCAAGCACCTCAAATACTTCACTTAAGCTCAAAATTTTTAGAGAGAAGAACAAATACATATCCATACTCCAAGGTCACAACACTTTCTTGGAGGTCAGAACTATGCTTAAAACATGTTTTTGATTATCAAGATGGATATTGACTAGTTACAGTCCGATAAGATCCAAACACATAGGTGAAGGTGAATATCTAATATCTTTTGATCCAAACAAATCCAATTTACTAAGAAATAGTTGTATTAGTTTCATCAATAGAAAAAACAACATTAATTCACTACATCACTACTTTTCACCTATATGTGTTTTTCTCTGATATTTATCATTTTGATTTGTGCTAGGAAATCTATTTTTCCTTATTTCTTGATATTGAAGCTTTGATTTTGTATTTTTTCTTATGTAGGTATATGTGTACCATTACAAGAATGAGTGACCTTGATCTTGTTAAATTTCCAAAATCATAATGGCGTACTATCCAGGTATTCATTGTTGGAAATATATGCTACATTTCCTATAAAATTTCTAAAGTAAGGATTCTCGACGCTGAGATGTTACTAAAAGTTTTAACTCTTCATGGATGAGGGTATTTTCATATTATTTAATGTGTTTTTGTTTATTTTCCAAGCGGGTTGGTTATGCCACATTTCACACACCTAGGTTACGTGGCAGAAATCTTCAAGCCACTCGGTGTGTCCTTGGGGGAAAGTCTTGAGTCAAGGTTGTCACCTTGTTCTTGACTCCTCCGTTCAGGCTAACTCCTAACGAATCCAAGGGGGGTAGAACCTATTAAATTACTAAGGATAATTACTTAGTGTGATGGTGTTATATTGATTAAGTTGTTTAGGAGTTTTGAAATTAAGTAGTGGAAACAAAAGATAACACGATGCAAGATTTAAAGGAGATAAGCACAATAATGACACTCAATATATATATAATCGAAAAAATTGATCAAATAAATCACCAGTGCCTTAAATGGAGACAACAGAGAAAATAATGTGCTTGCATGCGCTTGAAAGAATGTTTTGTAAATGTCTCTTGGTATATTTTAAATTAATGTAGAATGTGAATGAATTAAATTAGGAAAAAAGGGGACTCCAGATATACTCAAGGGGTACTTGAAGTATGTCCAAAAGTGAACTTTCATGGCTACCTACAAGGTGGTTTGTGGGATGGAGTGGAGTCTCAGATACTATTGTTCATAACTCACCCATTAGGGTGTGACAGAGATCGGCGCCTCGAGGTCACTTTCTAGTTGTTCCCACTCCTTTGGATATTTTGGCACTGTTTACAGTTCGATCAAGGCGTTGGATTTTCGCTCGATGGTTTGTCAATTTGGGAGGTGAATACTAATTCATCTAGTCACTCAAGTGATTTTGATGCAGCTTGATTGATCGGACGAACCACAGCCAAGTATAGAGCATACACACTGGACTCTTTGTTATTTTTAGAAAATTTTAAAGGAGGTGTTCTTATTTAAAACAAAACCCTCCAAGAACCTGTTTCGGTCCAAGTGGACCTCAATTGGTGAATCAAGGAGGGGATAATTTTATTGCTTGCATGAAAACAACAATGAAAATGGAATCAAATATACATGACAACGGTTTCTAATTAGTCCTACCACGCATCTCTTTCCCCTTGCGGGTCACTCGGAAAGTCGTGGGGTAAGTAGTATGATTAATTTTGAATTGAAAATATGGAATAATGTGAAATATTATCAAATTATACAATCCTTCATTTCAATACTAAACTAGAGAATAAATAAGGTGAAACAATGTAAAAAATAACACAGACGCGAATCCCCCCAGGGGGGATGGTGAATAGGCTCAAAAGAGCCTATTCAAAAATATTTTTTATCTTTATTATCATAAATTACAATATCAGAAAACTGAAATTAATCCACTTGGTCCTTATATGGAAATATACCAAAGGTTTACAAATTGCAAAAAATTGAAATTTTGGGAAGACGGAGACCCCCTGAGGGGTTTCGAATGGTCCAAAAATGCTTTCTGGACAGAGTTTCCTCCTCTTTTCTATTAAAAATTCTAAAAAATATAAATCTGATCATATTTAAATATTCCCAAAATTAGTTTGAAAATACTTTTGGATGAACAAACGTTTTACCCAAAAATTCTAGGTTAAAACTAGTTTTTAAAGAAGTGGAAAAGGAACCAAGGAAAGCAAGCTTTCCTTGGGATATTAGCCTGATTTGGGGGCAGACAATATGAAAAACTTAAATTTATGAATATGACTTTTTATATTCTAAGGAAACAACCATGCATTCAACAAGCTTTAGATCTACTTTCACAGCCTTGAAAAATGACAATTTTCCCTAAAACTAGATCTAAAATGCTTGTAAATTTTATTTTAGGAATGAGATATGAGATTTAAGGAAGAAATATATATGTAAAATAAACTCTAAAATGGATAGATATAAACAATTTTAAATCTGAAAACAAGTAACCTGTGTTAGAATAATCAACCCATAGTTAGCTACCTTAGACATTAATTAATCCATTTTTTGTCTTATTTGCCTAGTTTCCATATTCTACGTTATGCAAGTTGTCCTCCACACATCCATAGTGGTCAAAATTGCTAAATTTGAGTCATGGAGCACTTGGGAAACCTCTTGGAATCAAATCTACTTTATTGCTGGCCTCCCTATCGCATGTCTGCTTTATTGCCTGCTTTTTCTAAGTTTTAAGGCAATTGGGAAAGTTTGAATAGGTGAAGTTAACTTGTTTTTTGTCCTCATCATCCTCCACTCTTTTATCCTATGAAAATCATGTATGAGTTGTCCCTCCACCACCTATTAGCTTTCCTAATTGATTTTTCCAATTTGTGAGCTCCTAGACAGTTTTGGAAATTGCTTTATGCACATATGGGGGATTTGCTTAGATTTAGTAAGCCTGATTTTGAATAAATTCAAATGGAATCCTTATGCATTTTAATCTCTCATGTAATTATTTATTGTGGCAGCCTATGACTTCACAGGGTTGGCTATTGTACACTTATTCAATACAGATTAGTGTTCTGCTCCATATTCAATCTCCTTTTGTGAGTAATTTGCATGTGTAATTGGAAATTGTTGTGAGTGTAATTGTTCTAACACCTGGGTTCAATTTCCACAACCTAACTGATTTTATAAAAAATTTAAGGATAAATAGGAAAAGAAGAGCATTTGTTGTTGGAAGCCTTGAAGATCAACCGTGGAGCTTTTCGGTGGAATGTCGAGGGATTATGCCTTTGAATCATTTTGGAGAAAATGAAAAAGAAAACTAGATCAGCATCCTCTCCAAGATAGCAGCCTGCAATTGAATCCAAAGACTTTCCAAAATGCTTGTGAGATATGGTTGATACATACATAGAGATTTTAGAATAACATGCATATAAACTTATAAAACATGCCGAATCTAGATCTATAAACATGCATAAAAAAGGAAAGATATCACCAATAAACTTATTAACAAATTGATTTACTATCAAGATTATAATAAAATTATTATCAATCTTAGCAATTAATCCACAAAAAATCAGCAAATTATGAACATAGATACAGGTTACCTCAGTGAAACATGGCAATGCTCATCCACACATACAATGACATGACACCATCTTACCTCCAAAGCTTCACTTTATTCCAATAGAAAAAGATATTACACAGTATTAAAATAGCAATGGCTCCTCAATCCAACTCTGACTTTCATAAAGGAGGAAGCCATGCTTTATTTATACACAAAATTGAAACCCCAGCCTAGAGGGGGTGCAAATCCCAAGGAGATAGACCATTGTAGCTAAAGGAGAGTCCATCAATGCCTAATCTGAAGCTGAACTGAGCTTCCATTGAGTCTGAATGTCAATCGGGGGCTGATTGAGCTAACACATCAACCTTCTAATTGAATCATCAAGCACATAGCTTCTAGAAGAGACCACATGTGTGGAGGAGAGAGAGGGTGCAATTCCCCATAAAGGAGGCTGATGTCCAACTCTGGATCTGCCATCATCACCTCCTTCAGTCAACGATTTGTGAGATCTAGTCAATATGGTGCTGATGAGACTGATTTTAATCAAATTAGTTGAGAATCCACTGATCTAGGATTTTGGATTTGCTCCATTATTCATCAATTTATTAATTAAAGTAATCAATAATTGATTTTTCGTGGCTTTCTGACCTGAGTGATGGAAAATAACTCAAAACTAGGAAGCAGTGGGTCTATAGGTTTACTGGGTGCTCTTAGCTTGAAAATGAGCACCTACATGACTAAAACTGATTATTGATCCCACTTTTATTACAAAACCAATTTTTCTAATTAAACTACTAAAAACTAGCCTAAGTTTTGGAAAAATGAAATTTTAATAAAAAACACTAAAAAAATTAAAAATAAAAATAAAAATAAAAACCTAGGGGGACTTAGACATGTTCATATGACTCAACCATGATGCCTAGCATGTTTATACATTGACACATAGACTCTAATAACCTCAATAGGCCTAAATGCCAATCCGACCACCCCAACTTTGGAGGTATTGAGTGAAAAACTCAGAAATTATCAGTCGTTTATTCAACAACCAATAATAACCAAGGGAAAAAACACCCTGGGCTGATCGGATAGAAAAATAATGTCTAAGAGACCAATTCTTTTATAGACACTATCATGCTATAAAATTTATTACAACTCCCCCAAGGGGGTATGAACATGTGATATAGTACAACAAGCACTTCTAAGAAACACTTCCGAAGGTCTTCTGAAGTCCGAACAAATCATATTTGTCCGGTTCACTAGGCTCACTTGATAAAAACCACTAAGTACAACTTAGGTGGTAACATATGGCTCCAACTATGGGACATGTGCTTGATCTGGTCATAAGACAAGGAGAGGATATGAGAACACCAGAATCTCTGGTTTATACACCCTGTAAAAACATCTCAACTTGACAAGAAAACCTTAGTAGCACAAGCTTTATATAAAAACCAAATGAACAATTAAGCCAATTTATTCAAACCGAATAGATATAGCTAATTGATGAAAGAATTTTTTTGTTATAGCTAAGTACAAAATAGAAATGTAGAAAGTAAATGCTCTCTTTTAAGGAGCTTATTTTCCTACTCTAAGCATGATATAAAAAGGGTTAAGTGTAATCAGAAATCCAATGTAACCACCTAAGGATTTTATTAACATAAAAAAAAATTCCTTGTCTTTGGTTACCAGCCAAAGTAAGGATACCTTATTTAGAGAATGCAAACCTGCGTGATGATCTGGAATGTGCAAGATGGACGGGAAATTGATAGGAATGAACAATGTTGTCAAACTTCTTTCCAAACTGGTACGTGCTTGCGCAAGCTACTTCTATCCATGACTGGATAGGGTTGATATACAAATCAGAGTGATAAGGTAGATTGACTACACCATCATACTGATCATAAAGGGTTATCGAATGATAACATTGCATAAGCCCCAAGTGTCTCCAAATAATGAGGAAACTTTATATGTGAAGATGATAGTTGAGATTGATATTCTACTAATTGCATCACATCTGTCTTTTCACAACACTACTTCTCCATGTATTCATTATTGATACCTTTGTGTGCCTCTGCATGATATGAATCTAAATAATCATATAAGAGTTTTGAATGCTTCTTTTCCATAGTAGGATTTTCCCAGGTCTCCAAATCCATGCTTCCCTCTATGGAAGTATAGTAGATTGGAATTCCACAAATTTCTAAATAAACACTCCCCTTGATGGATATAACATAGATAGGATTCTTAATAAGATATCTACAAAAATCCCAATAGTCATCACCACCATCTATGTCAGATGTGATGGATTCCCCATTACTGATATCAAGTTCTGATATCAAGTTCTCTTTGTCTTCATCACTAATACTGATATATGGCTCAGACTGATCATATGGATAAAATGCATGCTCCTTTTCCATATCAAAGTTTCCTAAGGCCACATGGTCCATGCTCTCTCCTTTAGATATGCCATAGACAGAAACATCAACAAAACCATCAAAAGTTTCTAGTTCATTATTTTCCTCTTTATTCATGTCATAGAATAGATTTTCCATGAATGTCCAGGACTCCTCATCAACATCTTTGTCGTAGATAATGTTAATGTATTTGTAACTTCGAAATGTATTCATCTATTCATCTATGTATTGTAACCCGATGTTTATTCCGAGATGTATCTATTATGTATTTGAGTCATATTGTCATACCCCAATGTTCTGATCGGGAGGATCAATAATGTAAATAAGTCATGTCAAGTCATTGTTAAAGTCCCCACAGTTTCGGGGCACTAGGGTTATTAGACACTCCTAGAGATGTCGGCTCTAGTAAGTAATTGTTAAGTTAGGTTGACATGATTGAGTGCACTTCAAGTGAATGAAAGAATATAAATAGAGAGTGAGTCTCTCTATTTATCACACACATCATTCTCTCACTCAAGTGTAGCGCATTAGTGAGGAAGGAAATACACTGGGGCTAGACAAGAAGAAGACTACTGCTGTTGGGAGATCACTTACTGTTTTGGGGCTTTTACTATTTTGGTGTTGATTCTATCTCTGAGGAAGTTGCGGGGTTTTCTCCTTTATGGTTTCCCCAAGGAAAACTCTTTGTGTCTCTTGTCTCTTGTGATGTGCTTATGTTTTATTGATGTACTTGTTATTCTCTTAGTAGAGATCCTAACATAATGATAGCTTAATGTTGAAAAACTAACATGGTATTAGAGCTAACCTGAGAAGACGACATTATGCTGCTGCGGGAACTAGGGATTCCTAGTTTGTGGACCTTCCTCCATAGATTTCAGCAAAAGTAAGGTGGAACAACTCTCCTCCTTAGGGCGCATCTTTCTATCGAAATAGAATCCAATTCTAAGATTTTTCAGTTTTGGACCTGTCACTAGGGTCGGAAATTAGGGCTTTTTACAGAAGAGGAATTTTTCAGTGAGCCCAGGCCTGGATTGATCTCCTCCCCAAAATCGAAGTTAGGGACAAATTTTAAGGCATTTGGGTGGACAGAACTCCGAAAAATAAAAACCCTAATTTGCTCCTAAACCAGCTCTGCAGGATTTCAGCTCAAGTTTCAGATCTGACATCTTGAACCTGGTAAGATCTAAAATCTTTGTATTTCCATTTGAGGTTCTCATTTAACATGTCTCATCATACCAATCTTGATTAAAAGCTTGAGGGAGTTGATAACTTTCGAGCCTGGAAGTATAGGATCTCCCTGGTCCTGGAAGAGAATGAATTAGAATCCTACATTCATGAGGAGGTTCAAGTTCCAGAGGGAGATGAGGCAAAGGCCTTACATAAGAAAAATATGGTTATGGAAAAGAGGATCATTGCTGATTCTATCAAGGATCACCTTATTCCATAGGTGTCCTCTCTCAAGATACCTAAAGCTATGTTTGATTCCCTAACCAAATTGTTTGAAGGAAAGAACATCAATCGGAAGATGACCCTGAGGAACCAACTGAAGAATGTGAAGATTCAGAATGCAGAAACTATCCAGTCTTACTTAACAAGGGTTTCTCAGATCAAGGAACAATTAGAAGTTGTTGATGAAGAAGTGGAAAATGCAGAGATTGTAATGACTACTTTGAATGGCCTTCCTAGGTCATGGGATGCTTTTATACAAGGAATCTGTGCTAGAAAGAAGTGAGTCAAATTGAGCAGACTATGGGAAGAATGCTCTCAAGAAGAAGCTCAGATAGCAGCTCGAGAAGAAAGGATGGGTAGTGAAGATCAAGCCCTCACAGTTCACTCCAAGAAGGAAAGAAGAAAACCTCATTACTCCAAAGGTAAGAGCTCTCATTCTAAAATGGATATATCTAGATTTATATGTTATACATGTGATGAAAAAGGAAATTTTGCTAAAGATTGTCCTAAGAGCAAGAACCACTCTCATAAGAAAAAGAGCAACAAAAGAAGACATCATGCTCATGCTGTAGAGGATGATGAACCATCTAGAAAGAGATCCAGATATGAAAGTGAAGATTCTTCAAGCGAGGATGAATATGTTCTAATATCATCTCTCATAGGTAACATTACTCATGGAAGTGATGATTGGCTTATATACAATGGGGCTTCCAAACATATGATGGGATTCAAGGAATACTTTGTAAGACTGTCAGAACATGAATCACCTCACAAGGTGAAACTAGGAGATGACTACCAATATCTAATAAAAGGTAGTGGGGAATCTTCATATAAGCTAGACTCTGGTATGTCTCTAACAATGAAAGAAGTATTGTTTGTTCCAGGACTCAAGACGAATCTTCTCTCCATTTTAGCATTGGATGCAAAAGGAATGCGGGTTGCATTCATAGATGGTCAAGTCATTATGTGGCCAAAAGAAAAGACTATCGATGATGCAGTAGTGATTGGAGAACAAGAAGGAGGCTTGTACAAATTGAAGGGTCATCCAGAACAAGCCTTGATCCATGACACAGTAGATCCAAATGAGCTTTGGCATAGAAGGCTTGCACATGTGCGTTACAGAGCACTACCTATTGCAAGCAAAGTTGTTGAAGGTCTTCCAGAATTCCAAACAAAACACGATAGAGTTTGTAAAGGATGCGCGAAAGGGAAGAATACAAAGAAGACATTTCCTAGTAGCAAAATCAAAGCCAAAGGTATTCTAGAAATCATCCACTCCGATGTATGCGGTCCTATGTCATCAAACTCACTAAGCGGGTTTGCATACTATGTTTCTTTTATTTATGATTTTTCTAGAAAGACATGGATTTACTTTATGAAGAACAAAGATGAAGTATTCAGTAAGTTCAAAGAATTCAAAGCCTTGATCGAGAACCATACTGAAAAGAAGATAAAGACTCTTCGAACAGATAATGGCGGAGAATTCACTTCGAATGAATTCAAAGAGCTATGTAAAGAATCAGGGATTAAGAGGGAGTTGTCTACTCCTTATAATCCACAACAAAATGGGATTGCGGAATGGAAAAATAGGACCATCATGGAAGCTGCAAGAGCAATGCTTCATGATCAAGACCTTCCTATGCATCTTTGGGCTGAAGCTTCCATAACAGCGGTGTATGTACAGAACTGTACTCCACATAGAGTACTCAAGAACAAGACTCTTGAAGAAGTCTTCTCCGGCAAGAAAACAGAAGTTAGCCATCTCAGAATATTCGGCTCTCCCGTGTACATACACATTCCAAAAGAGAAGAGAACAAAATTAGGTCCTTCAGGAAAGAAGGGCATATTTGTGGGATACTTTGAAAGCTCGAAGGCTTACAAAATATACTTCCCAAGATGCAAGAAGATTGACATCAGAAGGGATGTGACATTTGATGAAGGCACAGCTTACAACAAATCCAGAAAGGTGCCTGCTGAAGAACCTGAAGAAGCAGAAGCAGAAGTACCCAAAATTCATGATACAATCATGAACGAAGAATCTCAAGAAGAATATTGAGAGTTTGAGGAACCACAAATACCTGTAGAACCACCTCTGGAGAAGAATCCTCATAAGAGGAAACTTGCTTGGGTACGTGAACTTATCCAAGATGCGGAAATATATGGGGCTCCAGAAGAGAATCACAGAAAAAGAAAGAGGACCAAATCTAATTCCGGGTATGTAGATTTACTATGTGATTTCATTGATAAATAACCTTCCAGTTATGAAGAAGCAATAGAACAGAAAGAATGGAAGGTTGCTATGATCGAAGAATATCAATTGATCATGAAGAATGGTGTTTGGGATGTTGTCCCAAGACCAAAAGGGAAGTCAGTTGTAACTTCCAAATGGATCTACAAGATCAGGCATGTTGCAGACGGTATCATTGAAAAGTATAAGGAAAGATTTGTAGCTCGAGGATTCTCTCAGAAAGAGGGAGTGGACTATGAAGAGACCTTTGCACCTGTAGCTAGATACACTTCCATCAGATCAGTACTTGCTCTGGCTGCAGTGATGAAATGGAAGATACACAAGATGGATGTCAAGACTACCTTCCTGAATGGTGTAGTAGAAGAGGAAGTGTATGTAGAACAGCCACTTGGTTTTGAGACACATGACAGAGATTCTCATGTATGCAGATTGAAGAAAGCCCTGTATGGTTTGAAAAAGGCACCCAGGACCTGGTACGGTAGAATTGACAGCTTTCTATCCATTTTGAGCTTTACCAAGAGTAAAGCAGACTCCAACCTTTACTACAAGGTTGAAGATGGCAACCCAGTGATGCTCCTACTGTATGTAGATGATCTATTTGTGATAGGTACAGATGGGTTGATTGCTGATATGAAGAGAAAGCTTGCTGCTGAGTTCGAAATGAAGGACTTAGAGATGATGCATTACTTTCTAGGTATGGAGGTGTGGCAGAGTACAGATGGAATCTTCCTTGGACAAGGGAAGTATGCAGTAGAGATCCTAAAGATGTTTGGGATGATGGACTGCAAAGATATGGACACACCTATGGCATCGAACTTGAAGCTATTGAGTGATGCCTCATCAGAGTCAGTTGATGCTACGATGTATCGTTAGATGATTGGGTCGTTGATGTACCTGACGAACACGAGACCAGACATTTGATTTGCTATGAACACCTTGAGCCAGTACTTGATAGATCTGAGAAGTGTTCACTTGACTGCTACAAATCATATTCTGAGGTACCTGAAGGGTACAGTTGATTATGGGCTCAAGTATGATGCGAAACAAAATATTAACCTAGAGGGTTATGTTGATTCATATTGGGCAGGCGGTGCCATCGATAGGAAGAGTACTTCAGGATGTTGCTTCAGTATGGGATCAGGTGTGATCTCTTGGTTTAGCAGGAAGCAATCCTGTGTGGCACTGAGTACAGCTAAATCAGAGTATGCCACAGCTTGTTCAGCTAGTTGTGAGGCAGTATGTCTATGAAAGCTACTGTCTGATATATTTGATCTCCAGTTGGATGCTACTTGTATACATTGTGACAACCAAAGTTGCGTGAAGTTGTCAAAGAATCCAGTGTTCCATGACAAGTTGAAGCACATCGAGATCAAGTATCACTATATCAGGGATATGGTGCAAAGAGGAGCAGTGAAGCTCCAGTATGTTGCGATGGAGGAACAGATAGCTGATGTATTGATGAAGCCATTGGCTAGGCTGAAGTTCAAGTACTTTAGGGAGAGACTTGGTGTTCTCCAGATCGAGGTTCCCTCCAAGAGAAAGTGATGAGAGCCATAGCCATTCTGACATGGTGAGAGGATTGGTTCCTTCCATGGTCAGATGTAAGGGCTGAGCCATTCTGTCATGGTGATAGGGTTGCTCCCTTCCATGTCAGATATGAGTGCTAGCCATTCTGTCAAGTAGGATAGATGTAAGGGAAATTGCCATTCTAGGAATGGAGGCACCTAGTCAGTTACCATGATCACTCAGTGTAGGACTGAGCAGCCATTCTGATGTGATAGAGGGATGTGTTCCCACTTGATCAAATATAAGGTTTGAACCATTCTATCATGGCTAAAGGATTAAGTTCCTTCCATGTCAGATGTGAGTGTTGGCCATTCCGACGAGCAGGTCGGATGTAAGGGCAACTTCCATTCTCTAGGAGAATGGAGGTGCCTAGTCAGTTACCAAGTAGCTTAGTCGAGGACTGGGGGCCATTATGATATGACTGCTAGGATGTGTTCTCGTAGGATCATATGTGAGTGCAATCCCTTCCATCACTATGAGCAGGATGTGTTCCCGCCTGGATGGATGTAACTGCAGAGCCTTTTCATCACTGTGAGCAGGATGTGTTCCCACCTGGATGAATGTAAGTGCTGAAATCTCTCCTCACTGTGAGTAGGATGTGTTCCACCCTGCATGGGAGTCTTTCATCATTGTGAGTAGGATGTGTTCAATCCTGGATGAAAGTGGGAAAATATTCCATCACTGTGAGTAGGATGTGTTCCAGCCTGGATGGGAGTCTTCCATCAGTGTGGTAGGATGTGTTCCCACCTGGATGGATGTGCCTTTCTGACGAGTAGGTCAGATGGAAGTGCTGAGCCTTTTCATAGATGTTAGTGATGTGATGTCTTATCATGCTGGTGAATGTGAGTGATGGGCCTTTCTGATGTGATTATAGCATTGGTTCCTATATGATCAGATG
Organism: Pseudotsuga menziesii; assembly: GCA_001517045.1. Taxonomy (NCBI): domain Eukaryota; kingdom Viridiplantae; phylum Streptophyta; class Pinopsida; order Pinales; family Pinaceae; genus Pseudotsuga; species Pseudotsuga menziesii. Next base: position 15,358 of record LPNX010171433.1, read on the forward strand.
TGAGTGTTGGGCATGCCTTTCTGATGAGTAGGTCAGATGTAAGTGTTGGGTGTGCCTTTCTGATGACTAGGTCAGATGTAAGTGTTGGGAGAAGACCTACATGATGGCTAGGCCTACAACCAACATGAACAAGGGCTGGCTCTGTAGAAATTCCTGTGACAAGAAGAATCATGAGATAGCACCAGTGATGATCCAGATCGAGTGATGATCTAGATCAAGGGATGACAGCCACTGATGATCCAGATCGAGTGATGATTTAGATCCAGTGACGACAGCCAGTGATGATCTAGATCGAGTGATGATCTAGATATAGTGATGATAGCCAGTGATGATCCAGATCCAGTGATGATAGCCAGTGATGATCCACTTCCAGTGATGATGTCCTAGGATGATCTAGATCCAATAACGAAGATGACTTGAAGATGAAGATGACTTGAAGACAAAGATGACTTGAAGACGAGATGATCCAGCTGATACAGAGAAGAAGGCCAGTGCTGAAAATTGTGTCGAAATAATACCTTCCTAGTTAAGAGGGAGTGTTGATGTATTTGTAACTTCGGAATGTATTCATCTATTCACCTATGTATTGTAACCTGATGTTTATTCCAGGATATATCTATTATGTATTTGAGTCATATTGTCATACCCCGATGTTCCGATCAGGAGAATCAATAATGTAAATAATTCATGTCAAGTCATTCTTAAAGTCCCCACAGTTTCAGGGCACTAGGGTTATTAGACACTCCTAGAGATGTCGACTCTAGTAAGTAATTGTTAAGTTAGGCCGACATGATTGAGTGCACTTCAAGTGAATGAAAGAATATAAATAGAGAGTGAGTCTCTCTATTTATCACACACATCATTCACTCACTCAAGTGTAGTGCATTAGTGAGGAAGGAAATACAGTGGGGCTAGACAAGAAGAAGACTACTGCTGTTGGGAGATCACTTACTATTTTGGGGCTTTTACTCTTTTGGTGCTGATTCTATCTCTGAGGAAGTTGCGGGGTTTTCTCCTTTATGGATTCCCCGAGGAAAACTCTTTGTGTCTCTTGTCTCTTGTGATTTGCTTATGTTTTACTGTTGTACTTGTTATTCTCTCAGTGAAGATCCTAACATAATTCTAGCTTAATGTTGAAAAACTAACAGATAAGGGATTCTTCGTCACTTGTATCATGCTCCAAGTTATACTTGTTTCATACTCATCTTCTTTAGAGAAAAGGTCACAAGGTAGTAAACCTTCCAGACTTTCATGATTATATGGAGAACACATAGGAGTCCCATCATGTACATTACAGTTTTCATCATAAGTTTCACTATAAGATTCTGCAATGGTTTCATCCTTGTTTGTATTGTTTAGCTGGTGACAAAGGGTAGGCCTGGACTACCATGTATATATGATCAGGCTTGCTTGAAGTTGTTTCTTGAATAGTTATTTTAGGAAGTCCATGTTCCATGACTTGATTTGCAACATAACAAGTGCTTTCTTGGTGGAATTGTTCACAGGGTCTACACCATGGAATTACTTCTTCCACCATGTTAACTGAGTCTAACCAGTTTGGAATCCTAGGCTCTTGCTGAGGAAATTTCTTTTGATACATCTGATTCTTCTTGGGCTGAGAGTTCCTAGGTCCATTATTCCTTCCCATTGTGGTCAATCTATTCTGCATGTGATTCAATTGTGCAGAATGATTGGCCATTAGTTGGTTTTGACTAGTAACCAAGTTTTTTATCTTGTCTGTCAGCTTTTTCCATGGGATATTTAGAAGTTCCCTTTTCTTATGATTCAATGGATTTACCCTTGGTCTCTTTTTTGCAGGAATTGTTTCCCCTAGTGTAACCTGGAATGTTGGACTTGCCTGAAGATTTCATATTCTTTTCTATTTTCTCGGCTAATTCCTGGGCAGTTTTCAGATTGACCGGTTCTTTATCTCTCAACTAGTAGCTTAAGTCACCGGTGAAGGATATGAGGATAGAGGAATTTTTTGGCTTGATGTATCTATGAAGGTCCACAACCACAAGCATAAATTTAGTGTTAAATTCATCCATGGTTTCATTCTCCATATTCTTTATGCTATAAAGGGCAGCGAGCAGATGTCTTGGTTCCTTCTTTTCTCCCCACTTCTTCCTAAAACCATCTTTCAATTCGCTAAGAGTTTTATATGAATCATCATCTAGGTCGAGGTACCACTCTTCAGCATCATCTTCTAAGGCCAAAGCAAAGAGCTTCATTTTGACATCGTCATGGACATGGGAAGCATCATTGCAATAACTAACCAGGTGCTTTTCAAACTTTCGAAGATGAGACTTGGCAGTGATGGCATTATTGCCCTGAAATATGGGGAGCTTCTTGATAGCATATTTTGGAATGGCGTGGGGAGCAGCTGCTATCTGAGAAAAGTCAAGGGGTTTGAATAGTTCCATCATTTCTTGAGATTGGTGAACATGACTCTCTACAAATAAGTGATGGATATCTAAGAGGTATTTGTCTCATATATCTTCAAGGTTTCTACAATAAGTCTTCCTATTCAATATTTCTCTAATAAACCTTTCGAGATAAGGGAGAGGATCGAATAATTACTGGTGGTTTCTTCGGGTAGAAATTCTTGGAGGGATGTTAGATAGTGGAGTCGCTAGATTGATCGAGTTATAATTTTTATGTTTTTTTTTTTAAAGACAAGATCAATCAAAATTTTTATCTTTTTAGTTGTTTAGAAAAAAGTTAAGCTAAGTTGTACTCGGGAATAAAAATATTTATCCCCGGCAACAGTGCCAAAAAGTGTTTCCACCTTTCACACACCTGGGTTACATGGCAGAAATATTCAAGCCACTCGGTGTGTCCTTAGGGGCAAGTCTCAAGTCAAGGCTATCACCTTGTTCTTGAATCCTCTGTTAACGCTAACTCCTAACGAAGCCAACGGGGGTAGACTCTATTAAATTACTAAGGATGATTACTTAGTGTGATGGTGTTATATTGATTAAGTTGTTTAGGAGTTTTGAAATTAACCAGTGGAAACAAAAGATAACAAGATGCAAGATTTAAAGAAGATAAGCACAGTAATGACACTCAATATATATATATAATCGAAATAATTGATCAAATAAATCACCAATTCCTTAAATGGAGTCAACAGAGAAAATAATGTGCTTGCATGCGCTTGAAAGAATGTTTTGCAAATGTCTCTTGGTATATTTTAAATTAATGTGGAATGTGAATGAATTAAATTATGCGAAAAGGGGACTCCAGATATACCTGAGGGGTACTTCGAGTAAGTCCAAAAATGAACTTTCACAGCTACCCGCAACGTGGTTTGTGGGTTGGAACAGAGTCTCGGAGACTATTGTTCATAACGCACCTGTTATCTCCCAAAATAAATTTATTTTTATAGTATGAATAATTCGATTCATGTAATGAAAGATCTGAGGATGACTAACAAATTGAAGGTCTATGTTTTTTATATGGTTGAAAAATTTAGAAGTTATAGCTTTCGATGGCTTAGGTGAGGTTCTTAATAGCTCATTAGCCACCAAAATGCTATGTTTTGGCAGCTAACAGTTTAATGTAGGATAAAAGTAAAGCACCAAAAGTGGGCCCGAGTGAGTAAAATGCAAAAAACATTTTCGATGGCTTAGGTGAGACATCAAATGACTCATGAGCCACTGAAAAGTGTTGCTTTTGGAAGCTTAGGGAAAGGATCAAGGACGGTGTTAACCACCGAAAGCAGGTAGAAAGCAACATGGGTAAAGGTGCTTTTAGTGGATTAGGTTATACTTTAGACATCTCATTAGCCACAAAAAGGTGATTCTTTTAGCATCTTAGCGAAAAGTTGAAGACAGGCTTTAACCACCGAAATCAGGTGAAAAGGCATTGGGGAAAAAGCGCTTTCGGTGGCTTAGGTGAAATCTATGAATTTTCATCAGCCATCGAAAGGACGAGTTTTCGGTGGTTAAAAGGAATATTCAGTGAGGCCAGTATCCGCTGAAAGCTGGGTTTCACCGCGACGCTGGGAAAATGGTTTCGGTGGCTTAAGCGAAAGGGATATCATTTCATTAGCCATCGAAAGCCATCATTTCGGCGGCTAGTAGAAAAAAACCCGAAGGTTTTTAACCATCGAAATGGTAAAATGTGGAAATGGTTAGAAAACGGTCAAATCAAACCCCATCAACAAGATAAACAATCAGTAAAGGTCATGATAAACCACCAAAAAAACATAAGTCTGCATAACTGCATGTGGAAATAAGTGAAGGATGTCATTATAAAATTGATAAAGGACTGATAGGATTTGAAACCTCCATTTTTTTCCACCTGTCCAAAAGAACAGCAAAAAATCTCATCGAGTATACAGGATGATTTGAAATATGATTGCTAGGCAAGGGTGATCGAGAATATCAACTACAAAAATCACGTTATGACTTCACCATCCATCATGAAATAAAAAACCCTCATAATCAGTGCCAAAAAATCAATTACATTTCACTTTCAATCTTAACATTCCTCTCCACTAGAAAAACCATCTCTAAGAAGCACCCTGCTAACACACTATCAAACAGAACATAAAATTATTTTTGCAGGTACCCAAGAGTGGCATTCATCAAGATGAATAAGGGAAGACCTGCTCTCAGATAGGAGTTGGGAGATATCAGCTATTTGGGAGAACATCCAGAGGTTTGTAAACTTTTCCAATATGCTAGCTGCTACAGGTTTTTTGAAAAGATACAAGGTTCCCATACGCAGGAAGCTGAGGAATTTTCCCTCTCATTTGATGGCTCTAAGGAAGTCATAGGAAAAGAGGAATTTCACATAGATGAAACCCTAATCACTAAAGTGACTTAACTCCCTGGCACGGGAGAAAAATGGTTCAAAACCACCATACCAAAAGATGTAGAGTTCAGGTCTTACCTAAAGCCTAAGCATAGAGTAGTGGTGTGCAAGAAGAGTGTGCCATCATATTGGTTAGAAGAGAGGTGGAAGCAACTGTTGAAGGACATTGTGGTCTACATAACATGTGAAGGAAGATACAACAGAGCCATGATCTACCATTTCATGTTAATGAACCACTTCATAGGTAAGAGCCCACTAAATTTTCCCTTTTACTTACACAGAAGTTTGGGAAATATGGCACACCAAGTGAAGGTGTAGCCAACCAAGATTGTTAGTAGACTGTCTCACCATGGCTGTATCCAACTGTTGATCCAAGATTTGCTAAAAAGGAGGAATATGGCATGGCCTTATTTGTTTCTTCAGAATGGATTTGAGATAGGCCTTCATCCAGAAGAGAAGGGGAATTCTCCTGCCAAAAATTCCATCACACCAAGGAGTGGAAGAAGAAAGAGAAGGGATATATCCCCAACAGCAACTAAACAGCCTCCCTCCTCTTCCAAATCCAAGAAGGTAAAACGGAACTTGGATTTCAGTGAAAAGGGATAGGAAGTTGCAACACAAAATGAGAATGTTTTGAATCTACCCTACTCAGATTTAGAAGAGGAACCAAAAGAACGCGGAGACCTAGCTCTGTAGATTGCAGCAGTAACTAAATAACTACCATCCCCTACACCAAAAGGGCAAGAGGAGCCAACAAAGAAGGCTTCCTCCAGCAAGGCCAAGACTCAACAGATAAATAAATTACTAAGGAAAGTGTATGAGATGGATATTTTGGAAAGGGAAATAAAGAAAAATAATGTTGCATTGACCAGTAGGAACAAGCTGCTACATAAGTCTTACCTAGAGCAGAGAGAAAGATATATTTTCTTAAAGAGACTGAATACAAGGTACCTAAAAGACAATAGTAGATTATACAGGATGATTAGGCTCCAAAGACTGCAGCTGAAACAGGACAAGACAAACCCTAGCATCCACCCCACATTGGAAACTCTAGCTGAAGCTGTAATTAGCCTTTAGCCTCCAGAAACCAGCTAGGCTGATGTTAACCCTCCTAGCACAGAGCCTACTGAAGAAGAAAGCTGAGAAGACAGACCTAAGAAAACATTTTTGGAAGAAACCTAATAATTTTTGGAAAACAGGTCTTTTGGTGGCTTAGGCAGACACTAGGACATTTCATTAGCCACCGAAAGTGTTGGTTTCGGCAGCTAATGTTTTTGATAGTCTCGCCTCTTAACCACCGAAAGTAGACAGAGGCTTAAAATTAAATTTTGGCTGATAGAACCAGTTTTGGGCCAATATAGATGGCTCAGGGACAAAGTCTGAAGATGAAAGATGCAGAAGAAAGCATCAAGAAAGGTCTATTTCAGTTTTATTATGACATAACAGTGGAAAAGGTCACCAACACCTAGCTGTCAAAGGAAAACAGTGACTTAACCAGTAGAGGGCTAGTGGCAGTGATTTCCAGCAATTACCTTAGTCATCTAAAGGTTCATACAGTTAACTAATTATTCAGTTAGTTAGACAAGTAGTTAATTAGGGTTTTTTAATGTAATTTGCAAAAAAAAGAGCCAAGTTTTCAGGATCTAAGTATTTTGTAAAGTCTATAAAGCATACAACTTATTGTATTGAAAGCATTCGAATTCGGGGACTTGTATACCATACTATTGTTAGCTTCTCATTTTTCTTATGATTTAATATAAGCTCTTTTGTTATCATTTGTTTAGCTTCCATTTCTGTCTTTTTTGTGCTTAATCTTGAATGTGTTATTTAGGTTATATTCAAGTTAAATAATGACTAATAGTTGTCACCCTATTGGCATGTTGATGTGATTTGAATTATAAGTACCATCCTTATCATGATTTAGCCATTTATATGCATATATTTTATGTGTAAATCTATCATCCTGATGAGTTCTCCATCCCTGCACCTTATTGTCAACCTCTGAACAGTGGTAACTAAAAGCCTTGTACCTGATTGAGTTCAATGTATGTATTGAGAGTTGAAGGTCATATAGGTCACCTAACTTGATCCATATTAGAAAACCCCAAAAACATTGTAATGTACCAGTAATCCTCGAACTGCAACCTAGAGGAGTTTCCTGGAGTGATAACAAATCGGCGCAGTTACCGAGGAAAGGAGACTGAAGCTCAGCTTCCCTTGGAGATGACATAGATCCATGATTTGATGATAGACAAAGCTTGGACACTATTCTAGTTGTAATCATCTATCTAGTGACTCCATTGAAATAAGGTGGCTTTAAGAAGACCAAGTACTAGAAGAAACCCTTAGAGACCACCAACAACACCAGTTTTAGATCCAGAAGAGATTCTGAGAAGAGCTAGGGATTCACTAAGGTAGACTAGCAGTGCTACAAAGTTATCTACATCAGGTATTTCAAGAAATATTTCTTCTATTATTTCTTCTACTAAAACACTTAATTCTTATGAATTTATAAATACATCAGAAAATTCTAGGGTTTGGGCATCTTCAAGCACTGCTGCTTGTGAAGATCCAATTGCTGGTGACTCCACTGGGATAAGCTTACCACCACCACCTTCTTAGTTACTAGATATATCAGTACTTCCTTCCTCCACCCTTTCCATACCCATTTCCAATATGGCTGCCCCTCAATTGACCAAAATCGAAAGGATCCTCGTAACTAGGTATGCCCCCCTAAATTTGCTTAATCCTCTCTTGGCCATGCCCACTAGAGATTACCTCAAGTACATGCCTAACTTTAGACGAGAAGGAGATTTCACAGCTGAAGAACATCTAGAGGCATTTTACAGTTATACTGAGAACATTGACATAGAACAAGAAGATGTATGGACTAGGGTTTTTTATTAAAGCCTAGATGGTCAAGCTAGGAAATCGTTTAAAGAATTTCCTACTTGATTAGTGGCAGGAATTGAAGCCCTAGATGACATATTTATAAAGCATTGCGGAGAAAGGAGAGACCACCTCTATTATATCACAGAATTTAGCAACTTGAAAAGAGAGAATGGGGAGTCTATCTCAAATTTCACCAATAGGTTCAACAATATGTACTGCAAGATCCCCATTGATAACTCAGCTAGGATAACTTATGCAAATGCCTTTGAATTTTATTTCTTCCTGATGCTTAGAGAAAGGAGGTATGTCTCCTTATCACTCATGCAGGATGCTGCCCTAGAGGTAGAATCAAACATTGTGGCATATTAGAAGGTCAAAGGAAAGATGGACAGGAAGAAGCAGCCAGCAGACCTTATCGAGGATTCTTCATCAGAGAACAAGATTGACAACATGACCAAACTGTTAGATAACCTGACTGCTGAAATGTATAAGCTGAAGGAACGAGGACAACTACCTATGAGGGGTAAAGGGCCAAGTGATTTTGCTCCCCAAAACCCTAATTTTGTCCCTTATAGAAGAGGAAACCCTCCAACTTAGATTCTCGGAAGGGAAAGGAATCAAGGGGAAGATCAGAGAATAAGAGCTCCATTTCAAAAATTTGTATTATAAGAAGAGCCAAAATTCATTGAAGAAGAAGGAGAAGTTGATGACAACATCCACTGCATGGAGGATGAGGTAGACTATTCTTTTCTCACATGAGCAGAATACGAGGAAGCCCTAATTGATGAGCAGATCAGTGAAGGAGCAATATATTAGGCTGATGGTCAGGGAGCATACAATATGAGGTCTAGGCTAGTTGCTGCTCTTAAAATAATGTTGTACATGTCAATCAACCTGTAGCACCAACTAAAAGGCTCTTGTTTTACCAAAGAAAATGGTTGTCATTCCAAAACCATTGCAAAAACCAGAACCTTCAAAAATCCTTGACCATGTCCAACTCAAAGCTCTAGTACATGAGATAAGGTTTCCTAATAAGTTGCATTATTCTTTCAACCTTGAGTTAGAGATTCAGAAATTAAAGATCCCTTTCCCATTAATTGAGGTAATGAAAAATGATGCATTCAAGTCTTCCATTCTAAATTATCTTCAACCAAAGGTGCATATTGATACTGACTTTGTAAATCTGCAAGATGACAAACCTGTTGTAACCCTAGGCCCCATGATCGAAGACCTAAAGGAATCATTCCCACCTTTCTTTATATCCTTGAATATTCATGATAAAGTCCTTCATAACTGTCTATTGGATTTAGGAGCTTCTCATAACCTAATGCCAAAGGATATGATGGATGAGCTTGGTCTCAGCATTACAAAGCCCTACCATGATTCATTCTCCTTTGAATCCAGAAAGGTCAAGTGCTTGGACCTCATCAAAGACCTTGTTGTCAACGTAACTCAGCTACCTTCAAAAAGCATAATGATGGACATTGTAGTGGTTGATATCCCTCCCAAATTTGGTCTCTTGCTGTCTTGGTCATGGAGAAAAAGGCTAGGTGGCACCCTTCAGATGGATCTTACATATGCAACCATCCCAATGTTTGGAGGGGAGACCAAGAAGCTTTATGGAAAAACAAATGGCCTACATCATAAGCAATGAGAGCAATTCAGTGAATCACCCCATCTATGGAGTGGACACTGGTTTTGGGTCATGCATTCTGCAAATAGATGATTCTCAGCAAACATAAGTCCAGCTCATTAAGCCCACCTGTCAGCAGCCTAAAGAAGTGACCATAGCATTTTGGAACATGTATTTTGATGGAGCTAGCACTCAAAGCTCAGCAGGTGCAGGCGTAGTATTGATCTCTCCATCCAAGGAAAATATCCATCTTTCTTATAAGCTTGATTTTAAAACCACTAACAATATAGCAGAATATGAAGCCTTGATACTAGGAGTTAAGGCTGCCAAGGAGATGGAGATCATGTGCATGAGAATTTTTGGGGCTGAAGACCTTATTATACAGCAGGTCAACAACACTTTTTAGACATAAAATGTCAAACTAAAGGCCTATAGGGATGAGGTATGGAAACTCAGAGAATCCTTTATGTTTTTTGAACTGTCATACATACCTAGGGCTTCGAATCACCTGGCTGATTCTCTGGCTATCTCAGCAAGTTTGTTTGTTCCTCCTTTACCTCTTAAGCTCATCTATGATGTTCAGGTTAAGTACAAACATTCCTTGCCAGATAATGTCAAATTTTGGAAGGTGTTTCAGAATGATCATGAGCTTAACAAATTCCTTCAGCTAGTAGATGAATTCTCTAATATACATATAGATCAGGAAAACCTAAGCATGGAGGTATCCAAATAGCTCAAGTTGAAAGATAAAGTGGTTGATCAGAACATTGTCCAATTACCCAACAACTATATACCTCGGGGTCTAATACCTATAGAAGAGTTGTTTGATCATAATGAAATCCCTTTCAAGCCTTCCAAAAAGGAGCAATACCCTGCTATCCAAGAGCAAAACATAGGTAGCCAAATCCATCCAAAACTGACAAATCCATCCACTGAGTTGACTGCTGATCAGAGGTCAAAATTTTGCAGCCTGATAAAAGACTTTGCTGATATATTTTCATGGGGGTACAATGACCTAAAAAACTATGACACCAATATCATCCATCACAGGATTCCTTTGGAGAAGGACACCATTCCTTCCAAGCAGGATATGAGATCCATCATTCCTCTCCTATTACCAATAATTGAGAAATAAATCCATAAGCTCCTCAAAGCCAAAATCATAATCCCCCTCAGTTACTCCAAGTGGATTGCAAACCTAGTGGTGGTAAGGAATAAGAATGGGGAAATCAGGTTGTGTGTGGATTTTAGAAACCCGAACAAATGTTCCAAAAAATACAACTATCCACTACCCAAGATGGAACACCTGTTGTAGAAAGTCTCAGGGTCTAGTGTCATGTCATTCCTGGATGGCTTCTCTCGATGCAACCAAGTTGCTGGCCACCCTGATGACCAAGAGAAGAGTAACTTTACCACCCCCTGGGGAAATTTCATGTATGCTAAAATTCCATTTGGGATGTTGAATGTTGGGGCTACTTTTCAGAGATACATGGACCTATATTTTGTAGGGTTGAAAGATAAATTTGTGCTTATATACTTGGATGACCTACTTGTTTACTCTCATAGCCATCATGACCATTTGTAGCATTTGAGAAAGGAATTTCTCAAGTGCAAAAGGTATGGAATATCACTTAATCCTAAAAGTCCTAGTTTGCACTCAGTGAAGGGAAACTCCTATGTCACATAGTCTCAGCTAAAGATGTAAAGATTGATCCGGTAAGGGTGGAAGCAATCTAGAAGTTGTCCATACCGAGGTCAAAAAGGGACATTCAGTCCTTTTTGGGTAAGGTAAACTTTGTCAGGAGGTTAATCGCTAATTTCTTTGAGTTGGTAAAGCACATAACAGCCATGCTGAAAAATGATGCAAAAATAAAATGAACTGACTAGGCAAGAAGCTCTTTCGAAGACATCAAAAAGGCTATAATGGAGGCCCACACCCTAATTAGTCCTGACTATAACAAGAGATTTTATATCTTATCTTTTGCATCCTATGATACAGTGGCAGCTATGATGTTACAAAAATATAATGAGGGTCTTGATCATCCAATTGCGTTCTTTAGCAAAACCTTGAGAGATGCTGAGCTGAGGTATGATGCGATTGAGAAACAGGCTTATGATCTCATATATCCCTTCAGTTGCTGTGAAGGATGTTTAGACTCATCCTAACATTGATGGGAAGAGAGCTAAGTGGATTTCCAAGCTCATTGAGTTTGATATAGAGGTAAATCCCACTAAGCTAGTAAAGGGACTAGGTCTGGCCAAACTCATGGCTAAAGAAAACTGTGAGCTAATGGGGATAAACTTCACCTATGTCAAATAAGCAAAAGTGCAAACTATGGTAGCAGCAGAAGTAGATCAAGATCGGAATAACATTCCATCAGTGGCTAAAACCTGTCTTCATGTGAGTGGTACTCATGTATTATTCATTTTTTGTAAAAATTAGAAGTTCCTCCTAATCTTACCCCTAATCAAGCATGAACTATTAAATTAAAGTCTGTTAATTTTTGCATAGTTGAATAACTATTGTACTAGAAAGATATGTCTGGAGTTTTGTTGAGATGTCTCGATAAGGAAGAATCATATCAGGTAATGCACCACTTTTACTCCAGCACATGTGGGCGCCACCATTATTGGAAGACCACAGCCCACAAGATCATAAGGGCATGATACTATTGGCCAGTCCTTTTTTCTGATGTATGTACTTTTGTAAGGGCCTGTGACCAGTCCCAAAGATTTATAGGGAAGCAACAGCTCAAATCCTTGCCCCTTCGGCCTATTGTGGTGAATGGGCCTTTTCAGCAATGGGGTCTGGATTTCATAGGTGAAATAAATCCATCTTCTAGTGGATAGCATAAATGGATCCTAGTAGCCATAGACTACTTTACCAAATGGATAGAGGCAACACCCACCAAGAATGCCACTCATGCAGCCTTATGGATGCAACCATAAGGCTGATCGTGAGATAGCACCAATGATGATCCAGATTGAGTGATGATCCAGATCCAGGGATGATAGCCAGTGATGATCCGGATCGAGTGATTATCCAGATCCAATGATGATAGCCAGTGATGATGCAGACCGAGTGATGATCTAGATCGAGTGATGATAGCCAGTGATGATCCAGATCGAGTGATGATAGCCAGTGATGATCCAGATCCATTGATTATCCACATCCAGTGATGATGTCCGAGGATGATCCGGATCCGATGATGAAGATGACTTGAAGATGAAGATGACTTGAAGACAAAGATGACTTGAAGACGGGATGATCCAGCTGATACAGAGAAGAAGACCAATGCTCAAAATTGTGTCGAAAGAATACCTTCCTAGTTAAGAGGGAGTGTTGATGTATTTGTAACTTCGGAATTTATTCATCTATTCATCTATGTATTATAACCCGATGTTTATTCCGGGATGTATCTATTATGTATTTGATTCATATTGTCATACCCCGATGTTCCGATCGGGAGGATCAATAATGTAAATAAGTCATGTCAAGTCATTGTTAAAGTCCCCATAGTTTCAGGGCACTAGGGTTATTAGACACTACTAGAGATGTCGGCTCTAGTAAGTAATTTTTAAGTTAGGCCGACATGATTGAGTGCACTTCAAGTGAACGAAAGAATATAAATAGAGAGTGAGTCTCTCTATTTATCACACACGTCATTCACTCACTCAAGTGTAGCACATTAGTGAGGAAGGAAATACACTGGGGCTAGACAAGAAGAAGACTACTGTTGTTGGGAGATCGCTTACTGTTTTGGGGCTTTTATTGTTTTGGTGCTGATTCTATCTCTGAGGAAGTTGTCAGGTTTTCTCCTTTATGGTTTCCCCGAGGAAAAATATTTGTGTCTCTTGTCTCTTGTGATGTGCTTATGTTTTATTGTTGTAATTTTTATTCTCTCAGTAAAGATCCTAACATAATGCTAGCTTAATGTTGAAAGTCTAACAGATAAGGGATTCTTCGTCACTTGTATCATGCTCCAAGTTATACTTGTTTCATACTCATCTTCTTTAGAGAAAAGGTCACAAGGTAGTAAACCTTCTGGATTGTTATCATTATATAGCGAACACATAGGATTCCCATCATGTACATTACAGTTTTCATCATAAGTTTCACTATAAGATTCTGCAATGGTTTCATCCTTTTTTGTATTGTTTAGCTCGTGACAAAGGGTAGGCCTGGACTACCATGTATATATGATCAGGCTCGCTTGAATTTGTTTCCTGAATACTGACCTTAGGAAGTCCATGTTCCATGAATTGATTTGCAACATAACAAGTGCTTTCTTGGTGGAATTGTTCACAGGGTCTACACCATGGAATTACTTCTTCCACCATGTTAGCTGAGTCTAACTGGTTTGGAATCCTAGGCTCTTACTGAGGAAATTTATTTTGATATATCTGATTCTGCTTGGGTTGAGAGTTCCTAGGTCCATTATTCCTTTCCATTGTGGTCTTTATATTCTGCATGTGATTCAGTTGTGCAGAATGATTAGCCATTAGTTGGTTTTGACTAGTAACCAAGTTTTTTATCATGTCTGTCAACTTTTTCCATGGGATATTTAGAAGTTCCCTTTTCTTATGATTCATTGGATTTACCCTTGGTCTCTTTGTTGCAGGAATTGTTTCCCCTAGTGTAACCTGGAATGTTGGACCTGCCTGAAGATTTCATATTCTTTTCTATTTTCTCGGCTAATTCCTGGGAAATTTTCAGATTGACCGGTTCTTTATCTCTCAACTAGTACCTTAAGTCACCGGTGAAGGATATGAGGATAGAGGCATTTTTTGGCTTGATGTATCTATGAAGTTCCACAACCACAAGCCTAAATTTAGCGTTAAATTCATCCATGGTTTCATTCTCCATATTCTTTATGCTATAAAGGGCAGCAAGCAGATGTCTTGGTTCCCTCTTTTCTCCCCACTTCTTCCTAAAACCATCTTTCAATTCGCTAAGAGTTTTATATGAATCATCATCTAGGTCGAGGTAACACTCTTCAGCATCATCTTCTAAGGCCAAATCAAAGAGCTTCATTTTGACATCGTCGTGGACATGGGAAGCATCATTGCAATAAATGACCAGGTGCTTTTCAAACTTTCGAAGATGAGACTTGGTAGTGATGGAATTATTGCCCTGAAATATGGGGAGCTTCTTGATAGCATCTTTTGGAATGGCGTGGGGAGCACCTGCTATCTGATAAAAGTCAAGGGGTTTGAATAGTTCCATCATTTCTTGAGATTGGTGAACATGACTCTCTACAAATAAGTGATGGATATCTAAGAGGGATTTGTCTCATATATCTTCAAGGTTTCTACAAGAAGTCTTCCTATTGAATCTTTCTCTAATAAACCTTTCAGGATAAGGGAGAGGATCGAATAATTACTAGTGGTTTCTTCGGGTAGAAATTCTTGGAGGGATGTTAGACAGTGGAGTCGCTAGATGGATTGAGTTATAATTTTTATGTTTTTTTTTTAAAGACAAGATCAATCAAATTTTTTATCTTTTTAGTTGTTTAGAAAAAATTTAAGCTAAGTTGTACTCAGGAATAAAAAGATTTATCCCCAGCAATGGCGCCAAAAAGTGTTTCCACCTTTCACACACCTGGGTTACATGGAAGAAATATTCAAGCCACTCGGTGTGTCCTTAGGGGCAAGTCTCAAGTCAAGGCTATGACCTTGTTCTTGACTCCTCTATTCAGGCTAACTCCTAACAAAGCCAACGAGGGTAGACTCTATTAAATTACTAAGGATAATTACTTAGTGTGATGGTTTTATATTGATTAAGTTGTTTAGGAGTTTTGAAATTAACCAATGGAAACAAAAGATAACAAGATGCAAGATTTAAAGCAGATAAGCACAGTAATGGCACTCAATATATATATAATCAAAATAATTGATCAAATAAATCACCAATGTCTTAAATGGAGTCAACAGAGAAAATAATGTGCTTGCATGCACTTGAAAGAATGTTTTACAAATGTCTCTTGGTATATTTTAAATTAATGTGGAATGTGAATGAATTAAATTATGCGAAAAGGGGACTCCAGATATACCCGAGGGGTACTTTGAGTAAGTCCAAAAGTGAACTTTCACAGCTACCCGCAAGGTGGTTTTTGGACTGGAACGGAGTCTCGGAGACTATTGTTCATAACACACCTATTATCTCCCAAAATAAATTTATTTTTATAGTATGAAGAATTCGATTCATGTAATGAAAGATCTGAGGATGACTAACAAATTGAAGGTCTCTATTTTTTATATGGTTGAAAAATTTAGAAGTTATAGCTTTCGATGGCTTAGGCGAGGTTGTTAATAGCTCATTAGCCACCAAAATGCTATGTGTTGGCAGCTAACAGTTTAATGTAGGATAAAAGTAAACCACCAAAAGTGGTCCTGAGCGAGTAAAATGCAAAAACCACTTTCGGTGGATTAGGTGAGACATCAAATGACTCATTAGCCACTGAAAAGTGTTTCTTTTGGAAGCTTAGGGAAAGGATCAAGGATGGTGTTACCCACTGAAAGCAGGTAGAAAGCAACATGGTTAAAGGTGCTTTTAGTGGCTTAGGTTATACTTTAGACATCTCATTAGCCACAAAAAGGTGATGCTTTTAGCATCTTAGCGAACAGTTGAAGACAGGATTTAACCACCGAAAGTAGGAGAAAAGGAATTGGGGAAAAAGTGCTTTCGGTGGCTTAGGTGAAAGCTATGAATTTTAATTAGCCACTGAAAGGACGGGTTTTCGGTGGTTAAAAGGAATATTCGGTGAGGCCACTATCCGCTGAAAGCTGGGTTTCACCGTGACACTGGGAAAATGGTTTCGGTGGCTTAAGCGAAAGGGATATCATTTCATTAGCCACCGAAAGCCATCATTTCGAAGGCTAGTAGAAAAAAACCCAAAGGTTGTTAACCACCGAAAAGGTAAAATGTGGAAACGGTTAGAAAACGGTCAAATCAAACCCAGTTAGCAAGATAAACGATCATTAAAGGGCGTGATAAACCACCGAAAAGACATAACTCTGCATAACTACATGTGGAAATAAGTGAAGGAGGTCATTATAAAACTGATAAAGGAATGATAGGATTTGAAACCTCAATTTTTTTCCACCTGTCCAAAAGAACAGCAGAAAATCTCACTGAGTATATCGGATGATTTGAAATATGATTGCTAGGCAAGGGCGATCGAGAATATCAACTACAACCATCACCTTATGACCTCACCATCCATCATGAAATCAAAAACCCTCATAATCAGTGCCAAAAAATCCATTACATTTCACTTTCAATCTTAGCATTCCTCTCCACTAGAAAACCCATCTCTAAGAAGCAGCCTACTAACACACTGTCAAACAGAACATAAGATTATTTTTGCAGGTACCCAAAAGTGGCATTGATCAAGATGAAGAAGGGAGGACCTGCTCTCGGACAGGAGTTGGGATATATCAGCTATTTCGAAGAACATCCCGAGGTTTGTAAACTTTTCCAATATGCTGGCTGCTACAGGTTTTTTGAGAAGATACAAGGTTCCCATCAAGAGGTGGCTGAGGAATTTTCCCTCTCATTTGATGGCTCTAAGGCAGTCATAGGAAAAGAGGAATTTCACATAGATGAAACCCTAATCACTGAAGTGCCTTAACTCCCTAGCATAGGAGAAAAATGGTTCAAAACCAGCATACCAAAAGATGTAGAGTTTAGGTCTTACCTAAAGCCTAAGAATAGAATAGTTGTGTGCAAGAAGAGTGTGGCATCATATTGGTTAGAAGAGAGGTGGAAGCAACTGTTGAAGGACATTGTGGTCTACATAACATGTGAAGGAAGATACAACAGAGCCCTAATCTACCATTTCAAGTTAATGAACCACTTCATAGGTAAGAGCCCACTAAATTTTCCCTTTTACTTACACATAATTTTGGGAAAGATGGCACACCAAGTGAAGGTCCAGCCAACCAAGATTGTTAGTAGACTGTCTCACCATGGCTATATCCAACTGTTGATCCAAGATTTGCTAAAAAGGAGGAATATGGCATGGCCTTATTTGTTTTTTCGGAATGGATTTGAGATAGGCCTTCCTCCAGAAGAGAAGGGGAATTCTCTTGCCAAAAGTTCCATCACACCAAGGAGTGGAAGATGAAAGAGAAGGGCTATATCCCCAACAACAGCTAAACAGCCTCCCTCCTCTTCCAAATCCAAGAAGGTAAAAAGGAACTTGGATTTCAGTGAAAAGGGATAGGAAGTTGCAACACACAATGAGAATGTTTTGAATCTACCCTACTCAGATTCAGAAGAGGAACCAAAAGAACGTGGAGACCTAGCTCTGCATATTGTAGCAATAACTAAATAACTACCATCCCCTACACCAAAAGGGCAAGAAGAGCCAACAAAGAAGAATTCCTCCAACAAGCCCAAGACTCAAAGGATAAATAAATTGCTAAGGAAAGTGTATGAGATGGATATTTTGGAAAGGGAAATAAAGAAAAATAATGTTGCATTGACCAGTAGGAATAAGCTACTACATAAGTCTTACCTAGAGCAGAGAGAAAGATATATTTTCTTAAAGAGACTGAATACAAGGTACCTAAAAGACAATAGTAGATTGTACAGGATGATTAGGCTCCAAAGACTGCAGCTGAAATAGGCCAAGGCAAACCCTAGCATCCACCCCACATTGGAAACTATAGCTGAAGCTGTACTTAGCCTTTAGCCTCCAGAAACTAGCCAGGTTGATGTTAACCCTCCTAGCATAGAGCCTACTGAAGAAGAAAGCTGAGCAAATAGACCTAAAAAAACATTTTTGGACAAACCTAATAATTTTTGGAAAACAGGTCTTTTGGTGGCTTAGGCGAACACTGGGATAGTTCATTAGCCACCAAAAGTGTTGTTTTCGATAGCTAACATTTTTTATAGTCTTGCCTCTTAACCATCGAACGTAGACAGAGGCTTAAAATTAAATTTTGGCTCATAGGACCAGTTTTGGGCCAATATAGATGGATCAGGGACAAAGTCTGAAGATTAAAGATGCAGAAGAAAGCATCAGGAAAGGTCTATTTCAGTTTTATTATGACATAACAGTGGAAAAGGTCACCAACACCTAGCTGTCAAAGGAAAACAATGACTTAACCAGTAGAGGGCTAGTGGCAGTGATTTTCAGCAATTACCTTAGTTATCTAAAAGTTCATATAGTTAACTAATTATTTAGTTAGTTAGACAAGTAGTTAATTAAAGTTTTTTAACGTAATTTGCAAAAAAACAATTATTTTGTTTATTTTTGTAAAAATCAGATCCAAGTTTTCAGGATCTAAGTATTTTGTAAAGTCTATAAAGCCTACAACTTATTTTATTGAAATCGTTCGACTTCGAGGACTTGTAGACCATACTATTGCCAGCTTCTCATTTTGCTCATGATTTAATATAAGCTCTTTTGTTATCATTTGTTCAGCTTCCATTTTTGTCTTTTTGTGCTTATGCTTGAATGTGTTATTTAGGTTATATTCAAGTTAATTAATGACTAATAGTTGTCACCCTATTGGCATGTTGATGTGATTTGAATTATAAGTACCATCCTTATCATGATTTAGCCATTTATATGCATCTATTTTATGTGTAAATTTGTCATCCTGATGAGTTCTCCATCCCTGCACCTTATTGTCAACCTCTGAACAGTGGTAACTAAAAGCCTTGTACCTGATTGAGTTTCATGTATGTATTAAGAGTGGAAGGTCATATAGGTCACCTAACTTGATCCATATTACAAAACCCCAAAAACATTGTAATGTACCAAGAATCCTCGAACTGCAACCTAGAGGAGTTTCTTGGAGTGGTAACAAATCGGCGCAGTTACCGAGGAAAGGAGACTGAAGCTCAGCTTCCCTTGGAGATGACATAGATCCATGATTTGATGATAGACAAAGCTTGGAAACTATGCTGGTTGTAATCATCTATCTAGTGACTCCACTAAAATAAGGTGGCTTTAAGAAGACCAAGTACCAGAAGAAACCCTCAGTGACCACCAGCAACACCATTTTTAGATCCAGAAGAGATTCTGAGAAGAGCTAGGGATTCACTAAGGCAGACCAGCAGTGCTACAAAGGAATATACATCAGGTATTTCAATAAATATTTCTTCTATTATTTCTTCAAGTAAAACACTTAATTCTTAGCAATTTATAAATACATCAGAAAATTCTAGGGTTTGGGCATCTTCAAGCACTGCTACTTGTGAAGATCCAATCCCTAGTGACTCCACTGGGATAAGATTACCACCACCACCTTATTATTTACTAGCTATATCAGTACTTCCTTCCTCCACCCTTTCCATACCCATTTCCAATATGGCTGCCCCTCAATTGACCAAAATGGAAAGGATCCTCGTAACTAGGTATGCCCCCCTAAATTTTCCTAATCCTCTCTCGGCCATGCCCACTAGAGATTACCTCAAGTACATGCCTAAGTTCAAAGGAGAAGGAGATTTCACAGCTGAAGAACATCTAGAGGCATTTTATAGTTATGCTGAGAACATTGACATAGAACAAGAAGATGTATGGACTAGGGTTTTTGTGTAAATCCTAGATGGTCAAGCTAGGAAATCGTTTAAAGAACTGCCTACTTGATTAGTGGCAGGAATTGAAGCCCTAGATGACATATTTATAAAGCATTGGGGAGAAAGGAGAGACCACCTCTATTATATCACAAAATTCAGCAACTTGAAAAGAGAGAATGGGGAGTCTATCTTAAATTTCACCAAGAGGTTCAACAATATGTATAGCAAGATCCCCACTGAAATCAAGCCCACTGATAACTCAGCTAGGATAACTTATGCAAATGCCTTTGAATTTGATTTCTTCCTGATGCTTAGAGAAAGGAGGTATGCCTCCTTATCAATCATGGAGGATGCTACCCTAGAGGTAGAATCAAACATTGTGGCATATTAGAAGGTCAAAGGAAAGATAGACAGGAAGAAGCAGCCAGCAGACCCTATCGGGGATTCTTCATCAGAGAACAAGATTGACAAAATGACCAAACTATTAGATAACCTGACTACTGAAATATATAAGCTGAAGGAACGAGGAAAGCTACCTATGAGGGGTAAAGGGCCAAGTGATTTTGCTCTGAGAAACCCTAATTTTGTCCCTTGTAGAAGAGGAAACCCTCCAACTTAGATTCTCATAAGGGAAAGGAATCTAGGGGAAGATCAGAGAATAAGAGCTCCATTTCAGAATGTTGTATTAGAAGAAGAGCCAAAATTCATTGAAGAAGAAGGAGAAGTTGAAGATAACATCCACTGCATGGAGGATGAGGTAGACTTTTCTTTTCTGACATGAGTAGAATATGAGGAAGCACTAATTGATGAGCAAATCAGCAAAGGAAATATATATTAGGCTGATGGTCAGGGAGCATACAATTTTAGGTCCAGGATGGTTGCTCCTCTTAAAATAATGTTGTACATGTCAATCAACCTGTTGCACCAGCTAAAAGGCTCTTGTTTTACCAAAGAAAATGGCTGTCATTCCAAAACCATTGCAAAAACCAGAACCTTCAAAAATCCTTGACCATGTCCAACTCAAAGCTCCAGTACATGAGATAAGGTTTCCTAATAAGTTCCATTATTCTTTCAACCTTAAGTTAGAGATTCAAAAATTGAAGATCCCTTTCCCATTAATTGAGCTAATGAGAAATGATGCATTCAAGTCTTCCATTCTGAATTATGTTCAGCCAAAGGTACATATTGATACTGACTTTGTAAATCTCCAAGATGACAAACCTGTTGTAACGCTAGGCCCCATGATTGAAGACATAAAGGACTCACACCCACCTTTCTTTATATCCTTGAATATTCATGATAAAGTCCTTCATAACTGTCTGTTGGATTCAGGAGATTCTCATAACCTAATGCCAAAGGATATGATGGATGAGCTTGGTCTGAGCATTACAAATCCCTTCCATGATTTATTCTCCTTTGAATCCAGAAAGGTCAAGTGCTTGGGCCTCATCAAAGACCTTGTTGTGAACGTAACTCACCTACCTTCAAAAAGCATAATGATGGACATTGTAGTGGTTGATATCCCTCCCAAATTTGGTCTCTTGCTATCTCGGTCATGGAGAAAAAGGCTAGGTGGCACCCTTCAGATGGATCTTACATATGCCACCATCCCAATGTTTGGAGGGGAGACCAAGAAGCTTTACAGGGAAAAACAACTGGCCTACATCATAAGCAATAAGAGAAATTCAGTGAATCACCCCATCTATGGAGTGGCCACTAGTTTTGGGTCATGCATTTTGCAAATAGACGATTCTCAGCAAACATTAGTACATCTCATTACGCCCACCTTTCAGCAGCCTAAAGAAGTGACCACAGTAGTTTGGAACATGTATTTTGATGGAGCTAGCACTCAAAGCTCAGCAGGTGCAGGTGTAGTATTGATCTCTCCATCCAAGGAAAATATCCATCTTTCTTATAAGATTGATTTTAAAACCACTAACAATATAGCAGAATATGAAGCCTTCATACTAGGAGTTAAAGCTGCCAAGGAGATGGAGATCATGTGCATGAGAATTTTTGGGGCTGCAGACCTTGTTATACAACAGGTCAACAACACTTTTTAGACATAAAATTTCAAACTAAAGGCCTATAGGGATGAGGTATGGAAACTCAGAGACTCCTTTATGTTTTTTGAACTGTCATACGTACCTAGGGATTTGAATCACCTGGCTGATTCTCTGGCTATCTCAGCAAGTTTGTTTGTTCCTCCTTTACCTCTTAAGCTCATCTATGATGTTCAGGTTAAGTACAAACCTTCCTTGCCAGATAATGTCACATTTTGGAAGGTGTTTCAGAATGATGATGAGCTTAGCAAATTCCTTCAGCTAGTAGATGAATTCTCTAATATACATATAGATCAGGAAAACCTAAACATGGAGGTATCCAAACAACTCAAGTTGAAAGATAAAGTGGTTGATCAGAACATTGTCCAATTACCTAGCAACTATATACCTCAGGGTCTAATTCCTAAAGAAGAGTTGTTTGATCATAATGACATCCCTTTCAAGCCTTCCAAAAAGGAGCAAGACCCTACTATCCAAGAGAAAAACATAGGTAGCCAAAGCCATCCAAAAATGATAAATCCATCCACTGAGTTGACTACTGATCAGAGGTCAAAATTTTGCAGCCTGATAAAAGAGTTTGCTGATATCTTTTCATGGCAGTACAGTGACCTAAAAAACTATGACACCAATATCATCCATCATAGGATTCCTTTGGAGAAGGACACCATTCCTTCCAAGCAGGAGTTGAGATCCATCAGTCCTCTCCTATTACCAATAATTGAAAAAGAAATCCATAAGCTCCTCAAAGCCAAAATCATAATCCCCCTCAGGTATTCCAAGTCGATTGCAAACCTAGTGGTGTTAAGGAATAATAATGGGGAAATCAGGTTGTGTGTGGATTTTAGAAACCTGAAAAAATGTTCCAAAAAAATACAACTATCCACTGCCCAAGATGGAACACCCGTTGTAGAAAGTCTCAGGGTCTAGTGTCATGTCATTCCTGGATGGCTTCTCTGGATGCAACCAAGTTGCTGGCCACCCTGATGACCAAGAGAAGAGTAACTTTACCACCCCCTGGGGAACTTTCATGTATGCTAAAATTCCATTTGGGATGATGAATGCTAGGGCTACTTTTCAGAGATACATGGACCTAAATTTTGTAGTGTTGAAAGTTAAATTTGTGCTTATATACTTGGATGACCTACTTGTTTACTCTCGTAGCCATCATGACCATTTGCAGCATTTGAAAAAGGTATTTCTCAAGTGCAAAAGGTATGGAATATCACTTAATCCTAAAATTCCCAGTTTGCACTTAGTGAAGGGAAACTCCTATGTCACATAGTCTCAGCTAAAGGTGTAAAGATTGATCCGGTAAGGGTGGAAGCAATCCAAAAGCTGTCCATACCAAGGTCAAAAAGGGACATTCAATCCTTTTTGGGAAAGATAAAATTTGTCAGGAGGTTAATCCCTAATTTATTTGAGTTGGTAAAGCACATAACAGCCATGCTAAAAAATGATGCAAAAATAAAATGAACTGACTAGGCAAGAATCTCTTTCGAAGACATCAAAAAGGCTATAACGGAGGCCCACACCCTAATTAGTCCTGACTATACCAAGATTTTTTATATCTTATATTTTGCATCCTATGACACAGTGGCAGATATGATGTTACCGAAAGATAATGAGGGTCTTGATCATCCAATTGCATTCTTTAGCAAAACCTTGAGAGATGCTGAGCTGAGGTATGATGCAATTGAGAAACAGGCTTACAATCTCATAAAGTCATTAAAGACTTTCAGAATTTACATTATCCATGCAAAAGTCCTTGCATATATCCCTTCAGCTACTGTGAAGGATGTTTAGACTCATCCTAACATTGATGGGAAGAGAGCTAAGTGGATTTCCAAGCTCATTGAGTTTGATATAGAGGTAAAGCCCACTAAGCTAGTAAAGGGACTAGGTCTGGCCAAACTCATGGCTAAAGAAAACTATGAGCTAATGGGGATAAAATTCACCTATGTCAAATAAGCAAAAGTGCAAACTATGGTAGCAGCAGAAGTAGATCAAGATCGGAATAACATTCCATCAGTGGCATAAACCTGTCTTCATGTGAGTAGTACTCAAGTATTATTGATTTTTTGTAAAAATTAGAAGTTCCTCCTAATCTCACCCCTAATCAAGCACGAACTATTAAATTAAAGTCTGTTAAGTTTTGTATAGTTGAATAACTATTGTACTAGAAAGATATGTCTGGAGTTTTGTTGAGATGTGTCGATAAGGAAGAATCAGATCAGGTAATGCACCACTTTTACTCCAGCACATGTCGGAACCACCATTATTGGAAGACCATAGCCCACAAGATCATAAGGGCATGATACTATTAGCCAGTCCTTTTTTTTGATGTATGTACTTTTGTAAGGGCCTGTGACCAGTGCCAAAGATTTATAGGGAAGCAACAGCTCAAATCCTTGCCCCTTAGGCCTATTGTGGTGAATGGGCCTTTTCAGCAATGGGGTCTGGATTTCATAGGTGAAATAAATCCATCTTCCATTGGATAGCATAAATGGATCCTAGTATCCATAGAATACTTTACCAAATGGATAGAGGCAGCACCCACCAGGAATGCCACTCATCAGGTCATCATGAGATTTTTATATGAGAATATATTTAGCAGTTTGGCTACCCAGTAAGGTTAGTAACTGATAATCCACCAACTTTCAAAGCTGGGGCATTAGTTAAAATGTGTGAGTAAATGGGCATTCAACTGGTGCATTCCACATCCTATTATCCTCAAGGCAATGGCCTGGCTGAGTCATCCAACAAAAGCCTAGTCAGGATCATCATAAAAATACTGGCGACAAATTAGAAAAGTTGGGATTCTAAGATTAAGTTTGCATTATGGGATGATAGGGTAATAGACAAAAGACCTATAGGGACTTCTCCATTCAAGTTAGTTTATGGTACTGAGGCCATTTTTCCTATTCAGCTCATTCTTCCAGTGGAAAAATTCTTTCAGGAAGAGGAAGATGAACCAAATGATATGGTGAGGAGGATGATGGACTTGGTCGAGTTGCAACAAATCAGGGAACAAGTGATAGGAAAATCAGAAGCCCATCAATAGAGGATAAATGGCATGTTTGACAAAAGGGCAAAAGTACACAAATTTCAAATTGGAGATTGGGTCCTAAAGTGGGATGCTATCAGACAGGACAAGGGAAAACATGGAAATTTTGATTCTTTGTGGATTGGCCCTTTTCTGATAGCTAGGGTACATAAGAATAACGCCTTCAAATTGCAGAATCTGGAAGGGGGAGACATGTTTGATGGCCCAGTGAATGGGTAGTTTCTGAAACTTTACTTTATTTGAAGCTCTGAGGCCTTGTCATTGTAAATTAGTAGTTAGTAGGTTTTTTTGCTTACAGAATAAACTCCATGCCTAATAGAACAGTAAATGATAGTGTTAAGTTTTTAGTTGTTTTCATGGAAAGGCATTTTGGTCTGGGATTCTTGGGAACTCACTAGGAGGTTCCCATCCCCAAGTAGGAGTCAGATGTTATCTCCAAAAATAAATTTATTTTGATAGTATCAAGAATTTGATTCATGTAACAAAAGATCTGAGGATGACTAACAAATTGAAGGTCTCTGTTTTTGATATGGTTGAAAATTTTGGAAGTTATAACTTTTGGTGGCTTAGGAGAGGTTCTTAATAGCTCATTCGCCACTGAAAGGCTATGTTTTGGCAGCTAACGGTTTAACGCAATGTTATCACATGTATAGAAGCCAGGCTACCATATTTTATTTTTCAGACATAGTACATTTTTCAGCCAGATCTCTTTCATATGAGATGTTGAGATGAGCAGTTTTGATGTATCATTTTTGTATCAGTGAACTATTGTACTCTCCCATGTCCGGACTGAGTCTCGGGACACTCAAAGTTCAGGGCTGATGTAGCCATTTATGTTATTTCAGAGCAGCCATGGATTCCCAGTGTTATATTAGTTCTTTCTCATTGGACAGATGGTGTCTCAGATGGATTTTATTGCATGGTTATGACTCAGTGTTTTATATTGTGCTATGGTTATTATTACTCTTATACTTATTCTTGTGACATATATTAGCTTGTGGTATCATGATCTAGCAGTCATAATTATATGGACTTGGTTGTATCTTGTACTATGTATAGATGTCCTTGCTTAGACTTGGAAGTTCTTGATTGATACTCATTGGTTTTTCCCTCCTTAGGGAGAAAAGAGGTAGTCATTCCCACCATTTTTTGGCTTGCTAGTGTTGGCTCCATCATTTATTGTCTTTACCCATCCATTACCTTCCAGTTTAGTTTTCAACCCGACTAACTTCTTGAATTATGGCATGGAGGATCTTTTTCCCCTCCAGAGCCTTTGTTGGACAAGCCTCCCTATTTATATTGTGTCTTGGCTCTGAGTTGGTGACAAAACTTGTGTTGGTAAGTCAAACTATATGCCTAAATCATTCTGGTCGGTTGTCCCAATGTTTGGCATTGTGCAGAACTCCCCCTAATCATATGAGATGTTGTTGGCTAAAATTGAAAGCTCATATACTACTTGTATTGAAATATTGAATATGCGCCCATGGAAAATGAAAATTGTAAAACTGTGTTTCTTAACATATGTCAAAAGGGCAAGAGCAATGAAATGCTAAAATACTCCTTGAATATTATAAGAAAAGGTCCAAGAAAGCAATGGTTTAAAATGTGCTATATCCAAAAATTGCTGACCTTATTAAAATAAATATGTCCCGGATGAAAGCTATGATTAGTTGTGCTTTTAAGCACTGGTGAAGTCCCAAAAGGGTCATATAGGCCAAAAAGGCCATGTAATAAAATGTGATCCTAATGAACTTGGATCAATCTTGATGTAGACATGATGCCTAAGTTGAATAAGCACTCTCTAAACAACTCATCCATATGTGAGGCACTGTCATTCCTTGTGTTGTTGTTTTTCTAACATTGGTTATAGTGAGTTTTCCCTTTGCTTATCCAAAGTGTCATGATGTTGAGTAGGAAGTCATCCTTTACCTTAGCCTTGTCATTTTCACCTTTCACCCTTCACTAGCAAATTGGCTACAGCTATGAAGTGAGTATAGTCTTGAAAGTCTAACTCTAAGTAGTAATAAATAAAGCCTTATATATGTATTGGTTGATGTACCACCAATGAAATGAATGCTACTTGTTGTGATTGTTACTTGAATGAGTTGTAGAGCATGTGTTAACCTTTTAACACTTGTAGCAGATGGATGTATTCTGAGTTATTATGGGTATCTAATCACTTATAGATGGGTATATTGTTTATTTGATGTGGTTGATGGTCAGATAGAGACCTATGAAGGGTATGAGTATACACCTTATATGGATTTGGAATCTCTGAGTCTAATGAGATAGTTTATTTCCAGTTCCAGACACTTGCAGATATGATCAGGCTCATTCTGCCTTTCTGATGCAGTTTTTCTTCACAGGTTGATATGTCTGAGTAGGGAGATGTTTTAATTGGATCTCCTAGGGAGTTTTATGGAACATAGGGGTGTAACAACTTGTTTGTACCATTGTACCCCCATCCCAAAGAGCCTGGTGGGCTCATTTTGGCAATGCAGGAACCCTAGGAGGATGTTTTGGTAGGATCACGTTTCCCGAGGCAAGTTAAAAAATGATTAAATGGCTATTGAAGAAATCGATTTGGGATATTGAGGCAAGGAAATTACATGGGATGAGTCATGATGATGAGAGTGATGTCCTCCACACCTTATCCATCAGTTGCAGCTCCTGATTGGTCCCACAACTATTTTTGGGCATTTTTTATTTTCTGAAGCTCTTTTTAGAGGCTCATGATTTCCTCAAGGAGGCACAAAAGTCAAAGAATTAAATTGTTATATTATTTTTGATGCCATGGGGGCACCCAAAGGGAGTTAGTAAAACACTCCTTGGACCCACCATGTGCTTTCATTTATTTCTTGTTGAGAGGGTTACCTTTTTATTGGTGGGTTAGTCCACTTTAGGAAATTATGGTTATATTGATCCATGTATTGTATCTTGAGCTCATCTCAACCATTGATTATAACATTTCATCTTTTAATATTAGCCACTCACTTTGAAAGTGGTTAGGATTTGGTTATGATTGAGGTTCTCTCATTTATATTTAAAGGAGAGAGCTTCTCATTTGCAAGGGGTCTTTGGCTCTTGGATTTGAATAATAGAAAGACTTTTTCTGTGGAAATTTTCAGGATTTGGTTTGCATCTGATGTGCTCAAATGGTGATTAGCTTGTATTCATCTCACTAGAATCATGGAAATTCTTGTGAGATCTATTTTTTTTGTGGATATCATTGTTTTGTCTATAGGAGGGCGTTTTAGCTGGAGCATTTTTGTAGGGGGACCTCAACTCGCTCGATTCTCTTCGTCTTAGATCAGGGGGTTTTCATTAGTTTCATTGCGATATATGATTACTTCATTTTACTATCTTGTAGCATTCAGTTTCTTTATTTTGTATGTGCAAATCTGATATGGTTGACATTTTCTCATGAAGGGTAGGGGGTGCTTTGATTGCTTGGAGCTTGCATATGCCATAGAAATCATGGGGATCTTCCAGAATTGATCGAGATAGCTAGGATTGTCACTGTTACAAACTTATACAAGATTTTATAGGTAATATCCATAGGTAAGTTCCTCTCTTCTGATATTATTCCATTGTACCTTCTATTTTTCTAAAAACTCCTAAACCATAAAAACCTAAAAAATCAAATAATCAGGGAACCGTCTGATCTTTTGCCAAACCATTTCAGGGTTTCATAGATCGGGCCTCCCCATAACTAAATCATCTATAAAATTAGTAAAATTCCTCATAGATTGACCTATATCTGATTTTTTAGCAGAAAACTCCATAACCCCCCACTGAAAAAATTGACCGGCTAGGGTTTTGATTTTTTCTGATTTCTAACTTCACAAATGTATAGATAGGGTCTTGGGAAGTCCAAATCAACCCCAATGCTATCAAGAGGCTCAACAGTTTGACCGGGATCTTAAAAATAGACTAAAACTTCCCTAATGCCCTCACTGAAAATTGGCCTTTTTCGGAAGTAGATTTTTCTAAAATCTGACATGATAGGCTGATAGATCTAGTCCCAAGCATCCCAGAACACCCTCAATGCTGTGCTAATTCATCCTAGTTTTCCCTAGATCTGAAAAAATCAGTTTTCAGCCTCCTAGCTGCATCATCAGATTTTGACTTTTCTAGATCTGATTTTCCTGTTGTTTTCCTAATTTGGGCTTGTAGACCATGTCTCCCTGATCTCTTCTCATCCTCAATGTTGAGCCAACAGCCTTCTGGTACCCCCTAAAGATTCAAACTTGTCTTCCTAGGCCTTAGCACTAGCTATCTACTAAGCTGGGTTTCCTGTAGCTTGGCTTTTTTTGGACCAATTGCATTATAGTTTCGTAGATCAAGGTGTTTCCCAACTGGGTTTCCTGAAATGTTTTCTTACTGCTGACTCCATTTCCCAATGCATACAAAGCACTGGTCTCCAATATAGCGTTGCCCTTAGGCTCTTATCCTTTTCCATCTACCAACATTCTCGGATAGCTCAAACACATTTTACTGAGTATGATTTCTAGGTACTGGATAGTCCCAACTCTATTCATGCTCGCCCTGTCATAGTTATGTTTCCCAAGATAGTTTCTAGTACCTAAAACCTAGAGCTAGGGTTTCCATTCACCTTGCACCTTAAGTACCCTAAAGCCCCATCTGATCTTCTTCTAGTGTCTAGGTCCGATATCTCCTATCGGGAGCAGATCTGGATCTCCCCCATTGTTGTCCTGGACTAGGATAACATAAAGTGAAGGATGCCTTGATTGGCATGACAACCATCCATTTGGGAGTCTAGGAATTCATGGTTCCACCCCTTAGTTGCTTTCCCCTCTACCATCCATCCTGGATCCACCTCAAGCAGGAAACTACAAGGCGGGTGATAACATTTTAGCGCCATTGCCGAGGAAGGTAGAGGCCTACTCTCATCCGACATTTATCCTTAAGCTCTCCTCCCATTCTCTTTGCCAACATTTGGGTGCTGTTGCTGGGGAGGTAGAGGCCTACCTTGGTTCAACATACCTCACCTTTCCCTACGACATATCTTTTATTGGTGAATTACCTATGTGGTTCACCCGACGACTCCACTGAGGATCGTACCCAACATATTAATCTTAAGTTCTTAGAGCATAACATAAATCATAATGAATTCAGATGTATATGTGAAGCACTTGAAGGAAGTAGCCAAGAACATAATTGAAACTAATAGGAAAATAAACGAAAGGAATTGATGGAGGTCAGAATATGGGTATGAATGTAGTTATCACAATCTTTATGATACCCACCAACTGCCTCACCCATGCAATAAAAATTTCCCGACCATCCCAAGTGGACCTGTAAGTAGAAGTGAACCTAGAAGTCAGTCCCAATCAAAGCCTTATAGCCAAGTAACCAGAGCTGTCAAAAAAAAAGACAAACAGTCTCCTTTTGACCTTTCTGAAATATCGAGAGCACCTCATCCTATGCCAAACGATTACACTAGGAGGTTGCCCCAGTTTAATGGAAAAAACATATATCTATTGAAAGTCATCTGGACATTCTCTGGGATTACATGGAATCTAGAGGTTCAAACAATGAAGATGTTTATATGCGAGCCTTAGGAGAATCCTTGCAAGGGGATGTTCAACTATGGTTTGATCATTTAGCACCAAGATCCATCACTGGGTATGACATGTTCACGGATTTGTTAATTAATAGTTGGAGTAGGAACACTGATGATTCTTTAGAGTGGGAATCTAGTAATGATTATAATCAGTATATTGGCGAAGTGCTTTCTCAATTGGACCATTCCTCTCCTGATATGTTCCAAATTATGAGTGTGCCTACAATCCATAAGGATGTTACAGAGTACTTTAAGAATAATGTTTCAAAACCTCATGATGAAATTGAGAGGGATATCAATCAAATCATAAAAGATACTTTGTTATTATTACCGGAAGCAGTCACAGAGCAAATCCTGGATCTGATCCGTTGAAGGGAACCTAACATGCACCATCAAGAAACATCCATAGTTGATCCTTCCATTGGTGAGGTCATTAAAGATCCTTTAAAAGAACAACTCCATAGACATTGCCGAATTGATGATAATTTGAGTTAGTATCCAACTTATCCGAATTTGGATTGAGACCTTGATCATATCTCTGTAAAAGAAGAAAATGTGGAAATTAATAAAAATTCTGTTGAAGAGCAATCATGTGGTCATGTTGTATTTGAAGACCAATTTTGTGAGGATAGAAATGTTTTTCCTTATCAAATGAATCATGATGATGATTTATCTTCAGTTGACTGTAATGAACAATCTCAAGAAGAGAAACCACATGATGATGATATACTAGTAATCGAGATGGACCTAGAACCTTCTTTGTCACATCTTTCGAACTAGAATATGTGTCCCAATAATCATCAAGAGCCTCCAAGGAATGATTCTTGTAATTTTGTTACTATTCCCCATCATACTTTTGATCAAGGTGATTTGGTAGAG
Organism: Pseudotsuga menziesii; assembly: GCA_001517045.1. NCBI lineage: Eukaryota > Viridiplantae > Streptophyta > Pinopsida > Pinales > Pinaceae > Pseudotsuga > Pseudotsuga menziesii. The sequence continues at coordinate 46,831 of LPNX010171433.1, forward strand.
GAGATTAAACATAGTGAGTCTAGTTCTTGGGAGGTTAGTTTTAATCTTGCCAATTTCTTTAGCAAATGTCCCATATTACATGGAAGATTGGTGTTAACATCTTTAGGTGATACAAATCAAGTCTCAATGTGTCAATCCACCCTCCCATCCCAGCTTTTGAAGTCCTCTATGGTATCATGTGGTGCAGAGTTTCGAAAGGGCCAAATGGTAAATGGTAAAACATTTTATCTCCTTTCATCCTTAGTGCATAATTTTTGTAACTTTGCTATTTTCTTCGATTGGGTGAATGAAAAGCTCGATAAAGACCAATTCCATATTTTCTCATTTTATAAGCAACAAATGGGGTTAATCTCAATTTTTGGTTTAATGATTTCTAATTTTCCCTATTTTTCTTCACCATTGGTCATAATGTGAGTATGATTGAGTGTGCTAACTAGAAAGAGGAGGAAAGAAATGATGGAATAGGGGGGATGAATCATGTATTGTATTCTTTTATTTCATCAAATTTAAACTTGCATAAATTTTATGATCCTATCAATCTATGGGTAGAAGAAGTTTGCAGCAATCAATCTCATCCCTGGCATGATTTCATTTCTCTTCATCCATGTATTTCTTTAATTTTCAAACAACAAGTTATAATGGATTTAACTTTCATTCACATTACTTACAAGCCATCATTGATTTGTTCTATCATTAATTGTAAAGAAAGCTCAATAAATTTGTTTAGCAAGTGGTTACATTGGATTTATGATTTTACCTAACACTTGTCTAAACTGGTTAGAGTAGAGTAGCTAGGACTCGAATAAGCCTTCCCGACAGTAGTATAGAGTTTTTCTTTGTTGTTTGAAGCTCACTTTTGAAGCTCTTAGCGTAATTCTGTTATCACTGCAAAATAAAAATCAAACTTTTACTAAAAGTTATGGTTATACATTAGACTTATTTTCTGCTTTGCAGTTTCATGCATTTTCATTTTTTCAGTATTTCATATATTATCCACATATTGTTCTGACGACCAGTCTGTGAGTTTGGTATAGCTCTGGACATGTTGCAGGTAGTTAGGTACATTCTTGGTAGAGGTTGCAGAGCTGGATGGATTGATTGAGGATGACAGAAGCCAAGTGCGAGGACCAAAGATTCTGAGGTTCTCAAGCACTCTTTTCAGCAGATCACTTGTCCCAGCTGGAGCCAGATGTTATCACATATATAGTAGCCAGGCTACCATATTCTATTTTTCAGCCAGATCTCTTTCATATGAGATGCTGACATGAGCAGTTTTGATGGATCATTTTTGTATTAGTGGACTATTCTACTCTCCCATGTCAATATTGAGTCTCAGAACACTTAGATTTGAGGACCGATGTAGCCATTTATGTTATTTCAAAGTAGCCATGGATGCCCAGTGTTATATTAGTTCTTTCTCATTGGATAGATGGTGTCTCAGATGGATTTTATTTCATGGTTATGACTCAGCATTTTATATTGTGTTATGGTTATTATTTCTCTTATACTGATTCTTGTGACATATATTAACTTGTGGTATCATGATCTGGTGATCATAATTATATGGACTTGGTTGTATCTTGTACTATGTATTGATGTCCTTGCTTAGAATTGGAAGTTCTTGATTTATACTCATTGGTTTTGCCCTCCTTAGGGAGAATAGAGGTAGTCATTCCCACCATTGCTTTGGATTGCTATTGTTGGCTCCATCATTTATTGTCTTCACCCATCCATTACCTTCCATTTTAGTTTTCAACCCAAATGACTTCTTGACTTATGGCATGGAGGATCTTTTTCGCCGCTATAACCTTGGTTAGACAAGCCTCCCTGTTTATATTGTCTCTTGGCTCTGAGTTGGTGATAGAACTTGTCTTGGTAAGTCAAATTGTATGCCTAAATCATTCTGGTCGGTTGTCCCGATGTTTGGCATTGTGCAAAAATCCCCCTAGTCACTTGAGATGTTGTTGGCTAAAACTGAAAGATCATGTACTACTTCTATTGAAATATTGAATATGCGCCCATGGAAAATGAAAAATGTAAAACTATGTTTCTTAACATATGTAAAAAGGGTAAGATCAATTAAATGCTAAAATACTCCTTGAAGAGTATAAGAAAAGGGCCAATGGTTTAAAATGTGCTATATCCAAAAATTGTTGACCTTATTAAAATAAATATGTCCCGGATGAAAGTTGCGATTAGCTATGCTTTTAGCCACTGGTAAAGTCCCAAAAGGGTCATATAGGCCAAAAAGGCCATGGAATAAAATTTTATCCTAATGGACTTGGATCAAGCTTGATGTAGACATGATTCCTAAGTTGAATAAGCACTCTCTAAACAACTCATCCATCTGTGAGGCACTGCCATTCCTTGTGTTGTTGTTTGTCCAACATTGGTTATAGTGAGTTTTCCCTTTCCTTATCCAAAGTGTCATGATGTTGAGTAGGAAGTCATCCTTTGCCTTGGCCTTGTCATTTTCACCTTTCACCCTTCACTAGCAAATTGGCTACAGCTATGAATTGAGTATAGTCTTGAAAGTCTAAGTCTAAGTAGTAATAAATAAAGCCTTATAAATGTATTGGTTGATGTACCACCAGTGAAATGAATGCTACTTGTTGTGATTTTTACTTGAACAAGTTGTAGAGCATGTCTTAACCTTTTAACACTTGCAGCACATGCATGTATTCTAAGTTATTATGGGTATTTGATCAGTTATAGATGGTTATTTTGTTTATTTGATGTGGTTGATGGTTAGATAGAGACCTATGAGGGATATGAGTATACACCTTAGATGGATTTGGACTCTCTGATTCTAATGAGACATTTTATTTCTAGTTCCGGGAACTTGCAGATGTGATGAGGCTCATTCTACCTTTCTGATGCAGTTTTTCTTCACAGATTGATATGTTTGAGTAGGGAGATGTTTTAGTTGGATATCCTAGGGAGTTGTATGGAACATAGGGGTGTAACCACTTGTTTGTACCATTGTACCCACATCCTAGATAGCATGGTGGGATCAGTTGGACAATGCAGGAACTCTAGGAGGCTGTTTTGGCAGGATCACATTCCCCGAGGCAAGTTAAAAAATGATTAAATGGTTATTGAAGAAATCGATTTGGGATACTGAGGAAAGAAAATTACATGGGATGAGTCATTATGATGAGAGTGATGTCCTCCACACCTTTCCCAGCAGTTGCAGGTCCTGATTGGGCCCACACCTATTTTTGGGCATTTTTTTTTTTGAAGCTCTTTTTGGATGCTCACGATTTCCTCAAGGAGGCACAAAAGTCAAAGAATTAAATTTTTCTATTATTTATTGTGCCATGGGGACACTCAAAGGGAGTTACTAAAACACTCCTTGGACTCACCATGTGCTTTCATTTATTTCTTGTTGAGAGGGTTACCTTTTTATGGGTGGGTTAGTCCACTTTGGTAAATTATGGTTATATTGATCCATGTATTGTATGTTGAGCTCATCTCCACCATTGATTATAACATTTCATATTTTAATCTTAACCACTCATTTTCAAAGTGGTTAGGATTTGGTTATGATTCAGGTTCTCTCATTTCTATTTAAAGGAGAGAGCTTCTCATTTGTAAGGGATCTTTGGCTCTAGGGTCTGAATAATAGAAAGACTTTTTCTATGGAAATTTTCTAGATTTGTTTTACATCTGTTGTGCTCACATTAGAGGAAATTTCAACTCAAAATGGGCCTTTTAACTTTGACTCAAATTCCATTTCATCATGTGTTAGCCAATGAAATTGCTTTAATTTCGAAATACCGTATAGGTCTTAAACATTTTTCTCATATAAATTTGGGGATAGGTATCATAAAAAAAACTACTTTTTTGTTTGTATTTTCGACATATCTCCTCGTGTTTTTACTCAAATCTCGATCGAGAGAGCTCGTTGGATGCGGGAATTTAATTCCGCATCTAACGAGTACCCACTCGACATACTTTTGATGGACCCCGCTACCCAAAAACGAAGAAATACCTGAAGAAATGTGATGATGATGTCATCATCACGTTTTTCAGGTATTTCTTGTTTTTTGGGTAGCGGGGTCCATCAAAAGTATGCCGAGTGGGTACTCGTTGGATGCAGAATTAAATTTCGCATCCAACGAGCTCTCCTAATCGAGATTTGAGTAAAAACACGGGGAGATATGTCAAAAATACAAACAAAAAAGTAGTTTTTTTCTTTTCTTCCTCCAAAATTAATAAATATTATTTTATTATTTTAACTATTATTTTATTAATTTTTTTTAGGAGGCCCATTTTGAGTTGAAATTTCTTCTAATGAATGGTGATTAGCTTGTCTTCAACTTACTAGCATCATGGAAATTATTGTGAGATCTATTGTTTTTGTGGCTATCATTGTTTTGTCTATAGGAGGGTGTTTTGGCTGGAGCATTTTTGTAGGGGACCTCAACTCACTCGGTTCTCTTTGTCTTGGATCAGGGGGTTTTCATTAGTTTCATTGCAATATATGAATACTTCATTTAACTGTATTATAGCATTCAGTTTCTTTATTTTTTTGTGAAAATCCGATATGGTTGACATTTGCTCATGCAGGGTAGGGGGCGCTTTGATGGCTTGGAGCTTGCATATGCCATAGAAATCACGGGGATCTTCCAGGATTGATCGGGATAGATAGGATCATCACTGTTACAGACCTCTACAAGATTATCTATGTAAGATCCACAAGTAAGTTCTTCTTTTCTGATCTTATTCCATTGTACCTTGCTGAAATTTAACTATTTTTTGGAAAACTCCTAAACCATAAAAACCTAAAAAATCAAATAATCAGGGAACCATATGATATTTTTCCAAACCATTTCTGGGTTTCATATATTTGGCCTCCCCCTAACTAAATCAACTATAATTCTGGTCAAATACCTCATAGATTGACCTAGATCAGATTTTTTAGTAGAAAACTGCATAACCCTCCACTGAAAAAATTGACCTGCTAGGGTTTTGCGTTTTTCTGATTTATAACTTCACAGATGGATAGATTGGGTCTTGGGTAGTCCAAATCAACCCCAGCACTATCAAGAGGCTCAACAGTTTGACCAAGATCTGAAAGATAGACTAAAACTGCCCTAGCACCCTCACTAAAAATTGGCCTTTTCCGGAATTAGTTTTTTCTGAAATCTGACATGATAGGCTGATAGATCGAGTCCCAAGCATCCCAGAACACCCTCAATACTATGCTAATTCATCTTGGTTTGCCTGAGATCTAAAAAAATCAGATTTTCGCCTCCTAGCCCCATCATTGGATTTTGACTTTTCTAGATCTGATTTTCCTGTCGTTTTCCTGATTTGTGCTTATAGATCAAGTCTCCCTGATCTCTTTTCACCCTCAACACCGAGCCATCAGCCTTTCCGTACCCCCTAAAGCTTCATATTTTTCTTCCTAGGCCCTAGCGCTAGCTATCTACTGAGCTGGGTTTCGTGTACCTTGGATTTTTCTGGACCAATTGTTTTCTGGTTTTGTAGATCAAGGTGTTTCCCAAGTGGTTTTCCTGAAACATTGTCTTACTACTGACTCCATTGCCCAATGCATACAAAGCACTGATCTCCAAGCTAGCGTTTCCCTTAGGCTCTTAGCCTTTTCCATCTACCAACATTCACTGATAGCTCAAACACATTTTACTGAGTCTGATTTCTAGGTACTGGATAGTCCCAACTCTATCCGTGCTCGCCCTGTCATAGTTAAATTTCCCAAGATAGTTGCTAGTACCTAAACCCTAGAGCCAGGGTTTCCATTCACCTTGCACCTTAAGTACCCTTAAGCCCCATCTAATCTTCTTATGGTGTCTAGGTTCGATCTCTCGTGTCGAGAGTAGATCTAGGTCTCCCCCATTGTTGTCCTAGACTAGGATAACATAAAGTGAAGGCTGCCTTGATTGGCATGACAACCATCCATTTGGGAGTCTAGGCAGTCATGGTTCCACCCCTTATTTGCTTACCCCTCTACTATCCATCCTGGATCCACCTCAAGCAGGCAACTACAAGGTGGGTGATAATACGCAGGATAAAAGTAAACCATCTAAAGTGGGCTTGAGTGAGTAAAATGCAAAAAAAACTTTCGGTGGCTTAGGTGAGACTGCAAATGATTGATTAGCCATTGAAAAGTGTTGCTTTCGATAGCTTAGGAAAAGGGCCAAGGAGGGTGTTAACCACCAAAAGCAGGCAGAAAGAACCATGGGTAAAGGAACTTTCGGTGGCTTAGGAAATACTTCAGACATCTCATTAGCCATCAAAAGGTGATGCTTTCAATAGCTTAGCAAAGAGTTGAAGACAGGCTTTAACCACCGAAAGTAGGCGAAAAGGCATTGGGGAAAAAGCGCTTTCGGTGGCTTAGGTGAAAGCTTTGAATTTTCATTAGCCACCGAAAGGACAGGTTTTTAGTGGTTAAAAGAATTATTCAGCAAGGCCACTATCTGTCGAAAGCTGGGTTTCACTGCGATGCTGGGAAATCGGTTTCGATGGCTTAGGAGAAAGGGATATCATTTCATTAGCCACCGAAAGCCATCATTTCCGTGTCTAGCAGACAAACTCCCAAAGGTTGTTAACCATCGAAAAGGTAAAATGTGGAAATGCTTAGAAAGTGGTCAAATCAAACCCTATCAGCAAGATAAACCATTAGTAAAGGGCATCATTAACCACCGAAAAGACATAATTTTTCATAACTGCATGTGGAAATAAGTGAAGGAGGTCGTTATAAAACTAATAAAGGACTGATAGGATTTGAAACCTCCATTTTTCTTCCACCTGTCCAAAAGAACACTAGAAAATCTCACCGAGTATCCAAGCTAATTTGAAATATGATTGTTGGTCAATTGTGATCGAGAATATCAACTACAACCATCATCTTATGACCTTAGCATCCATCATGAAATAAAAAACCCTCATAATCAGTGCCAAAAACTCCAGTACATTTTACTTTCGATCTTAGCATTCCTCTCCACCAGAAAAACCATCTCTAAGAAGTAGCCTGCTAACACACTGTCATATAGAACTTAAAATTATTTTTGCAGGTACCTAGGAGTGGCATTCATCAAGATGAAGAAGGGAGGACCTGCTCTCATGCAATAGTTTGGAGATATCAGCTATTTGGAAGCACATGTAGAGGTCTGTAAACTTTTCCAAGATGCTGGCTGCTACTAGTTTTGTGAGAAGATACAAGGTTCCCATCAGCAGGTGGTTGAGGCATTTTCCCTCTCATTTGATGGCTCTAAGGAAGTCATAGGCAAAGAGGAATTTCACATAGATGAAACCCTAATCATTGAAGTGACTGAACTCCCTGGCACAGGAGAAAAATGGTTCAAAACCACCATACCAAAAGATGTAGAGTTCAGGTCTTACCTAAATACTGAGCATAGAGGAGTGGTGTGGAAGAAGAGTGTGCCATCATCCTGGTTGGAAGAGAGGTGGAAACAACTATTGAATGCCATTATGGTCTACATAACATGTGAAGGAAGATATAACAAAGCCATGATCTACCATTTGAAGTTAATGAAACTTCACAGGTAAGAGCCCACTAAATTTTCCCTTTTAGTTACACAAAATTTTGGGAATGATGGCACACCAAGTGAAGGCCCAAACAACCAAGATTGCTGGTAGACTATCTCACCATGGCCTTACCCAAATATTGATGCAAGAGTTGCTGAAAAGGAGGAATATGCCATGGCCTTTTTTCTTGTTTTGGAATGGATTTGAGACAGGCCTTCATCCAGAAGAGAAGGGTAAGTCTCCTGCCAAAAAGTCCAGCACACCAAGGAGTGGGAGAAGAAAGAGAAGGGCTATATCCCCAGTAGTAGCAGAACAACCTCCCTCCTCTTCCAAATCCAAGAAGGTAAAAAGGAACTTGGATTTCAGTGAGAAGGGGGAGTAAGTTGCAACACACAATTAGAATGTTTTGAATATGCCCTACTCATATTCAGAAGAGGAACCAGAAGAAGGTGCAGACTTAGTTCTTTAGATTGTAGCAGTAACTGAAGAACTACCATCCCCTACACCAAAATAGCAAGAAGAGCTAGTAGAGAAGGCTTCCTCCAACATGCCCAAGACTTAAAGGATAAATCAATTGCTAAGGAAAGTGTATGATATGGAGATTTTGGAAAGGGAAATAAAGAAAAATAATGCTGCATTGACCAGTAGGAACAAGCTGCTACATAAGTCTTACCTAGAGCAGAGAAAAAGATATATTTTCTTAAAGAGACTGACTATAGGGTACCTAAAAGAAAATACTAGATTGTACAGGATGATTAGGATCCAAAGACTGCAGCTGAAGGAGGCCAATAAAAACCCTAGCAGCCACCCCACATTGGAAACCCTAGCTATAGCTGCAGTTAGCCTGTAGCCTTTAGAAACCAACCTGGCTGCTTCTAACCCTTCTAGCACAGAGCCTGCTAAAAAAGAAAGCTGAGCAGACAGACCTAAAAGAAAATTTTTGGAAGAAACCTAATAATTTTTGGAAAAAATGGCTTTCGGTGGCTTAGGCAAACGCCGGGGAAGTTCATTAGGGACTGAAAGCACCGCTTTCAGTAGCTAACGATTTCGATAGTCTGGCCTCTTAACCACTGCAAGTAGACAAAGGCTTAAAATTAAATTTTGTCTTGCAGGACTAGTTTTGGGTGAATATAGATGGCTCAGGGACAAAGTCTGAAGATGAAAGACATAGAAGAAAGCATCAGGAAAGGTCTATTTCAGTTTTACTATGTCATAACAGTGGAAAAGGTCACCAACACCTAGTTGTCAAAGGAAAATAGTGACTTAACCAGCAGAGGTCCAGTGGCAATGATTTCAAGTAGTTACCTTAGTTATCTAAAGGTTCATATAGTGAAATATTTCTTCAATTAGTTAGACAAGTAGTTAATTAGGGTTTTTTAACCTAATTTGCAAAAAATAATTATTTTGTTTATTTTTGTAAAACATAGATCCAAGTTTTCAATATCTGAGGATTTTGTAAAGGCTATAAAGCCTAAGACTTATTTTATTGAAAGTGTTCGACTTTGGGGACTTGTAGACCATACTATTGTTAGCTTATCATTTTGCTTATGATTTAATATAAGCTCTTTTGTTATCATTTGTTCAACTTCCATTTCTATCTTTTCTGTGCTTATGCTTGAATGTGTTATTCACGTTATATTCAAGTTAATTAATGACTGATAACAGTCACCCTAGTGGCATGTTGATGTGATTTGATTTATAAGTACCATCCTTATCATGATTTAGCCATTTATATGCATCTATTTTGTGTGTAAATCTTCCATCCCGATGAGTTCTCCATCCCTGTACCTTATTGTCAACCTCTAAACAGTGGTAACTAAAATCCTTGTATCTGATTGAGTTTCATGCATGTCTTGAAAGTGGAAGATCATATAGTTCAGCTGACTTGATCCATATTAGAAAACCCCAATAACATTGTAATTTACCAGGCATCGTTGAGCTGGAACCCATAGGAGTTTCCTTTAGTGATAACAGCACCCATTAGGGTGTGATAGAGATCGGCGTCTCGAGGTCACTTTCCAATTGTTCCCACTCCTTTGGGTATTTTGCCACCGTGTATAGTTCATTCAAGGCATTGGATTTTCACGTGATGGTTTTTCAATTTGGGAGGTGAAGACTAATTAATTTAGTCACTCAAGTGCTTTTGATGCAGCTTGACTGATCGGACTAACCGTATCCAAGTACAGAGCATACACACTGGAGTCTTTGTTATTTTTAGAAAATTTTAAAGTAGGTGTTCTTATTAAAAACAAAACCCTCCGGGAACCTCTTTTGGTCCAAGTGGAACTCAATAGGGGAATCAAGGAGGGGTTAATTTTATTTCTTGCATGAAAACAACAATGAAAATGGAATCAAATTTACATGGCACTGGTTTTCTAATTAATCCTACCACGCATCTATTTCCCCTTGCGGGTCACTCGGGAAGTCATGGGGTAAGTAGTATGATTAATTTTGAATTGAAAATATGGAATAATGTGAAATATTATCAAATTATAGAAAATTTCATGTCAATACTAAACTAGAATAGAAATAAGGTGAAACAATGTAAAAAATAACATGAACGTGAATCCCCCCATGGGGGATGGTGAATAGGCTCGAAAGAGCCTATTCGAAAAGATTTTTTATTTTTATTAGAAGAAATTACAATATCATAAAAATAAAATTAATCCACTTGGTCATTAGATGGAATGAGACCAAAGGTTTACAAATTGCAAAAATTTGAAATTTTGGGAAGACAGAGACCCCCTAGGGGGTTTCAAATGGTCCAAAAATGATTTCCGGATAGTGCCTCCTCCTCTTTCCTGTTACACCTGCTAAAAATCAGCAATATTATCACATTTAAATATGCACAAAATTTCTTTGAAAGTACTTTTGGACCTATGTAAAATGAAAAATGTAAAACTGTGTTTCTTAACATATGTAAAAAGGGTAAGATCAATGAAATGCTAAAATACTCCTTGAAGAGTATGAGAAAAGGTACAAAAAAGCAATGGTTTAAAATGTGATATATCCAAAAATTGCTGACCTTATTAAAATAAATATGTCCCGGATGAAAGCTGTGATTAACTATGCTTTTAGCCACTAGTGAAGTCCCAAAAGGGTCATATAGGCCAAAAAGGGCATGGAATAAAATGTGATCCTAATGGACTTGGATCAAGCTTGATCTATACATGATGCCTAAGTTGAATAAGCACTCTCTAAACAACTCATACATCTGTGAGGCACTGCCATTCCTTATGTTGTGGTTTGTCCGACATTGGTTATAGTGGGTTTTCCCTTTCCTTATCCAAAGTGTCATGATGTTGAGTAGGAAGTCATCCTTTTCCTTGGCCTTGTCATTTTCACCTTTCACCCTTCACTAGCAAATTGGCTACAGCTATGAAGTGAGTATAGTCTTGAAAGTCTATGTCTAAGTAGTAATAAATAAAGCCTTATATATGTATTGGTTGATGTACCACTAGTGAAATGAATGCTACCTGTTGTGATTGTTACTTGAACAAGTTGTAGAGCATATCTTAACCTTTTAACACTTGCAGCACATGCATGTATTCTAAGTTATTATGGGTATCTGATCAGTTATAGATGGTTATTTTGTTTATTTGATGTGGTTGATGGTTAGATAGAGACCTATGAGGGGTATGAGTATACAGCTTAGATGGATTTGGACTCTCTAAGCCTAATGAGACAATTTATTTCTAGTTCCGGGCACTTGCAGATGTGATCAGGCTCATTCTACCCTTCTGATGCAGTTTTTCTTCATAGATTTATATATCTGAGTAGGGAATAGGGAATTGTATGGAACATAGGGGTGTAACCACTTGTTTGTACCATTGTACCCACATCCTAGAGAGCCTGGTGGACTTAGTTTGACAATGCAGGAACTCTAGGAGGCTGTTTTGGCAGGATCACGTTCCCCGAGGCAGGTTAAAAAATGATTAAATGGTTATTGAAGAAATCGATTTGGGATACCGAGGAAAGGAAATTACATGGGATGAGTCATGATGATGAGAGTGATGTCCTCCACACCGTCTCCAGCAGTTGCAGGTCCTGATTGGGCCCACACCTATTTTTGGGCATTTTGTATTTTTTGAAGCTCTTTTTGGATGCTCACGATTTCCTCAAGGAGGCACAAAAGTCAAAGAATTCAAATTTTATATTATTTATTGTGCCATGGGGACACCCAAAGGGAGTTAGTAAAACACTCCTTGGACCCACCATGTGCTTTCATTTATTTGAGAGGGTTACGTTTTTATGGGTGGGTTAGTCCACTTTGGTAAATTATGGTTATATTGATCTATGTATTGTATGTTGAGCTCATCTCAACCATTGATTATAACATTTAATATTTTAATCTTAGCCACTCATTTTGAAAGTAGTTAGGATTTGGTTATGATTGAGGTTCTCTCATTTCTATTTAAAGGAGAGAGCTTCTCATTTGTAAGGGGTCTTTGGCTATAGGGTCTGAATAATAGAAAGACTTTTTCTGTGGAAATTTTCTAGATTTGCTTTACATCTGTTGTGCTCAAATGGTGATTAGCTTGTCTTCATCTTACTAGCATCATGGAAATTCTAGTGAGATCTATTTTTTTGTGTCTATCATTGTTTTGTCTATAGGAGGGTGTTTTGGCTGGAGCATTTTTGTAGGGGGACCTCAACTCACTCGGTTCTCGTTGTCTTGGATCAAGGGGTTTTCATTAGTTTCATTGTGATATATGACTACTTCATTTTAATTTCTTATAGCATTCAGTTTCTTTATTTTGTATGTGCAAATCTGATATGGTTGACATTTGCTCATGCAGGGTAGGGGGCGCTTTGATGGCTTGGAGCTTGCATATGCCGTAGAAATCACGGGGATCTTCCATGATTGATTGGGATAGATAGGATTGTCACTGTTATAGACTTCTAAAATATTATCTATGTAGGACCCACAAGTAAGTTATTCTTTTCTGATCTTATTCCATTGTACCTTGCTGAAATTTAACTATTTTTTGGAAAACTCCAAAACCATAAAAACCTAAAAAATCAAATAACCAAGGAACCGTATGATATTTTTCCAAACCATTTCTGGGTTTCATATATTGGGCCTCCCCCTAACTAAATCAGCTATAATTCTGGTCAAACACCTCATAGATTGACCTAGATCGTATTTTTTAGTAAAAAACTGCATAACCCTCCACTGAAAAAATTGACCTGCTAGGGTTTTGAGTTTTTCTGATTTCTAACTTCACAGATGGATAGATTGGGTCTTAGGTAGTCCAAATCAACCCCAACACTATCAAGAGGCTCAACAGTTTGACCAAGATCTGAAAGATAGACTAAAACTGCCCTAGCGCCCTCACTGAAAATTGGCCTTTTCCGGAATTAGTTTTTTTTCTGAAATCTGACATGATAGGCTGATAGATCGAGTCCCAAGCATCCCAGAACACCCTCAACACTATGCTAATTCATCCTGGTTTTCCCTAGATCTAAAAAAAATAGTTTTCTGCCTCCTAGCCCCATCATTGGATTTTGACTTTTCTAGATCTGATTTTCCTGTTGTTTTCCTGATTTGTGCTTGTAGATTAGGTCTCCCTGATCTCTTCTCACCCTCAACGCTGAGCCATCAGCCTTCTGGTACCCCCTAAAGCTTCATATTTGTCTTCCTAGACCCTAGCACTAGCTATCTACTGAGTTGGGTTTCCTGTACCTTGGCTTTTTCTGGACCAATTATTTTCTAGTTTTGTAGATCAAGGTGTTTCCCAAGTGGGTTTCCTGAAACATTGTCTTACTGCTAAATCCATTGCCTAATGCATACAAAGCACTGATATCCAAGCTAGCGCTGCCCTTAGGCTCTTATCCTTTTCCATCTACCAACATTCACTGATAGCTCAAACACGTTTTATTGAGTCTGATTTCTAGGTACTGGATAGTCCCAACTCTATCCGTGCTCGCCCTGTCATAGTTACGTTTCCCAAGATAGTTGCTAGTACCTAAGCCCTAGAGCTAGGGTTTCCCTTCACCTTGCACCTTAAGTACCCTTAAGCCCCATCTAATCTTCTTCTGGTGTGTAGGTTCGATCTCTTGCATTGAGAGTAGATCTGGGTCTCCCTCATTGTTGTCCTAGTCTAGTATAACATAAAGTGAAGGCTGCCTTGATTGGCATGACAACCATCCATTTGGGAGTCTAGGAAGTCATGGTTACACCCCTTATTTGCTTACCCCTCTACGATCCATCCTGGATCCACCTCAAGCAGGCAACTACAAGGCGGGTGATAACACACAGGATAAAAGTAAACCATCGAAAGTTGGCTTGAGCGAGTAAAATGCAAAAAAAACTTTCGGTGGCTTAGGCGAGACTGCAAATGACTGATTAGCCATTAAAAAGTGTTGCTTTCGATAGCTTAGGAAAAGGACCAAGGAGGGTGTTAACCACCAAAATCAGGCAAAAAGAAACATGGGTAAAGGCACTTTCGATGGCTTAGGCAAGACTTCAAACATCTCATTAGCCATCAAAAGGTGATGCTTTCAGTAGCTTAGCAAAGAGTTGAAGACAGGCTTTAACCACCGAAAACAGGCGAAAAGGCATTGGGGAAAAAGCGCTTTCAGTGGCTTAGGTGAAAGATTTGAATTTTCATTAGCCACTGAAAGGACAGGTTTTCAGTGGTTAAAAGAATTATTTGGCAAGGCCACTATCCTTCGAAACCTGGGTTTCACTGCGATGCTGGGAAATCGGTTTTGATGGCTTAGGAGAAGGGATGTCATTTCATTAGCCACCGAAAACCATCATTTCGGTGTCTAGCAGACAAACTCCCAAAGTTTGTTAACCATCGAAAAGGTAAAATGTGGAAATGGTTAGAAAGCGGTCAAATCAAACCCTATCAGTAAGATAAACGATCAGCAAAGGGCATCATTAACCACCGAAAAGACATAATTCTGCATAACTGCGTGTGGAAATAAGTGAAGGAGGTCGTTATAAAACTAATAAAGGACTGATAGGACTTGAAACCTCCATTTTTCTTCCACCTATCCAAAAGAACAGTAGAAAATATCACCGAGTATCCAAGCTAATTTTAAATATGATTGTTGGGCAATTGCGATCGAGAATATCAACTACAACCATCACCTTATGACCTTAGCATCCATCTTGAAATCAAAAACCATCATAATCAGTGCCAAAAACTCCAGTACATTTCACTTTCGATCTTAGCATTCCTCTCCACCAGAAAAAACCATCTCTAAGAAGCAGCCTCCTAACACATTGTCATACAGAACTTAAAATTATTTTTTCAGGTACCTAGGAGTGGCATTCATCAAGATGAAGAAGGGAGGAGATGCTCTCATGCAATAGTTTGGAGATATCAGCTATTTGGAAGCACATGTAGAGGTCTGTAACCTTTTCCAAGATGCTGGTTGCTACTAGTTTTGTGAGAAGATACAAGGTTCCCATCAGTAGGTGGTTGAGTCATTTTCCCTCTCATTTGATGGCTCTAAGGAAGTCATAGGAAAAGAGGAATTTCACATAGATGAAACCCTAATAACTGAAGTGACTGAACTCCCTAGAACATGAGAAAAATGGTTCAAAACCACCATACCAAAAGATGTAGAGTTCAGGTCTTACCTAAATCCTGAGCATAGAGGAGTGGTGTGGAAGAAGAGTGTGCCATCATCCTGGTTAGAAGAGAGGTGGAAACAACTATTGAAGGCCATTGTGGTCTATATAACATGTGAAGGAAGATATAACAAATCCATGATCTACCATTTGAAGTTAATGAACCACTTCACAGGTAAGAGCCCACTAAATTTTCCCTTTTAGTTACGCAGAATTTTGGGAATGATGGCACACCAAGTGAAGGCCCAAACAACCAATATTGCTGGTAGACTATCTCACCATGGCCTTACCCAACTGTTGATGCAAGAGTTGCTGAAAATGATGAATGTGGCATGGCCTTATTTCTTGTTTTGGAATGGATTTGAGACAAGCCTTCATCCAGAAGAGAAGGGTAAGTCTCCTGCCAAAAAGTCCAGCACACCAAGGAGTGGGAGAAAAAAGAGAAGGGCTATATCCCCAGTAGCAGCAGAACAACCTCCCTCCTCTTCCAAATCTAATAAGGTAAAAAGGAACTTGGATTTCAGTGAGAAGGGCCAGGAAGTTGCAACACACAGTTAGAATCTTTTGAATATACCCTACTCATATTCAGTTAGAATCTTTTGAATATACCCTACTCATATTCAGACCTAGCTCTGTAGATTGTAGCAGTAACTGAAGAACTACCATCCCCTACACCAAAATATCAAGAGGATCTAGTAGAGAAGGCTTCCTCCAGCAAGCCCAAGACTCAAAGGATAAATCAATTGCTAAGGAAAGTGTATGATATGGAGATTTTGGAAAGGGAAATAAAGAAAAATAATGTTGCATTGACCAGTAGGAACAAGCTGCTATATAAGTATTACCTAGAGCAGAGAGAAGGATATATTTTCTTAAAGAGGCTGACTACAAGGTACCTAAAAGACAATACTAGATTGTACAGGATGATTAGGATCCAAAGACTACAGCTGAAGGAGGCCAAGAAAAACCCTAGCAGCCACCTTACATTGGAAACCCTAGCTATAGCTACAGTTAGCCTTCAGCCTTTAGAAACCAACCTGGCTGCTGCTAACCCTTCTAGAATAGAGCTTGCTAAAGAAGAAAGCTGAGCAAACAGACCTAAAAGAAAATTTTTGGAAGAAACCTAATAATTTTTGGAAAACAAGGCTTTCGGTGGCTTAGGCAAACACCAGGGAAGTTCATTAGGGACTAAAAGCACCGCTTTTAGTAGCTAACGGTTTTGATAGTCTGGCCTCTTAACCACGGCAAGTAGACAGAGGCTTAAAATTAAATTTTGGCTTGCAGGACTAGTTTTGGGCGAATACAGATGGCTCAAGGACAAAGTGTGAAGATGAAAGATGCAGAAGAAAGTATCAGGAAAGGTCTATTTCAGTTTTACTATGTCATAATAGTGGAAAAGGTCACCAACACCTAGCTGTCAAAGGAAAATAGTGACTTAACCAGCAGAGGGCCAGTGGCAATGATTTCCAGCAGTTACCTTAGTTATCTAAAGGTTCATATAGTGAAATAATTCTTCAATTAGTTAGACAAGTAGTTAATTAGGGTTTTTTAACCTAATTTGCAAAAAAGAATTATTTTGTTTATTTTTGTAAAAAACAGATCCAAGTTTTCAGGATCTGAGGATTTTGTAAAGGCTATAAAGCCTAAGACTTATTTTATTGAAAGTGTTCGACTTTGGGGACTTGTAGACCATACTATTGTCAGCTTCTCATTTTGCTTATGATTTAATATAATCTCTTTTGTTATCATTTGTTCAACTTCCATTTCTATCTTTTCTGTGCTTATGCTTGAATGTGTTATTCATGTTATATTCAAGTTAATTAATGACTGATAATGGTCACCCTAGTGGCATATTGATGTGATTTGAGTTATAAGTACCATACTTATCATGATTTAGCCATTTATATGCATCTATTTTGTGTGTAAATCTGCCATCCCGATGAGTTCTCCATCCCTGTACCTTATTGTCAACCTCTAAACAGTGGTAACTAAAAGCCTTGTACCTGATTGAGTTTCATGCATGTCTTGAAAGTGGAAGATCATATAGGTCAGCTGACTTGATCCATATTAGAAAACCTCAATAACATTGTAATTTACCAGGCATCCTTGAGTTGGAACCCAGAGGAGTTTCCTAGAGTGATAACAGCACCCGTTAGGGTGTGACAGATATCGGCGTCTCGAGGTCACTTTCCAATTGTTCCCACTCCTTTGGGTATTTTGCCACCGTGTATAGTTCATTCAAGGCATTGGATTTTCGCGTGATGGTTTTTCAATTTGGAAGGTGAAGGATAATTAATTTAGTCACTCAAGTGCTTTTGATGCAGCTTGACAGATCAGACGAACCGTATCCAAGTACAGAGTATACACACTGGAGTCTTTGTTATTTTTAGAAAATTTTAAAGGAGGTGTTCTTATTAAAAACAAAACTCTCCGGGAACCTCTTTTGCTCCAAGTGGAAATCAATAGGGGAATCAAGGAGGGGTTAAATTTATTTCTTGCATGAAAACAACAATGAAAATGGAATCAAATTTACATGGCACTGGTTCTCTAATTAGTCCTACCGCGCATCTCTTTCCCCTTGCGGGTCACTTGGGAAGTCATGGGGTAAGTAGTATGATTAATTTTGAATTGAAAATATGGAATAATGTGAAATATTATCAAATTATATAAAATTTCATGTCAATACTAAACTAGAATATAAATAAGGTGAAACAATGTAAAAAATAACACGAACGTGAATCCTCCTAGGGGGGATGGTGAATAGGCTCGAAAGAGCCTATTCGAAAATATTTTTTTTATTTTTATTAGAAGAAATTAAAATATCATAAAACTGAAATTAATCCACTTGTTCATTAGATGGAATGAGACCAAAGGTTTACAAATTGCAAAAATTTGAAATTTTGGGAAGACAGAGACCCCCTAGGGGGTTTCAAATGGTCCAATAATGATTTCCAGACAATGCCTCCTCCTCTTTCCTATTACACCTGCTAAAAATCAGCAATATTATCATATTCAAATATGCACAAAATTTCTTTGAAAGTACTTTTGGACCTATGTAAAATGAAAAATGTAAAACTGTGTTTCTTAACATATGTAAAAAGGGTAATACTCCTTGAAGAGTATAAGAAAAGGTCCAAAAAAGCAATGGTTTAAAATGTGCTATATCCAAAAATTGCTGACCTTATTAAAATAAATATGTCCCGGATGAAAGTTGCGATTAGCTATGCTTTTAGCCACCGGTGAAGTCCCAAAAGGGTCATATAGGCCAAAAGGGCCATGGAATAAAATGTGATCCTAATGGACTTGGATCAAGTTTGATGTAGACATGATGCCTAAGTTGAATAAGCACTCTCTAAACAACTCATCCATCTGTGAGGCACTACCATTCCTTGTGTTGTTGTTTGTCCGACATTGGTTATAGTGATTTTTCCCTTTCCTTATCCAAAGTGTCATGATGTTGAGTAGGAAGTCATCCTTTGCCTTGGCCTTGTCATTTTCACCTTTCACCCTTCACTAGAAAATTGGCTACAGCTATGAAGTGAGTATAGTCTTGAAAGTCTAAGTCTAAGTAGTAATAAATAAAGCCTTATATATGTATTCGTTGATGTACCACCAGTGAAATGAATGCTACTTGTTGTGATTGTTACTTAAACGAGTTGTAGAGCATGTCTTAACCTTTTAACACTTGCAGCACATGCATGTATTATAAGTTATTATGGGTATCTGATCAGTTATAGATGGTTATTTTGTTTATTTGATGTGGTTGATGGTTAGATAGAGACCTATGAGGGGTATGAGTATACACCTTAGATGGATTTGGACTTTCTGAGTCTAATGAGATAGTTTATTTCTAGTTTCGGGCACTTGCAGATGTGATCAGGCTCATTCTACCCTTCTGATGCAGTTTTTCTTCACAGAGTGATATGTCTAAGTAGGGAGATGTTTTAGTTAGATCTCCTAGGGCGTTTTATGGAACATAGGGGTGTAACCACTTATTTGTACCATTGTACCCACATCCTAGAGAGCCTGGTGGGCTCAGTTTGACAATGCAGGAACTCTAGGAGGTTGTTTTGGCAGGATCACGTTCCTCGAGGCAGGTTAAAAAATGATTAAATGGATATTGAAGAAATCGATTTGGGATATTGGGGAAAGGAGATTACATGGGATGAGTCATGATTATGAGAGTGATGTCCTCCACACCTTCCCCAGCAGTTGCAGGTCTTGATTGGGCCGACACCTTTTTCTGGGCATTTTTTATTTTTTGAAGCTCTTTTTGGATGCTCACGATTTCCTCTAGGAGGCACAAAAGTCAAAGAATTAAATTTTTATATTATTTATTGTGCCATGGGGACACCCAAAGGGAGTTAGTAAAACACTCCTTGGACCGACCACGTGCTTTCATTTATTTCTTGTTGAGAGGGTTACCTTTTTATGGATGGGTTAGTCCACTTTGGTAAATTATGGTTATATTGATCCATGTATTGTATATTGAGCTCATCTCAACCATTCATTATAACATTTCATATTTTAATCTTAGCCACTCATTTTGAAAGTGGTTAGGATTTGGTTATGATTGAGGTTCTCTCATTTCTATTTAAAGGAGAGAGCTTCTCATTTGTAAGGGGTCTTTGGCTCTAGGTTCTGAATAACAGAAAGACTTTTTCTGTGGAAATTTTCTGTATTTGCTTTACATCTGTTTTGATCAAATGGTGATTAGCTTGTCTTCAGCTTACTAGCATCATGGAAATTCTCGTGAGATCTATTTTTTTTGTGGCTATCATTGTTTTGTCTACAGGAGGGTGTTTTGGCTGGAGCATTTTTGTAGGGGGGCCTCAACTCACTCGGTTCTCGTTGTCTTGGATGAACAAACGTTTTACCCAAAAAATCTAGGTTAAAACTAGTTTTTAAAGAAGCGAAAAAGGAACCAAGGAAAGCAATATTTCCTTGGGATATTGTCATTCTTTGAGGGAATCCAATATGAAGCACTTAAATTGCTGAATATAAATTTTTATATTCTAAGGAAACAACCATGCATTCAACAAGCTTTAGATCTACTTTCAGATCCTTGAAAAATGACAATTTTCCCTAAAATTAGATCTAGAATGCTTGTAAATTTTCTTTTAGGAATGAGATCTAGTTTATGAGATTTAAGGCAGCAATATCTATGTAAAATAAACTATAAAATTGATAGATCTAAACAATTTTAAATATGCAAACAAGTAACCGGACTGATTTTAGAAAAAAATGGAGGAAGAGGAAAAGAAGAGCATTTGTTGCTGGAAACCTTGAAGATCAACTGTGGAGTTTTCCGATGGAATGTCGAGGGACTATGCATTTGAATGTTTTTGGAGAGAGGGAAGAATAAAACTAGATCAACATCCTCTCTAAGCTAGGAAGCCGCAACTGATTCCAAAGATTTGCCAAAATACTTGTGAGATCCGGTTATTACATACATAGAGATTTCATAATAACATGCATATAAACTTATAAAACATGCTGAATCTAAATCTCTAAACATGCATCAAAAAGGAAAGAGATGGGAAATAAACTTATTAACAAACTCCTTTCCTATCAAGATTATAATAAACTTATTATCAATCTTAGCAATGAATCGACAAACAATCAGCAAATTATGAACATAGATAGAGGTTACCTCAGTGAAACATGGCAATGCTCATCCACACATACAATGACATGAAACCATCTTTCCTCCAAATCTTCACTTTATTCCAATAGAAAAATATATTACATAGTATTACAATAGCAATGGCTCATCAATCCAAATCTAACTCTCGGAAAGGAGGAAGCCATGCTTTATTTATACACAAAATTGAAACCCCAACCTAGAGGGGGCACAAATACCAAGGAGATAGACCACTATAGCTGAAGGAGAGTCCATCAATGCCTGATATGAAGCTGAATTGAGCTTCCACTAAGTTTGAATGTCAATCGGGGGGATGATTGAGCTAACACATCAACCCGCTGAGTGAATCATCAACCACAGAGCTTCCAAAAGAGCCCACATGTGTGGATGAGAGAGAGGGCACAATTCCCCATAAAGGAGGCTGAAGTTCAACTTTGGATCTTCCCTAATCACCTCCTTCAGTCAAGGATTTGTCAAATCCAGTCAATCTAGTGCCGATGAGACGGATTTCAATCAAATCGATTAAGAATCCACTGATCTAGGATTTTGGATTTACTCCATTATTCATCAATTTATTAATTAAAATAATCAATAATTGATTTTTTGGGGCTTTCTAACCCGAGTGATGGAAAATCACTCAAAACTAGGAAATAGTGTGTCTATAGGTTTACTAGGTGCTCTTAGCTTGAAAATGAGCACCTACATGACTGAAATTGATTATTGAGCCCACTTTTATTACAAAACCAAATTTTCCAATTAAACTATTAAAAATAGCCTAAGTTTTGGAAAAATTAAATTTTAATAAAAGCACTGAAAAAAAATAAATTAAAACCTAGGGGGAATTAGACATGTTCATATGACTCAATTATGATTCCTAGCATGTTTATACATTGACACAGAGACTCTAATAACCTCAATAGGACTAAATGCCAAGCCGACCACCCTAACTTTGGAGGTATTGAGTGAAAAAATCAGAAATTATCAGTCATTTATTCAACAACCAATAATAACCAAGGGAAAAAACACCTTGGGCTGATTGGATTGACAAATAAAGTCTAATATACTGAGTCTTTAATAGACACTATCATGGTAGAACATTTATACAACTCCCCCAAGGGGGTATGAACATGTGATATAGTACAACAAGCACTTCTAATAAACACTTCCAAAGGTCTTCTGAAGTCCAAATAGATCATCTTTGTCTGGTTCACCAGGATCACTTGATAAGAACCACTAAGTACAACTTAGGTGGTAACAGGTGGGATGAATCAAGTACTAGTGAGATGCATAATCAAGTTCCAATTTGGGATATTGAGCCTGTTGTCACTCTATTTTTCATTCGTCCTCGAGCCTTTTTCAGGCCCAAGTGCCCATGACATCCTCGAATACTGGGTAAAATCTATCCATCCACTTTAATCAATATTGAACTTTCTAGACATAAAATTTGAGGCATTCTTGTATCATTTATAAAATCATTATTGTATGGTCCTTTTGTCACTGATGTTATATGTTGTATCTTCAAAAATTGTTGCAATGTTTTTTGTTCCCTGTTTCCTTCAATGTACTTGTGTGTATCTAACTGAAGATGATATCATGCTGATTTTTTCCATATCCATGCCATATGAGTTAGTATGTATAGTGTGCATTGTCTTTGAGAAAACATGACAATTTATTATATGGTGTTTCTTTGATTCTTTTTGCTTCTGCTCATTTAGCTAGTATTTGAAACTTGAGAGATTTAGGTGGATCCCCAATGAAGTGATCATGCATAGTGTTTTTAGATTATTATTTTTAATGAAGTGGTTATCTATATCATTGAGATTTCTATGTGTCTATTTTCATTTCCATATTAAGAGCATCAGGAAAATTTTAGTTACCACCTTCGGTATTTGTAAGTTTTTGAGGACATGATCTAGTTTATAGTCGAGACTATCTCAACAAGGTGGTGAAATCACAAAACACGTTCTCCTTCACCGCTTCTTGATTCTAATGTGGAGGAATCAACTAGTTCACTACTTAAACAACCATGTCCCATCACTTTGGATGCATTGATTATCCCATGCAAACCCATTATAAGTTATAGCTCCTTTAACGCTATTAATTGTGGATTGTTTATTGCTAATCGATGAGATGATACTTGAACCTATGTTGACGGTGTAAATTGTAGTAGAATTCCTTTAATTAATACAACCTACCCAATCTGAATTTGATTCATCTCGAAGCTTGAAATATTCAACATTCTCATACTGAGACGATAATTAAGAGCTACTCTAACATATCGAAGGATCTTGTTGGTTTCTTTCCAGTGAATTTGTCTTGGCTTATCCATAAATCTAGAAACTAATCCAACTAAGAAACTCAAATCAGCCCTTGTAGTAGTTAGGTATATAAGGCTACCAATAATATCCCTATATAGAGTTTCATCAACTAAATTAGAAGATCTATCACTAATATTTTTGCACTAGCCTCCATAGCAGTCAAGGCTAGTTTACATTAATTCATATGAAATTTTTTAAAGATTTTCCATGCATATTTTTCTTGGGATAGGTAAATTAGATTAGGTTGCTACCAGATTTTTATCCCTAAGCAGTAATGTAGGAGATCAAGATCAGACATATAAAATGTCTTATTTGTATTAGCTATCAACCTCCTATTGCATAATAGTCTTTCCATCTATGGTCAGATCATCTACATGTAATATAGTGATATCACATATACTATTGCTTTTAACATAGAAATTTGGTTCTTGGACTACTATGAAATCCAATATGCTTGAAAAAGGAATCAAACTTGGTGTACTAGGTTCTTGGGGATTTCTTAAGAAGGCTCTTTAAGTGTTCCCTCCCATGTTGTTCAGATCCTTGGGGTGAACCATATATACTTCCTCTTCCAACTCACCATTGAGGAGGGTAGAGTTGACATCAATTGGAAAAACATTACAACAGAATTGGGCAGTCAATGACAACAAAAAATATTTTTCAACGAATGCATAAATATCTTCGTAATAAATGCCCTTATTTTGAGAAAAAACATTGGTGATAAGTCTGCCTTTAAGCCTATCAATGGAACCATCAGCTTAACTTTTTTTGTACAACAATTTATAGCCAATGGATTCTTTTCCAGCCGGCGATTCAACTAGATCCCACTTTTTATTTTTGGTTAGAGACTTCATCTATTCAATCCATTATCCCACTCACAAATACCCTGTGCATCGACAAATGTGGAGGGTCCTTTCCATTCAATCCTGTAGCCAACAAGGAAAAATTTACCATGTACTTTGATGCTCTCTTTTCTCCATGTGCTTCTAAGTTCTATCTCAGAATCTTTGATATCTTGTAATGTTTTCCGTAGACAAGTGGGCATTTTATTTGTTGTTTTTGTTCTTCTAGGAGCATGGGAATCCAATGACAACAATTCCAACTGAATTGGGAAGACAATGAAAACACTAAACATATTGACATTTTATTTGCTCAGTTATTTGACTTAAAGAGAGTAAGCTTTGTTTACTTATTTGACTTATAAAGAGTAAGCTCTTTTCCAGTGACAGCACATACAGATCATGAAACTTATTTGTTCCTCCACTAGACAATTTTATGGGTATTGTACCCTTTTCTTGAACATTGTTTAGAATCATCTCCTAAATCTGTAGTGTCTCCTTGATCTTCATTGTGAAATTTTCATCAGGATTTTCAAACCATTCTCTCTGGTTTGTCATATGATTAGAGAAACGAGATCAGTCAATGTACTTTTCCTCTAATGGAATTACATTATTAGTGACCATGAACAAGAAACTATCATCAAGAGTATAATCATCTTCTACATTAATTTTATGTTGTCCTTGTCTCTGATCATATTGTCTTTTGCTGCAAACATGAGATATGGCTAGGCTTACCAAGTAGAATCACTTGATTCTCCGATTAGTGATTTTTACTACTCTCCTTAGGCTCATGTTTCTACTATTGGTTAGTTGATTTAAGTGATTGAATTGATTTAAGTGACCTTTCTAATTAGCTTCAAATGAAGTTTGAGTAGGCTAGTCCTCTATCACAGGTTTGTTGTTCATGATGTAACAACAACCCACTATGTTCTTCAAATCCAATTGTTTCCAATCTTCCAGCAATGGTTAGTCCAGTGACGAACATTGGATAGGATGAAGGAAACCCTTTGGCAATGATTGTGACAATTAATTTTTTTATGTGAAACTTTCATAAAAAATGATCAACCACTCCTTCAAATATTTGATATGTTCCAGGCAACTAGTAATGGATTGATGCACACATTTTGATTGTTTACATATAAGTTCTTAAATAAAATTTTCTAACATCAACAAAAAATTCTTCTAGCTACCCCAGGCTTCCATAGAGGTTTTAGCCTCTCTTACATGTGGAAGCATATTCTCAAAGATCCACATTTTGATCATAAGTAGAGCCTCTTGATCTTCTTCATTACTTATGCTTGTAAGGTTATATCAACAAGTTTGGTTTAGAGTCCTAAGACAACATTCATGACCTTTATAAATGTCAAAATACCTCTTATTCTGAACTTTCAATTAGTGTAATTTGTCCCTATTATCTTGGAAAGGAACATAAAACTAGGAAATGTCGTAGCCATTGAAATTGGCTTCCTATAGAAAAGAACTATTTAGGGTTTTTACCAGACTTGACAAAAAAATAACTTAATCTTACCAGCAAAATTCACACTTACTCTCATTCCAAACTTTCAATTAGTGTAATGTGTCCCTATTAGCTTGTCAAGGAACATAAAACTGGGAAATAACATAGCCATTGGAATTGGCTTCCTATAGGAAACACTATTGAGGGTTTTTAATGGACTTCACAAATAATAACTTAATTTTACCAACAAAAGTCACACTTCCTCTCATTCCAAACTTTCAATTAGTGTAATTTGTCCCTATTAGCTTGTCAAGGAACATAAAACTAAGAAATGACATAGCCATTGAAATTGGCTTCCTATAGAAAACACTATTGAGGGATTTTAACGCACTTGACAAATAATAACTTAATTTTACTAGCAAAAGTCACACTTCCAGGTTACACCTTTTTAGTTTATTTTATGCAAAAAAACTTCAAGCATAAGATGATATAAAGTGAAAGAAAAGAACTTTGGGTAAATTTTCTTAAGATATTTGCATACTTGGTGGTCCCATGAACCTTTTTATAGGTTTTCCTCAATGGAACAGAGATGGAATTCATCTCAAGGGTGTCGTAGAAGTAAGAAATCCCAAAATTCAGGCAATGAATTCTTGTATAACATGGAAACAGTTTCTCCCTGGCTGGGTCAATGTCCCTTCACCTGGAATATTTGTCTAGGTGGGTCATGAGATCAAGCACCAACTTCTTGTATAACCTTGTGTCAAGTTCACCCTGGTTGGGTTAACATCCCTTCACCTAACAACCCCCTATGGGCAGGTCATGATAGCAAGAACACGGTGTAAAGGTGCTACAGAACATCTCATTGCAGGGTGCTACGAAGGTCACAATTTTTTCCTTGCAATTCCTCACATTCCTAGATATCACAGCTCTCACATATTCTATCAAATTGAACCCGCTATGATACCATGATAAAATATGAAGAGAATATTGAACACAAGTCAAAATACACAAGATAATTTCTTTAAAAACTCCTCTATATTGAGATGTTAGATTATTGGTAGATATTGAATTGGTTGGGGTAACAACTCCTTACAAATTTGGAAACAACCCGGAGAGACACACCTATAGTTTAGAAACTGAACATAACAATCTTTGACAACATCCTCAAATTCATCCTCATTGTTACTATTTCGAGTGAGGAGGTTTGTCTTGAATTTTGTGAACTGGATGCAACTGCATGGCCTATAGGAGTAGTAAATACAATAGTGAGAAGATAGTATCATGCCCCTAACAGAAAATTTAAAAGTACATTCACTTTGAGGGATAGCATGACTGGGTGAACCAATTTTTTGTAGTAGTTGTGATTTTAGCAGGCCTAGGTCTTTTGCATTCCTTTCGCAAAAGAAGGTTTTAGCTTTCAGATCCGCTGCTACCAATTGTGTCAATGAGTAGTTTACAGGTGGTGGAATGCAAGTAGGAAGGTGCATGGGCCAGCATACTTCTAGTGGCTCATATTTTTGATAGAGGAACCACCAAATAATTGAAATCATGGAGCTCTACATTCTTTCAATCTGACTACGGGTTAGTGGATTTGTTATGTAGTGAACATCCCTTAAAAGAGGCTACAATTTTGGATCACATGACCTTAGAATTATAGCCAATTCTTGAGAGACGAATTGTTGACCACTTAATTGGGTGCAAATTTTTGTTGGAGTACATCTGTATAGAAAATAAGTCATATATAATAGATATAATTCAATGGCTATCTGAGATACTTCTTGTCCAAATGATCCAGACAAGTTGCTTCTAACTATACGACAATGGCAATTGGTTCGCAAAAACAGGCCACACAGTAGCGACTTGGTTGCTTCTACTGCCAAAAACATATGCGACTCTGCCTTGGAAATAAAGTCGCTCCTTTCAGGGCTGAAGTCATGACCTGGGTCATGTTTTTTGACCCGAAAGAAGCAAATGGGTCATGGGTTTCAGTACAAAAGCAACTAATTGGGTTGAAACTGAAAATAAATTAAAAAATAAATTGGTAGGGGCCGACAGGGACATGCATTAGTGCCATAAAAACTTGGATCAGCCTCGTGGGGAGTCCAGTCAGGGATGAATGTGAAGAAAATAACAAAATACCTGCAAAACAAGGGATCCAGTGGGATCAACCATTATGGTCTCCAAAACTATAGTCAGGTTTCACCCTAGCTATGTGCAAAAGAAACTCCCTTCCGTCAAAGGGACAGAAGGGTAGAGTTAAATGGAAGAAGATAGCTTCAAATAAAATATTAGTAACACAATAAACAAATAAGAAAAAACTACTGAACGAAATAAACAAAATATGTGACAAGTATACCTTCTTTTTTCATGAAAATGGGCCACCGTACCCCAAACTTGGACATGGGCCGACTCTCCACAGGTTGGTTAGTATGGATGATGCCTCAACATATAGGATGGGAGATGGTGGGGCTATGGAATATTTGACGAAATGATGTGAGTATTGTGAGAGGAATGATTCTCACTGTACTCATGACAATAGAGAAATGGAAGAAGGAATAAGTGAATCTTGTGATGGAGACCTCCACACTATTATATAGCTTTTTCTTGTCCTTTTCTCTCTTTTAAGGTTTTAGGCCCTATTTAGGGTTTTAGGCCCTATTTAGGGTTTTAAACCCTATTTATGGTTGTAAGGCCCTTTTTGTTTTTTTAGTTCTTTTTGGGTTTTTTAGCCCCTTTGTGAGATTTTTAGTCCTTTTTGTGGGTTTTTAGGCCCTTTTTGATATTTTTTAGCTTTTTGAGAGAGAATACGGTTAAACCATAGTTGTAGAGGTAAAAAATGAGGGAAAAGGGGATAGGAAAAATATATCGATATGTGGTATAATCCATGTAGATCTAGTTGAGAATTTTTTTGCATTAACACATCCTTTCGAAGATTTTCCTTGATTACTCATTATTTCTTTCGACCTTCCATGCCTCCAAGTCGAAAGCTCAAAATTTGAAGATGCCTTCACTCATAGATTTTATGGAATCCTTGACTCAGGAGAAAGATGAAATTATCTTGATGGGCACCATCAAACCTTCCAAAGATCAAGTTTTGGTTATTGGAGATCTCAAGGTGAATTCCAAATATAATAAGAAGAATAAGAAGCCTCCATATCAAAAAGGAGATAAGTCCAATTCTCAAGAGGAGTCCTAAAACTCCAAGAAGAATAACTTTTAGAAGAAGAAAGGTAAAGGTGAAAATAGCAAGTGTGCATTGTGGTAAGGGATTTAATCCTGAGAGCTCTTGCATGAACAAGACAATATATATGATAAATAAACTCCTGGAAAATAAAAACATCGCCCTCCCTAGTGACACAAGAAAGAAGGAAAGACGATCTAGTTTCGAAGGCCAAGAGAGAGTACATGCCCAGGTTGCAAGCATTGTAATATCTACTTCCTTTATCTTCGATTCTGGAGCTTCTAGGCACATGGCTTCAAAAAAGTAATCCTTCTCATCTCTTGATGATTTGAAGGGTACTAAGATTTTTCTAGGAGATAAATTAGGAACTGGAAGTAAGGGTAAAGGTAGCATTGATTTTGACCATGGTTACTTCCATAATGTTTTGTATGTCCCAGATCTTCCTGCTAATCTATTTTTAGTCTACCAAATGACTCAGACTAGGTCTCCTAAGAAGCTTGTATTCTCTCCCAATGAAGTTGAAATATCTGATATTGCTAAGAGTAGATTCATTGCTAAAGGTCTTGTGGATCATGGTTCAAAAGTCTATAGGTTGTCACACTTCATGCCTTTCTCTAACCCCTCTGCTCTCCTCACCCATGCCAATGAAGAAAGAAAACTTTGTCATGAGAGGTTTGGTCATATAAACTATAAATTCCTCTCAGATTTTTTTTTAAAAGATATGGTTTCATAGATTCCCAAGATAATTTTTTCCAAAGGATTCTATGAGGGTTGCATTATAGGAAAACATCCAGAGCCTAAGTATGAGAGATTCGGTCATGAGAAAACCTCAACACCTCTTGAGATTATAAACAGTAACATTGTTGGTCCCTTTCCTCATATGTCCATGATTCAATCCAAGTATTTCCTTACCTTCATGGATGACGTTTCCAGGTATTGTTGAGTTTACTTCCTTAAACTCAAATATGGTGTTTTTTTACCACTTGAAGGTTTTCAAGGACTTGGTTGAGAACCAGTATGGGAGGAAACTCAAGATCCTCATATCTTATAATGGTGTTGAATATGTAATTTTTGAGTTAATTAATTATTCATAAGATGTAGGTATCCATATGTAACACTCTATTCCCTACACACCTCAACCAAATGGTGTGGCTGAGAGGAAGAATATGAGCCTCACGGAGATGGCTATTTGTATGTTGAACTCTAAGAATTTTCCACCAAAGTTTTGGGATGAAGCTATAAACTGTGCATCCTACATCTAGAATAGGGTGCCTCACAATAATTTTGATGGAGTTACTCCTTTATAATATTGGAGTAGGAACAAACCAAATGTGTCTCATTTGTGGATTTTTGGCTCAAGCGCATGGTATAGAGTTCCACTAGATAAAAGGAGGGATTTGAAACCTCAAAGACAAAAGTAACTATTTTTTGGGTATTCTAAATATTCCAAAGCATACATTTTTATTAACATGAGAACTCATAAATACTTCATTGAAAGGAGTGTTCAGTTCGAAGAAGACCCTATTGTAGCAACAAAAACTGCAGAGTCCTCCTCCAACTTTGGTTCTAAATGAAGGAACTAATGAAATTTCGGATTCTGATATGTCTTATATTATGATTTAATTTCATATCTATACATCCCCATAATGCCAAAGTGGGAAGAAAATACAATCCAAGCAGTTGGGAATTCTAGAGATTCTAGGAGGACTAGATCTCAATTCGAGAGTGCCCTTTCTATCAAGGACCCTTTACTTTCTGATAATTGTTTATAATGGTTGAATATGATATATAGACATATGAAGATTCATGTGAATACTCAATATCTAAAAATACCATGAAGGATGAATTTCATTCACTCCAAAAGAATGACACATGGGATCTAGTCATTCTTCCCCCAGGGAAAAAACTAGTCAATTGTAAGTGGGTTTTCAAAACTAAATTTTGTGCTGATGGTTATCCTATGAAGTATAAGGAAATTTTAGTGGCTAATGGTTTCTCCCATGGACTCCATAAGACTAGTTTTTTCCATTGCATCTTCCAAGCAGTGGAAAGTACATCACATAGATGTAAATAGTGTTTTCCTACATGGAGATATCAAATAATAAATATATATGCAGAATACATAATTTTTTTCTACTGATCCATATCTCGTGTGCAGGTTGAAGAAATCATTGTATAGGATAAAAAAAGCTCCCAGAGCTTCGTATGCCAAGATTGATGGATTTTTTCTATCTCTGAACTATTGTAGATGAAAGTATGATAAAAATGTCTATTTGAAGCTGATTCATGGTTATTTAGTCATAATTTTATTGTATGTGGATGACCTTCTGATCATAGGAACCTCCAAGAAATAAATTGCCTCTTTGAAGAGTGCAATGAACCATGCCTTCTATATGACTAATTTGGGATTGTTAAGCCAATTTTTGGGGCTTGAGATTTCTCAATCAGATATTGGAATCAAGGTACATAATTCCAAGTATTCTTTAGATATACTGAAGAAGTTTAGAATGAAGTATTGCAAGACAAGCAATACTCTTTTCCTTTCAGTATTTGAGCTTGAAGAAGCGCAATCAACTCCATTGGAAAACAACACCCTGTATAGGAAACCGGTTGGTTCTATTCTTTATTTGATTCAAAATTTACCTGATATATATTATGTATTGAGTGTTGCATCCATGAACATGTATCATCCTCATGACATCGATTGGATGGAAGAAAAAATAATCCTAAACTTTGTACAAGGAACAAAAACTCATGGGATTCACTATGTTGCACAATCTAGCCTAGAGTTAGTCGGTTTTACTGACTCTGAATGGTTAGGTGATAAAAATGATAGGAAATAAAATTATGGATATGTGTTTATGCTTCTAGATGGACCAATCATCTGGTAAATTAAGGAACAAAGTGTTATTGCACTTTCATCTACAGAGGGAGAGTGCAAAGGAGTTGTGAATGAAACTACTCAATGTTTTTGGTTGCAGGGAATACTTGGAGAGTTTGGGATCGATTCAGAGACTTCTATATTCATATATAATGAAAAATAGAGTTCAATTCAAATATAAACTGATATAGTACCGAGGAAGTGAACCAAAAATAGTGATATCCATATGCACTACATCAGAGGCCTTGTGCATGATGGGGTCATTGATTTTCTCTATTGCGCATCAGTTGAGCAAGTTGTAGACATCTTCACCAAAGTATTATCAAGGAGGACTTCATAAATATTAACTCTTTACTTGGGATAGTTGATCATTTGGTGCAGACATATTGAAGACCATATTTCATACAGTTTTGTTCATGTTCATGTTTGAGGGAGGATTTTCCCACTTGTGGTTTTTCCTCTTTCCTTGTTTTGTATGGACAAGCAGTATGTAAAGGGTGACTAATAGTTGTTGCTAAGAACTATATATATATGATAATTTTTTGATATTGAACTTAAATTCAGACTTAATATAGGGTGTTGGAATAATCAAAACCCATCCCAAGACTTAGGATAAAGTAATTAATCTTTTTTATTGATGTTTAGGTACTACATTAGCTAGTTCGCACCCACTTCTATTGTTTAGGTCAAAATTTCTAAAACTGCCTCATGGAGTGAGTTAGAAAGATACTAGATATTATTCTTCCAACCCACTAACTACCGATAATAGAAAATTTGCATTACTGACTCATCTAGAGTTTCCATCTTTTTCTCCAG
The DNA here is from genome assembly GCA_001517045.1 of Pseudotsuga menziesii. NCBI lineage: Eukaryota > Viridiplantae > Streptophyta > Pinopsida > Pinales > Pinaceae > Pseudotsuga > Pseudotsuga menziesii. The sequence goes on from LPNX010171433.1 coordinate 79,066, forward strand.
TTTTAAGGAAAAAGCTAAAGCTAGTTTTAAGGTAGGCTTCCTTGTTCTTGCACCAAATCACCTCCATTATTTTCCTCATATAAAAGTATAATAAAGTAAAATTTCCATCACTTATGAGATTTACACACTCATTTGACAAATTCATGATCATCTTGACTAATTTGGAAAGTATTTTACGCACCTATGGGGGATTTTGACTAGTTTAGTAAGCATGCTTTTGTACTCATTCGAAGAACAACCTAATGCTTTTGAATCCTTGAATTATATACTATATGAGCATCCTACCTCTATTTAATGATGTCTAGTGCAAATTATCAGCATCAACGATTTGTGGATGATCACATATTCAATCTCCTTCTTGAGTGTTTCTTGCATATTTTCAAGAAATTTTGTGATTTCAATTGTTCTAATCTTGGGATAAATTTACACAACTTTATCATCCCATTTTTCACCACATTTTACTTCCAAATATGTGCCAATTTTCACTTCCAAAATTGCACCAATTTGTCCTTCCTTTTTTACATCGTGTTTTTCTACTAAAATGTCTCCAAATATTTCTTCTATTGTTGCACCATATTTTGCTTCCTATGTAACACCATATTTTTCATCCAAAGTAACATCTTATTTCCATGCCATATCAACACCATGTTTGGCTTCATCATTAGCGCCAAGTGTAACATCCTTTTTAATTTCTAGTTTCAAGTCTCTATTTATGCCCACATTAGCACCATGTTTTGCTACTACTTTAGTGCCCAATTTACCGTCCATTTTTACTCCCACACTAGAACCACATTTTTCTTCCGATTTAACTCCTTGGATTTCTTCTTATTTTTCTTCCTCATGAGCTCATAATTTAGTTTCTCATTTAGCATCCAATTTTGCTCCTTTGTTGGCCACTAGTTTAGCTTTTAGTTTGGTTTCTACTTTGGCATCCAAAATAGCATCAAAATTGACTTCCAACTTAGCACCAAGTTTTGCGTCCAATGGTGCTTCTAAGTCTAGAACATAGTGGGCTTCTTTTTTATCTCATGTTTTTGCTCCTTTATCAGCACCACATTAGACTTGATATTTAACACCTACAACAATATCCAATTGCGTGCTATTTTATTTATTATATCATATTATTATAATTATTCATTAATTTCAATATTTCTCATATATCATTTACTTCATTGTTCTTCAATCACATAATGAAACATTCAAAATAATCATTAGAGGAAATTTCAACTCAAAATGGACCTTTTAACTTTAACTCAAATTCCATGTCATCATGTGTTAGCCAATGAAATTGCTTTAAATTTGAAATTCCATATAGGTCTTAAACACTTTTTTAATATAAATTTGGGGATAGGTATCATAAAAAAACTACTTTTTTTGTTTGTATTTTTAACATATCTCCCCGTGTTTTTACTCAAATTTTGATCGGGAGAGCTTGTTGGATGCGCAATTTAATTCTTCATCCAACAAGTACCCACTTAGCATAATTTTGACGGACCCTGCTACCTGAAAAACAAGAAATACCTAAAAAAATGTGATGATGATGTCATCATCACATATTTTCAGGTATTTCTTGTTTTTGGGGTAGAGGGGTCCATCAAAAGTATGCCAAGTGGGTACTCGTTGGATGCAGAATTTAATTCTGCATCCAACGAGATCTCCCGATCAAAATTTGAGTAAAAACATGGGGAGATATGTCGAGAATACAAACAAAAAAGTAGTTTTTTTCTTTTCTTCTTCCAAAATTAATAAATATTATTTTATTATTTTAACTATTATTTCATTAATTTTTTTTAGGAGGCCCATTTTGAATTGAAATTTCCTCTAATGTCTAAATAAAATTATTGAAATTAATTGCATGCCATTTATGAATAAATTTCATGAAAAGACAGAACATTTATCTAGAGTAGTAATATCATCATATATATTAATTTTCCATGAAAATAACATCAACAACTTCCAATTTATATAAATTTAAAATATAATAATGATAGCATCACCATTATCTTTCATCAAAATAAGTGAAATTATAAAACATCATCGCACCAATAACCTTTCATGCATATACTCCATAGGAAATGTCAACATGAATCCACTATACAAATTAAAATTACCCAAAATGTAATATGAACTTGGATAATCACAAAAATAACAATATGTTTCTAGTAGCATGTAGAAATTAAAAAAAATCCACAATATCAATAGTAGCATCAATGGATACCATAATCATCATCATCCTTGTCTTAATCATCATCATCTATACCAACATCATATCCATCATCATTTTCATTTGATCCATTTGTATCATTATCATTAATATATTTCTCTGGTACATCAGTGACAACATAATCAGGATCATCACCTACATAGTCATCTTCACCATTTTTCTTCAAATACCAATAAATAATCAATTTAAAGCATTAGTATCAATTTCATTGCATAATGCATATTATAGGTTATATTGCAAATATTAGTGTGATAATTTATGCATTCTCACGAGTTTTCCAACCATGAATATAAATATCATCGCATCAATAGATAACAACCACACATATAAAGTGTATCCACAACCATGCCTACACACACATGTACACCATACATTTTCATATCATGATAGAAGAAGACATAGAGGTACATTATGATCTAAGAGTAAAGCTAATATAACATGATTTATAATATCCCCTCATAAACATGACTAAAAGAATATTATCAGAGATATAGTTTTTAACATAATAATCATATCATTGGTATAACAATCGCAAAGCTTCGTTGGATTCATGTTATCCAATTTCCTGTAGGAACTAACAAAACTCAATTTCGTTGCTTGGAATTCGGGTGGTATCCCTGCATGACCATCACATGCAAGTTGAAACTCACCATAACTTAAAAAACAAGGATTGAATGTACAAAACTTTAGTTAACTTGTATTTATGACATCAGGGTACTGCTAGGGACATCCTTGATTCGTGGTTTCATGGACCAAAAGTTGTCTATTTTGACGGTTTTTTCAACAAGGGTTTTGCTTAGTGACGTGTAATGGAATTTTTGCATGATAGGCTATGATTTTGAAAACGTTGTTAGTGAGTGTATGGGTTTCACAATCATCTCTCCCTTTCCCAAACATAGTTGCAGGAGGCAATGAAACTAAATTTCGTTTCTTGGTTTGGATTTTATAGCCGATTCAAATTTGTCTGGTGTTCTTTAATGGCCTTGTTAAGAGAGAAGAAACTCATTATAATTAAAAAACCATGGACTCGATGGACAAAATGTTAGTTTCAAGTGGCTTCATGGACCAAAAGTTTTCTATTTTGTTGGCTTCATAAGACCATTATTTTTAATACTTTTATGATTGGATGTATGGATTTAGGAACAAGAATGAATATGTGGAATCATTAAGTAACAATCAACAGTCCAGAAGTATGGAGGAGACCAAGGAGCCACCAAGTATTGTCGGTGGTGAAGTAGAAAAAGTATTACATCAAGACGATTGAAAGTCACTTTGAAGTGACTTTGAAAAAGATGAGGAAACATCACATTAGAATGAAGAAGAGTACCTTGAAACTATTAAATAGAATTATGATACACATTATACTATGCACATGGATCAATGGGCATCTACTGATAGATGCTTGAACTATGAAGGAGTACCTATTGATGGGTGATCACAACTCTATGTTGGTGACATAGAGATCAAATTTGAAAATTTTGTTGGATGACAAATTTATCATGAGCATAAATATGAAGACCTTGTAGCATCTAATTAAGAACAAATTTCAACTTCCCCATCACTGCTTGAGCTTCAAAAATTTCATCAAATCAAGAAGAAAGAAGAAGAGGATGTTCCTTCCCATGAACCATCCTTCATTGAAGGCTCTTTGAATATGAGTGAGTGGAATATACATGAGGACCTTAGGATACTCGATTGCTCTAAATCATTGGTGTCAAATTATTGTAGAATTTTTTTTTTCATTGGAGGATCCAACCTTCCTTGAATACATGGGGAAGATTCAAAGAGCAATGTGCAACATCAAAGGTAACTTCTTAATAGTTTGCAAGATACTTGTTCTTCCTCCTATGTTTCACATCGTCATATGGTATATTTCTTGGAGGAATATTATGACATGAAGGATCCTGAAAAACATGAAACATTGTAGGTTCTTGATGTGTTTGAAGATATATTTATCATATCCAATCACTTTGTGTGGTGGAAGAGGAACTTGAGTTTCCTCTCAAAAATGGTTAACACTTTTTGAACAAGTGCGTGTTTCCACTACCTTGGAACCAACCTATGAGGAGAATTTTTTATTTTTGATTGATGTGCATGTTCCTACCCATATGGAGCCTTCATATGATGAAAAGTTTGCACTTTATGATCATTTAGGTGAGTTGGTTCTTCCTCCAATATCCTACACTTACATACTTTTCTCCATTCGTCCTAATGAAGTATGGGTGAAAGGTTTCTTTTTTATGGTGCCGCATGAGGAGTATGGGATTCATATCTCTCTTTTTTATTATGACATAACTAGAGTGCCATCTTATTTACATTTTCAGTAGCACCCTTTGTTACATTATGATGATATATATATCCATGGGTGTATTGATGAGACTTCTTTGAGCCACTTGAAGTCTTCATGTTTTCTTTGCTCCTTGTTTGGTTCAAATTTTGGTGGAGGTTATTCAATAACTTCTTGGATGAAATAACACATGGAGTATTATCTTGATGAAAACTATATGATTTTGTAGAAACATTATGGTACATGGGATCCTCACCTATGTCATTCGGGCATATCTTATATATAACACTTGATGCTTGTGTGTATGGGCCACGTGATTATCTACTTACCTAGATGTGCAAGAACTTTCATGCTTCTTTGATGAGGTACCTTCTTGATGTAAATTTGTATGCTGTTGTTATTCTATTTAATGATTTATATTTTTTAATCATGATATTTGGAAGGGTGAAATACAAGAAATGGGATCTTGGTATTGCTTGGTTTCAATTTTGAGGGACATTACAATTTTGGGTGAAGCAAGCAGTATGGGAGATTGAGTCACAACTTGAGGAGGTGATTGTAGTCAGAGTAGTGCAACACCAAGAATGGTGGTTCATCTCTAAAATTTTATTAATATATTAAAGACTCAAACTTGGGTAATTCAATTCCAACTTCAAAGAATTATACAGGAGAAAAAACTGGGGCTAAAAGTTCAAAAAATGTTTCCAAAATATGGACGTAAAGACTATTTGTGCAAATTTTGTTTTGATGGAATTAATTAATATTTTGGTGTTTAGTGGTGATGTCACATGAGATATAAATATGAGAAATCCAAATCTCTTTACTTTTGGAAACAAAAAATCCAGTACATGAGTGCCTCCACTCAAATGGAAGCTAAAGAAAATTGGAGCAGAACCATAAGAGAGAACTTAATTTTTGGAAGGGATACCAAGAGAGGATACCAATTGGGAAGATGAAAAAAAAATTCAGCACCAAAACTTGGCATATCTTGAGGACAAGAAATCTTTGGTGTGAGGAATGTTGTGTCCCCATTCAAATAAGACTACTTGCAAATAATGTTTCACCAACCTACTACTTGCAAATTTAGTTTACCATAATCATTTAAATGGGTCACATAAATGATAAATTCTAAGAAAATAAGGTTGCATGGGTTCATAAAGAAACTTGGAAGCTTATTGAGCCTTTGGGTTACTAGAGTCCTCACACACTTGGCATTATATTCATCCAAATTCAAACACATGGGTAATGCAAAATTATTGGAGGGTGATGTGATGTCAAATAACATATAATGAGACAAGGAATTTGAATTAGTAAAGGAGAGTAACTCCCATGGAAGATGAATAGACTCGAAATCAATTTCTACCACTTGGAACACTAAAACAAATCGTGGAATTAACATCACAAATAGTGTCCCTTTTTAGTGTTTTTATTTTACACTGAGTAGTCAAACAAGACACCAAATGGGACACGTCATGGACAAAACTTAAAGCATATAAAAAAAATTATGTTTTTTCTTCCTAGATAACATCCTTTATTACATCCAAAATAAGGTCTATATTTTTTCTTCCATAATGACATCCAATTTTTCTTCCTAAACAATGTTGAGGTTTTCTTCCTAAATAACTTCCTATTTTGCTTCCTAGAGAGTGTCATCTTTTTCTTCCTAAATGACATCCCCGGTAGCGCCATATTTGAGTCCTTAATAGAACCATGTTAGTATCTGTGTTTGCATGTATGTTCATGCCATATTTTCATCCAAATTAGCATCAAACATTGCGTCCATTTTTGCTACCACTTTAGCATCCCATTTTTCAACACGTTTTACTTCCAAATATTTCGAAATTTTCGATTCCAAAATTGCACCAATTTTTGCTTCCTTTTTTGCATCATTTTTTGCTACCAAAATGACTCCAAATCTTTCTTCTATTGTTGCACCATATTTTTCTTCCCATGTAACATCATGTTTTTCCACCATATCAACACCTTGTTTGGATTCATCATTAGTGCCAAGTGTTGCGTCCTTTTTAATGACTAGTTTCACATCTCTATGTACGCCTACATTAGAACCATCTTTTTCTACTAGTTTAGCAACCAATTTATTGTCTATTTTTACTCCCACACTAGCACCACATTTTGATTCCCATTTAACTCCTTGGATTTCTTCTTATTTTTCTTTCTCATGACCACCTAATTTAGCATCTAATTTTTATCCTTTCTTGGCCACTAGTTTAGCTTCTAGTTTGAATTCTAGTTTTGCATCCAAAATAGCATCAAAATTGACTTTTAAGTCAGCGCCAAGTTTTGCATCCAATGTTGCTTCTAGATCTAGAACATAGTGGGCTTATGTTTTAGCTCATGTTTTTGCTTCCTTATTAGCACCACATTAGACTTGCTATTTAACACCTACAACCATATCCAATTGTGTGCTATTATATTTATTATATCAAATTATTATAATAATTCATTTATTTTAATAGTTCTCATATATCATTTACTTATGATAGTTCTTAAATAACATAATGAAACATTCAAATTAGTTGTAAATACAATTATTGAAATTAATTGCATAAGATTTATGAAGAAATTTAACAGAAAGAGAGTACATTTATCCAAAGCAGTAATATCATAATATATATTAATTTTCAATGAAAATATCATCAACAAATTCCAATACATATAAATTTAAAATATAATAACAATAATATCAACATTATCTTTCATCAAAATAAGTGAAATTATAAAAAGTCATCGCATCAATAACCTATCATATAGATCATTGTATTAAGGTTAACAGAACAAGTGGATAATATATATATATATATATTATCCACTTGTTCTGTTAACCTTAATACAATGATCTATATGATCTATATAAAGAGTTAAAATAGCAATATCACAAGAATTTTTATTTTTTATATATCCATATCTTGAAAAGTCAAAATGATCAATAATAATCAAAGTTTATATGTCAACATGAATCCATCATACAAATTAAAACGACCCAAAATGTAATATGAACTTGGATAATAAAAAAACTAACAATATGTGTCTAGTAGTATGGAGAAAGAAAAAAGCATCCCCAATCTCAATAGTAGCAACAATGGATACCATCATCATCATTATCCACATCCTCATCATAATCTTATATCCCAACATCATATCCATCATCATTTTCATTTGATCTATTTGTATCACTATAAGTAATATATTTCTATGGTACATCAGTGACAACATAATCAGGATCATCACCTACATAGTCATCTTTACCATTTTTCTGCAAATACCAAGAAATAATCATTTCAAAGCATTAGTATCAATTTCATTACGTAATGCATATTCTAGGTTATATTGTAAATATTAGTGTGATAATTTATGCATTCTCACAAGTTTTCCAACCACGAATATAAACATCATCTCATCAACATTAAGTAACCACACATATCAAGTGTATCCACAACCATGAATACACACACATGTACACCATACATTTTCATATCACAATAGACGAAGACATAGAGGCAAGGAAAAATAGACATCCCTAGGATTATATATAAAGTGAATAAAAATATGATATCACATATAGTATTCACTTCGAACCATATTTTTTCCTAAATTTTTATATCATTAAATCTCTCTCTCTCTCTCTCTCTCTCTCTCTCTCTCTCTCTCTCTCTATATATATATATATATATATATATATATATATATATATATATATATACACATAACATGTTATTCAATCTATATCTTCAATATAATAGTAACAATAGTTTTCATCTCTCAATCAAGTTCATGAAATTTTTACATTATAATCTAATATTAAAGTTAATATAACATGCTTGATAATATCCCCTCATAAACATGACTAAAAGAATATCATTACACATATAGTTTTTAACATAATAATCATATCATTGGTATAACAATCGTGAAGTTTTGTTGGATTCATGTTATCCAAGTGCCTATAGGAATTAACAAAAATCAGTTATGTTGCTTGGAAATTAGCTAGTATCCATGAATGGCCATCAGATGCATGTTGAAACTAAACATAACTCAAAAAATGAAGATCGAATGGAAAAAACATTAGTTAAGTTGGATTTATGACATATGAGTACTGCTATGGACATCCTTACTCGGTGGTTCCTAGGACCGAAAGTTGTCTATTTTGACATTTTTTTTAAACAATGGTTTTTCTTAGTGACATGCAGTGCAATTTCTGCATGATAGGACATGATTTTTAAAATGTTGCGAGTGAGTGCATGGGATTAGAATTCATCTTAGCCTTGCCCAAACATAGTGGCAGGAGGCAATGAAACTAAATTCTATTGATCGGTTTCAATTTTATGCCCTGATTGAAATTTGTGTGATGTTCCTTAATGGCCTTGATAAGCAAGAAGAATCTCACTATAACTCAAAAACCATGGCTTTGATGGAAACATTGTTAGTTTTGTTGGATTGATGAAAGTTGATTACCACTATGGACTCCCTTGTCAGGTGTCTTCATGGACCAAAAGTTGTGTATTTTGTTGGTCTTCTAAACTAGGATTTTGCTAAGTGACATGTAGTGCAATTTCTGTATGATAGGTTAATATTTGAAAAAAATTCCCAACACATGTGAGGGAATTACAATCATATCTACCTTATGCAAATACACTTGCAAGAGGAAAAAAAACTCCTCTGTTGCTCAGTTTGGTTTTTATGCTCTCGGTTTAAATTTTCTCGATGTCCCCAAATGGAATTGGTAAGCAATATAAAACTCGTCATAAATTGAAAACCGATTCACCAATAAAAAAACAGTTAGTTTCGTTGAATTCGTGACACTAGATTACTGCTAGAGACACCCCTGTTTAGTGGCTCATGAACCGAACATTGTATATTTTAAAGGTTTTATAAACTAGGGTTTTGCTTAGTGACATGAAGTATAATTTCTACACAATAAGCCAATATTTTGAAAAATGTGTCGAGTGAGTGCATAGGAATCACCGTCATCTCTCCCTTTCCTAAACACATATGAAGGAGGAAACCAAAGTCAATTTGACTTTTATGCCCCTAGGTGAAATTGTGTTAGTGTCTTAGAATGGCCTTCAGAAGCGAGATAAAACTCACCATAAGAAAAAACCAAAGATCCGATGGACAAATCATTAGTTTCATTGGATTCGTGATATTTGAGTACCGCTTAGGACAATGCTTCCCAGTGGATCCATGGGGAGAACATTCTCTATTTTTATAATTTTCTATAGTAGGGTTTTCAACATTGACATGTAGTGTGATTTCTTCATGATAGGCTCGAATTTTGAAAAATGTTCCCAAACACACTTGTAGGAGGAAACAAAACACAATTTCGTTGCTCAGTTTGGCTTTCATGCTCCCATTTGAAATTTTCCTTATGTCCCTAAATGACTTTGGTAACTGAGAAGGAAATTACTATAACTCAAAAATTGAGGATTGAATGAAAAAATGGTCAGTTTCATGACATCCAAGTGCCGCTAGGGACATCCCTTTCTAGTGGCTTCATGGGACAAATGTTGTATATTTAACGGTTTTCTAAATTAATGTTTTCTTGATGACATGTAGTGAAATTTATGCACAATAAAGCAATAATTTGAAAAATGTGTCAAGCAAGTGAATGGGAATAGCATTCATCTCTTCATTTCCCAAACATACTTGCAAGAGGCAATGGAAATCAATTGCATTGCTTGGTTTAGTTTTTATGCCCCTAGTTGGTATTTGAGCAGTGTAAATGAAAGGCCTTGAGAAGCGAGAGAAAATTGACCTAAATTGAAAAAAAGAAGCTATGATTGACAAATTGTCAACTAAATTATATTCATGAAATTTGAGTACCACTAAGAACACCCTTTCTTGATGGATTTAGGACCAAAATTTGTTTATTTTGATGGTTTTTTAAATTAGGGTTTTGCTTAGTGACGTGTAGTGCCATTTTTGCATTGATAGGTTAACATTTTAAAAAATGTTCCAAGTGAGTGCACAGGCATCGCAGTCATCTCTCCCTATCCCAAACACACTTGCAGGAGGAAACGAAAATGATTTTGGTTTCTCGATCTGGTTTTTATGCCCCTAGTTGAAATTTGTTTTGTGTCCCTTAATGGGATTTCGAAGCGAGATCAAAATCACTATAACTCAGAAACCTTGGCTCTGGTGGAAAAACTATCAGTTACATTGGATTCCTGACATCCGATTACCACTAGGGACACCCTTGTTCGGTTGGTTCACTACAACAAAACCCTGTGATTAGCATCTATTTTAGCTCCCTTTTTAGCGTCCACTATCATGTTTAGTGTATTTTTCACCATTTTTGGAGAAATTGGGCGCTTTTCCATAGGATGGCGATTTTAATGGAGTTATTTGCATCCCTTTTGGAAATTAGGTGTTATTTTGGATGTTAATTAGCCTCCTAATTAGCGTCCCAATTAGCATCCCAATTAGTTCCACAATTAGCACCACAATTAGCATCCTAATTAGCATCCCAATTAGAGTCCCAAATAGCGTACTAATTAGTGTCCCAATTAGAGTCCCAATTAACGTCCTAATTAGAATCCCAATTAGGTTCCATAATAGCAACCTAGGTAACGCCCATAACAGCCTCCAAAATAATGTCCAGAATAGAACCAAGCATAGCGTTATGTAGAGAGCTAGGGATTTCTCCAAGATTTTTTCAAGGGGTTGCACCAAGAATTTCACCAGGAATTGTGCTACGAAAAATCTCCAACATAGAACCAAGTATAGAACTAGAAATTTTTCCATGAATTACACCAAGAAAAACCTCTAACATTGTGCCTAGAAAACATCCAACGTAACACCAGGTATAGCACTTAGAATAGAGCCATAAGTTTCGAAAGAAAATGCATCTGGTTTAGAGATAGGAATTATGCTTGAAAAATGTCTAACATAGCGTCAGATATAGTGCTAGGATTAGCACCAAAAATTGTGCTAGGAAAATAGCCAGGAATTTAAGAAGGAATTGTGTTAGGAATTTCACCAGGCACAACACTAGGTATAGATCCATATGTAGCACTGAGAATTGTGACATGAATTTTGAAAGGTATTGCGCTAGGAATTTCCTTAGGAAAAGGGTCAAGCATAGCACCAGGTATATATCTAGACATAGCGCCAAGAATTGTGCTAGGAAGTACAAAAGTAATTGCACTACAAAAACCCTATGATTAACATCCATTTTCACATCCTTTTTTTGCGTCTAGACCCCTTTTTAATGTATTCTTTGTTGATGTATTTGTAACTTTGGAATGCACTCACTTGTATATCTTATGTATTGTACCCCAATGTTCCTATCAGAACGTATCTATAATGTAATTGAGTCATGTCATACCCCGATGTTCCTATCAGGAGAATCACTTGTATATCTTATGTATTGTACCCCAATGTTCCTATCGAGATGTATCTATAATGTAATTGAGTCATTTAGGTTAAACCTCCGTTGTAAGTCGGGGAAATAGTCCCCATAATTGAGTTAAGGTTAACCTTCCTTGTTGATAGGAGGGGAAAAGTCCCCACAATTCTAGGGCACTAGGGTTATTAGACACTCCTAGAGATTTTGGCACTAATAAGTAATTGTCAAGCCGAAAAATAGTATAAATAGAGAGTGGCACTCTCTATTTGTCATATACACTCACTCAACTGGGGCACATGAGTGAGAGAGGAAGTGCTCACACAAGTGAGACAGAGAATAGTTATTGGAGATCATCTTTTTTGTCTTTGGGTTTTACTACTGCCATTGGTGCTCATTCTATCTCTGAGGAAGTTGTGAGGTTTTCTTCTTTATGGTTTCCCTGAGGAAAATTCTTTCTGTCTCTTGTCTCTTGTGATTATTGATGTGCATAGTATTCAATTAGATAAGATGCTAAGATAATACTGTCTAATTGATAAAAAATCTAACATGGTATCATAGCTAACCTTAAAGGAAGACACTGTGCAGCTGGACAAGCTAGGGATTCTTAATTTTTGGGTCTCTCTCCACAATCTATCAGCAAAAGGATGCTAGGCTAACTCTTCATTGAAGGGTGCATCTTTCTATTGAAGCATAATTTGATTTCGAGCATTTTGAGCTTTTAGTACGGGAAATTAGGGATTTTTACAGAAGAGGAATTTTCGATTGAGCTTGGAATAGGATTACTCTCCTCATCAAAATAGAAATTTAGAGACCTAGGTCAAGATTTTTGGTTGGGTGAAGTTCTGGGAACATCAAACCTTAGTTTGACCTTGGGCTTGAAAAACCGTAAAATACTAAAACTGGTAGTTATGGTACGTTCGCTATATCTCGGGATTGAAGAATTATTAGGGGCCAAAATTTTCACAGGTAGAAGATAAGATCCTGATGTACCCTGTGTAATAATTTCAGCCTCATATGCGCTATATTTGGGGAGATATGATTCCTCCAAATCAGGGTTCCACACCCTTCCATGATTCATCCCTAAACAGGACACCTAGGGAGAATTTCTATATCTCTGGATATGAAGGTCCAAATGAAAGTTTTCAAGATGTTCCCAATATAAAATTGAATGTAATTTCTATGGTAAACAATTCAGACCCTGAAGGTGAAACAGTGACATCTTTCAATCCATACAAGTTCTCTATGATGAAACCAATTAAGTCACCGTGGTAAAACTATCATAAGTCCCAATTGGTGAAACCAATTCTGATAAAACCTATCGTGTTGGAAAGAGGACAGACGAGGATACCTCAGTATGAAATTTCAGACATAGAAGAGAATTATTGTTGGAGATACTACAAAAATAGTATCAAGAATTTATGCAGAAGAAGCAACAATAGAAGAAATATTTGGCGTCATTTTGGTAGCAAAACATGATGCAAAAAAGGAAGCAAAAATTGGTGCAAATTTGGAAGCGAAAATTGACACATATATGGAAGTAAAACATGGTGCAAAATGGGATGCTAAAGTGGTAGAAAAAATGGGTGCAATATTGGATGCTAACATGGTGTTATTAAGGATGCAAATATGGTGCTAACGGGGGTGTCATTTAAGAAGCAAAAGCAGACACTCACCAGGAAGAAAAATATGACGTTATTTAGGAAGAAAACCTTGACGTTGTTTAGGAAGAAAAGTTGGACGCTATTCTAAAAGCAAACCTCGACGTTGTTTAGGAAGCAAAGTTGGACGCTATTCTGGAAGCAAAAAAAGAGATGCTATCATGGATGCCATAAAGGATGCTATTTAGGAAGCAAAAAAAGACATTTTTTGAGACGATTTAAGTTTTGTCCATGACGTGTCCCATTTAGCATCTAGTTTGACCACTCAATTTAAAAAAAAATACACTAAACAAGGATGCTAAATGGGACGTTAATTCCAGGATTTGTTGTAGTGGAAGAAGTGGTTGTTGATGATGCCACATGACCTATAAAGAACCTTTCAATAAAATAATGCTCCAAGGCATGTCCACAAGACCTTATTCAAGCTTCCTTCAAGTGACTTTCATAACAAGATGAGTCCAAGAATGTCCAATAAATACCTAAATATCAAAACTTCCCACAAAATAGACCTCTCCCTTCCAAACCAAACTCATCAAATGCAATCAACAAATATAATCAATCCTATATAAGAGTTAAAAACCTTTCCCATACTTCACCAAAGGTAAAGAGAAAGGTACTTCATCATATATTATTATATGTTCTCACGTGAGGTAAATAGAAAGACACTTTATAATATATTATTATATGGTCTTCACTCAAGGTATTTTTTTATCCAAAGCCTAACGAGAAGAGAGATAACTTTAATATCCACATAATGAGGCCCATGGTATTTTTTTTATCCAAAGACTAACAAGAAGAGAGATAACTTTAATATCCACATAATAAGGCCCATGAATATAGATGAAACCACATGAGCCCCTATTTCTAAAGAATAAATAAATACTTCTTAACCCATGTTACCCAAAAGTGGTTTCAAAGCAATAAAATAATGAATAAAAATAAAATAGTGACTACCCCTTTTAAACAACTCTATAAAGTAAATTCACGATGCACGTTATGAGTCCATTAACCTTACAACCACATAAACACAAAAATAGATTGAGCCTCCAAGAACTCTAGGGAAGGTAGTTGGCTTGGAATTAGAGTCCTTGGCGAAATATAAAAGGTTCATGATATGTTTGATTTGAAATGGGCAGCAAATGCTAAGCCTCCCCACGCAATCTAGAAATTAAGGTGAACGCCTTCTCGGGTAAGCTTTTTTAAGCACTTGTCCCACGATGATATCTGAAAGTGATTAATGTATGATGAAGATAGATCAAGATTTTGCACTGCCATTGTCATTTCTATGCTTTTATGTTGAGACCTTTTGTTTCAGCAGTGGGCTAAATATTCACGAAGCTGGAAATCACATTTCGACGCGAATGGCATTAATGACAGTGGAAAACAAAACATAGATCATAACTTATAAGGTATGAGCTCTGATGCTGTCTATGTCATGAATCTTAGCACATTAACTATAATCTCTTTTCCTGAGATGCCCTTTCTAGACTTATGCTGAACAGAATAAATTTTGATCATCCCCAACGCTATGAGATTATGGCAATGGGTTAAACTCTCCTCAATACTGAAATGAATAATTTGACCCACTTGAAGCTCTAATCTAATCTAGGTTGAAGGGAATTTATTATACATAAATACAAAGATTTTGGCTATTATCTACCAAGGAACCATTTGTGCATTTGTTGTTATTTATGCAATGGTGTGAAGGATCTATTAATTTGTCCAATGATTTCATTCTCTATTTTTTTTTGTGAGAATGTGAAACATTATTCAGATGCCCCTAACAAATTATTAGGGGGTTTATGCTACAATATAAAATAAGTAAGAAAGAACCTATAATAATGATATTCTATAATTTCTTGTTGAGAGAGAAATTGTCCTTTCTTTGGTTGCTTGATAAGGATATCCAAGATAGTAGTTACATTTTCTCTTGGTCTGCTTAGTCAAGAAAGATTTAGGGAATGGAGTAATATTTATTGTTTTAAAGATGTTATTTTAAGGCAATTTTGAAGGTGACCAGTATTTAAAACACTAAGCTAGATGGTGTATGTTTCTACATGATAGATCCACTCAATATCCTACTATAATAGATATTCAACAATCTATGAAGAAGGATCTCAAAGGAGATCGAACGATAGAGAAAGATCACGACGGAAATCTGTTGATGTAATTGTAACTTCGGAATGTATTCACTTGTATTTCTTATGTATTGTAACCCGATATTTATTTCGAGATGTATTTGTAATGTACTTGATTCATGTCATGCCCCGATGTTCCTATTGGGAGGTTCTATAATGAAAACCAGTCATCTGAAGTCATTGTGGGTAACCCTCCTATTGGTCAAGGGTTAAAGTCCCCACAGTTTCGAGGTACTAGGGTTATTAGACTCTCTTAAAGAAGTCGGCCCTAGTTGGGTTTAGTCAAGTCAGGAAATTAGTATAAATAGAGAGCTATCCTCTCTATTTATCATACACTCACTCACACTCAGTTGTAGTGCATAGTTGAGGAAGAAGAAGACACTGGAGCAAGGAAGAAAGAGGTTACTGCTGTTGGGAGATCATCTTACTGTTTTGGGGTTTTGCTTTTGGTGTTGATTCTATCTCTGAGGAAGTTGTGGGGTTTTCTCCATTTATGGTTTCCCTGAGGATAAACACTATGTTGATTGTCTCTTGTGTTTGACTGTTGTGCTTGTTATTCTCTTAGTTAAATATCCTAATGTATTGCTAGCTTAATGATAAAAATATAACATGGTATCAAAGCTAACCTGAGAAGAAGACACTATGTAGCTCCAGGAACTAGGGCTTCCTACTTTGTGGATCTCTCTCCATATATTTTCAGCAAAAGAAGGTTGGAATAATTCTCCTCCCTAGGGTGCATCTTTATGTCGAAGAAGAATCCAATTTTGAGGTTTTTCAGTTTTGGACCCCACACTGCT
This sequence comes from Pseudotsuga menziesii, assembly GCA_001517045.1. Classification (NCBI taxonomy): domain Eukaryota; kingdom Viridiplantae; phylum Streptophyta; class Pinopsida; order Pinales; family Pinaceae; genus Pseudotsuga; species Pseudotsuga menziesii. Next base: position 95,536 of record LPNX010171433.1, read on the forward strand.
GCCGAAAATTAGGGCTTTCGATAGAAGTATAATTTTTCAGTGAGCCCATGCCTAGATTGATCTCCTCCTTAAAATCGAATTTTAGAGATCAAGATCAAAGCATTTGGTTGGATAGAACTTTGGAAAAGCAAAACCCTAATTTGCTCCTGAACTAGCGCTGTAGAATTTCACCTCCAAATCCAGATCCAACATCTTGACTTGGTAAGATATAAATCTTTTGTATTTCCATTTGAGGTTCTCAGTTAAGATGTCTCATCATACCAAGATTTGATGAAAATCTTGAGGGAGATGATAACTTCCAATCCTGGAATTATAGCATCTCCCTGGTCCTGGAAGAAAATGAGTTGGACTCCTATATCAGTGAGGAGGTTCTAGTTCCAGAGGGAGATGAGGCTAAGGCCTTACATAAGAAAAAGTTGGTTATGGAACAGAAGATTATTGCTGATTCAATCAAGGATCACCTCATACCATAGGTGTCTTCCCTAAAGACACCTAAGCTATGCTTGATGCCCTAACAAAAGTGTTTGAAGGGAAGAACATAAACAAGAAGATGACTCTGAGAAACCAACTGAAGAATGTAAAGATGGAGAATGCTGAGACCATCTAGTCTTAATTTACAAGGGTATCTCAGATCAAGGAACAACTGGAAGCAGCAGATGAAGAAGTGGAGAATACAGAGATTATGATGACCACCTTGAATGGTCTCCCTAGATCATGGGACTCTTTCATTCAAGGGATCTATGCCAGAAAGAAGTTAGTCAAGTTCAGCAAACTATGGGAAGAATGCTCTCACGTAGAAGCTCGGATAGCAGCTTGAGAAGAAAAGATGGGAAGTGAAGATAAAGCTCTCTTGAGACATGAAGCTAAGAACACTAAGGTATTTTTAAATTGGAATCACTAGTGAACTGATAAGTATGTCCGTAGTTAGACTGAGGTTTCCAATATGACGAAAATGCAGTGGAAGTTGGTTGGTTGGGAAACCTGAGTGCAAAACCTGACTTGCAAGCCGTTTTGGTTAATGAATTATTTCCCTTGTTTTTCCTCTAGAAGTTCTAGTGAAATGGAAAACAATGCATGGAGTGAAATTAGTGGAGTTATAGGAATATAGGATAGTGACAATTATTATTATTGTTCTAGTGGAATGAAGCTAAGGTAATGAGTTACATACTTTGACATGGATTTAGTAGCAAGCTAGTAAATCCTAATTATTAAGTGAGAAATCATGAGAAACCTTTGGCCGATGAGAAGTATTTTGGTGACTACATGAGTCTCATGTTGGATCTAGATTTACTCTAATAGATTTATGAGCATAGCTACCTATGGGTGGGTGGACCATGGCTTCCACAAAGCCACTTTCCAAAGAGTTTGAACTGCAGATAAGTGCATAAACGTCATGTTATTTCTAATATTAATAAATATATTATGTTATGACAAATAAAATGTGTATGTTGTTGATGAATGAATGTCTATTTTCTTGAATTCCAAGCTATTGGACCAATTTATAAGAGTCTTGATAAAAAATGGATTAATTGATTGGTTCAAGATGCTTGTTAAGTATAAATTATGACTTAGTTGGACATTGGTAGAGAATCCAATAGGTTCTAAAGGTTGTCATAATTTTCTGTTTGAACATGGTTATGTGACTTGATAACGAGAATTGGTTAGAGACTACATTTTTTACTTTGAATGCCTTCATTTTTGGTATTATAGGATAAAGGAGCTTGTTTCGTAGTTATCCTATGAATTTCTTGTATGTAGTGAAGGTTGTTAAGTTGTCAAATTGCCAATGTTTTCCAAAGTCTGTAATTGTGGTAATGTTGTAAAAGGTGGTTAAGCATTATGGTTGTAATGTGTATGCACTGATGTTATTAGTTAAAATGGAATGGTTTTTGATGTTTTGAGTTGGAAAACTTTTCATTAGATAGCTCCAGTCATGAAGTGCAAGTTTTACCTTTGATTTGACACAATTTACCTAAGAACTCCATGATTCTATTTGAAGACTTGGGGTTCTATTGGAAACCTGTAGATGGTCATTTCCATCTAGTTTCCATGTTGCATGATCCATTTCTGATGTGCCAACATTGGAAATCAAAATTCAAGAGGGTTGTTATGTTTATTGTGAAGCCAATGTCAATTTCTGACTGCTGATTTTGGGATCTCAATTTTGTAATTTGGTTTTGAAGTTTAGTTACAGATCATTGGACATGCTCTATGGGTATTCTTAGCTACAAACATTTTCCTAAATCGTTCTTTACAATGCCTTGGGTACGTTACTTATTGGTATCAAAGCATGTTATTTATATGTGCCTCCTTATTTTAAAGAGGGAATGATTAGCTATATAGTATGATAACGTTTGAGGTATGTTAACGATTGTTATCAAAGAACATTATTTGTATGTACTTCCTTGTTTCAAAGGGGAATTATTACCCAATGTATGGTAACATTCACGTTATGATTAATTCTTCTAGAGATAACAACAATCTCTTGATTTTGTAGTTCTTGAATGACTACATCACTAGGTGAGTATCACGTGAGTATGTGGGTATTTTTGCATCACTTGAATGAAAATGATTGATAGTTTGAAAGTAGATTGGGTGAAATATCATGTCTAAATAGAATAGCATTAATGCACCCATCATTTAAGTGCATAGTTCTTAATGCTAGATTAACATCAAGCTCAGTAGAGTCTCCAATTGCAATTTGAAAAATAATAAGATTAGATGTGGAAGGAAGTAGCTCATTGGAAGAAGAAAGTTTGGACACATAAAATTTGTATTGTTACATGGTTTCATTTAGCGCCTCAAGTTTCTTCCATATTTTTGAGTTTGGATTCCCTTGAGAACCAAAAAAGATGTATGTTTCATCTGACCTTTTATTCTTTTTCTTGGAGGAATATTCACAAGGCTTGACATGCGAAGATGGTTTTTTTATTCTGCAGAGGCTTGGAGGGATGCTCACCACCTTGTACAAAACTTTTCTTCTTTTTATATAGCCCTTTCTTCTTACCTTTGGAAGTATAGGCGAACAAATCTTGATTATTAGGGTTGGAGAGAGAATCAAGTTGTAAAAGCTTGGATTGTTCCCTCATGATACACACAAAAAAAGGTTAAAAAAAGTCATTTTAAACTCATAATGCTAATAAATCCATCTTAGAGTAAAACATGGAAGAAAAATGCTAATAAAAGCATTTCAACTTGGACAAAGGAAAATGCACTCAACATATGATTTGGTTTTCCCACACCATTTGACTTGTGCTAGCAATGACCTGAATTCCTCTCGATATCTGGAATGAAAACAAACAAGTAGCCACAATGTGGATAGTTTCCACAATTAGGAGAACCCATCCATGCAATAGAGACACACAATTAGGAGAACCCATCCATGCAATAGAGACGCAGGTTCCGACCCAGATAAGAAAGATCCACTTTGGTGAATCAACTCCTTACATCGAAAAGGGCGAGGAACAACAAATTAAAATCTGGGGCAGTGTGTAAGAAATACAAACACATATACTCAAGAGTTGCAAACCAAAACCTCTAATAGAGAAAAAAAAAAGGACAAACTTGTAGAAAAAAATAAGACAATCTATTGACTTGAGAGGGAAAAAATACACATGAAGTTGTGTCTCTATATATATAGGCCAATGGTTTTCTAAAAATAGTTGGATGATAAAGTTGCTTAATTTGAGAGGCAGAAGAATACATGAAATTGTGTCCCCATTTATAATGGTAGAGAAGGCGAGCTATAAAAACACTTATTCCATTTACAGTAATGGAGAAGTCTAGCTATTTGCTAAAAATATTTAAATAATAAAGTTAACTTCATAAAAATTATATATATCATAAAAAAATATGCATTGATAATTACATAGACTAATTCATATCATCATAACCCTTTCCACTAGTTTGACATAATTGTAACAATTTAATTTAATCAAATATTCTATATAATCACATTATATATTTAAAACCAAGAAAAATGTAACCATTTATTTATATAAAAATCTTCCATGATAATGGACAACATGTTAAAAAAAATAGTCTCCAACATAATTTTTAGTATACAAGAAATTACCTCTAATTTTTATTTTTTCTGTGGCGGCGACGGCGACGGCGGTTGATTCGGGAACGATCACGACCCGAATTAGTTGTATCATTAGGTTTGGCATTGTCATTATCCTTCGTCGTCGTTGAATTGGTTGTATCATTAGGTTTGGCATTGTCATTATCCTCCGTCATCGTCGAATTAGTTGTATCATTAGGTTTGGCATTGTCATTATCCTCCGTCATCGTCGAATTAGTTGTATCATTAGGTTTGGCATTGTCATTATTCTTCGTCATCTGGCTGGCGCTGCGACAGAGGTGCTCCCAGGGAAAGCGATGCTTCAAGCACGTATTTAGACCGCAAGAATTGCAGCGAAGTGAATTCGCGAACGTCAACATTTCTTTGCAGTGTTTAACTGGGCAAGACGGATTACAGTTGCCCGACACGACGTGCCCGGGGAGGGTAAGGGAAGCGTCCTCATTCACAACTTGCAATATAGAAGAAGAACAGGTGGGACATATGTGATCCGAATTGGGTTTGGGGCAGGAATGATCCGAAGGAAATTGATGTTTCAAACACGTCTTTAGTCCGCAAGCCTTGCAGACAATTGAATTCTCGATCGTTAGTTTTCTTTTGCAGCGTTTAACTGGGCAAGGCGGTGCCTTCTTCGCCTTATTCTTCGGATGACGGTTGCCGGACTCTGCGTGGCTGCGGAGGGTGAGGGAAGCGTCATCATTCAGAACTTGCAATACAGAAGACGAACAGGTGCGGTTACCGGACTCTGCGTGGCCGCGGAGGGTGAGGGAAGCCTCATCATTCAGAACTTGCAATACAGAAGACGAACAGGTGGGACAGATCTGAAGCACTCGGTCATGCAAATTAGGTTTGGGGCAGGAGTGATCCGAAGGAAATCGATGTTTCAAACACGTCTTTATCCCACAAGACTTGCAGACAGTTGAAAACCCGAAGGTTAGCTTTTCTGTGCAGCGTTTAACTGGGCAAGGCGATGCCTCCTTCGCCTTATTCTTCGGATTACAGCTACCGGACTCGGCGTGCCTGCTGATGGCGAGGGAAGCGTCCTCATTCGGAAATTGCAATACAGAAGAAGAACAGGAGAGACAGATTTGAACCACGCGGTCGCAGATATTGCCGATAGGGCATTTGTGATTGCTGTAAGAACGATGCTCTGCGCAGAAGAATTTGTCGCAGCCATCGCATCGGTAAGGCAGGAAATCCAGTTGATTGCAAAACTCTTGGCTGCAGTGCTTTCCCAGATCCGGAAACAAGGGCGTTCCTCCCGCCATTCTATTGAATTCAAGATTGTTTCAAAGTTGAAATAAAGCGAATAAGGAAAGGGCAAGTTCCCGGCACAGACACCAAATGCGCAACAAATTAAAATTTCTTTGTGTGTAGATACTATGACCAGCTTCGTTGCACAAAATGAGTTTATATAGCTCACCTACCTTTCAAATATTATTTTCTTATACAGCAACATGTGATGATAATTGACGTATTTGTAACAAATTTCTTTGCCAGTAACTTAGATTTGAGTTTCGTCGGCATCGGCATTTATCATTCATGAATTTATTCCAAGAGAACAAGACAACTCGTCGGCATTGGCATTTATCCGTCATGAATTTATTCCAAGAATACTTGTATTTTTTTGGGCTTAATAACGATAACAATTTTAAAGAATTTTTAATTTAATAATAAATTTAAATAATAATAATTATACTATTTATACTATTTAACTTGGTGAGTTAGCTTAAGTGGTTTTGGAGTAAGGTGTGAACATTATTCAATTAGTTATACATTGTCATATAAGGTTCTCAAGTTGTTAGGGTGAACTTAGCAAGCCCTCTAAACAAAATTATTACATTATTATTTGGGTAAACCACATATATACCAAATTATTATATTATTTAATTTATAAAATAAAAATATAAACATTCAAATTTATATTGAAGAGGGTATTTTATATAATAGCATTATATATAAAAACAAAAAACACATATATGATTATGATATTACCTGGAATAGAATGGTAAAATAATTTTCGTTTTTCTAAGTGGTGTAAAATTTAAATCTTAAATTTCAAAATATATATAAAATATATATATATATTTGTTTTTTTAATCAATAGAAAAAAATGATTCATGTTATTTATGTTAATCAAATAAAGCTTTGTATTATTGCATAGAATATGGAGAAATTCGTTATATCTTTTCATCATCATTATTATAGTTCAAATAAATGTGCCCTCCCTATATTTAGATATATATCAATAATGATAATACAAAGCATATATTAGTGTACTTTTACCGAGTCTAAGGATATTGCAATCTTTCATAAACAAGTAAATGAAAAAAAACTCCTTGTAAATTGGAAGAGCCTCTTATGACAACTACATTATCTTTAAGATCCTGATAAAATAGAGTACCTTCCAGCAAAGCTACAACCTTTTTTGGCAAGCCATTTGTCATTGTGTTTAAATCCGAGTAGATATGCTTACTAAGAAATGTATGAGAAAGATGAGATAATAATTTTTGTCTTTTGACACCAAAGGCTGAGATAGATCATATGAAGCTCCAAACAACCTATAGCCCAATCCACAAACACTTTGAAATCACCCAAAACCTGTCAAGCCAGAATGTCAATATTAGAAGTAAAACTTAATTAACAGTGAAATAACACCAAAGAGAAATTTGTTTATATCTTGTATTGGATCCATTCCCACAACCATGTAAAATTCAATGAAGCATAGGATCATCAAGCCTACATAATTCAAATGGAGAATTGTAGAAGAGAGAGAAGAAATTGAGAAACTCAGAAGAATAATCCATGGCAAATAAAGCACTCATGAGACCAATAATTGGAATAATGATATTACATCCATGTATTAGTATTAATCCACATGAGTCAGTAAATAATATGTAATACAATGGTTATACATATAGGAGAATTCGAATACCTAAGATAGGTTTCGAATCTATCACCCTGCATTGACTCTGAAGCTAACTTAATGTGGGAAAAACACCACTAGAGATCACTAATGCAACTCTAGATCCGTAAAATAGTTCACAAGCAGTTAACTAATGAGGGTATGTGAGAAAATGCGCCCTACTTCCCCTAAATCATGAAAATTAACACTAGGATGACTCAGAGTGATCTAACTGATGGGAGTCAAAGCATAACTGGACTTAACACAATACCAACTAGGGTCAATTGTTGGAGACTGCTGGTGGCACTCTTAGTGGGTTCTTAAATTATAGAGATTGGTCCCCGAGGCACATAAACTCATGCATGGAGGTACAGTAAGTGGTAGGTAGCTCCTAGTTTTGTCCCCCATAAACCAGTGAAGTGTTAATGAACTCCTAAGATAGGGAAAATGGACATATATACAATGTGGGAAAAGGGAGGATTATTAAGCTCAACACCCCATTCTAATCCTAACTTTGGATAACCTGGGCCATGGAAACTAATGCCAAAGGTCACCCATACAATTTAGATGAACAAAAATAACTGCTTAACAAACAAGGAAATGGGGAAAACCTCATCGGAACCCCCCCTCTCAAAATAAGCAGGAAAATCCAGGAAAATACTTCTGCAATCTGCATCTCTGTGGAACAGTAACATTGTGTGATGGTCCTTGTGTGCACTAGCTTCCTGGGAATGTGCATGTGAACCTCTCCAAACTAACTTTTTATGTCTAGAGGAATATTCCTCTATGGAAGAACATTAATCTGATCAACCCAATAGGGAACATAAACAATTGCATAATAAACTATGGGACCATGTAGAAAAACTAAGGTAAAGTGATGAGAGAGAAAAAATGCTTGAGAATTCAAACCATGTGAGGTAAACCCAAGAAATTGAGGTGTTGTAGCTTTGAAAATTGAACCATGTGAGGTAAAATTATTTCCTGATGTGAGGAGCAACTGTCCAAGTGAATCCAACAAGTCCCTATCTTTACTGTGAGGAGATGAGCACGTGACAATGTGAGGAGAATACATGAGACCAACAAGAAAAAACATGTGAGCTCTATAATCTGATATAGCTTTGAAAATATATATAAAATCACAATATTTCATATCGACAAATTTATGAGAAGAAGATGACATTGAATCCCTAGAAACAAGTTTGAAAGAGACTTGAGGTGCTTGATTTTTCACATTAAAACTGATGAGAACAGTCAAACACATGATTGGAAGGTCTTGAGACTTGAAACTTGAATCAAATAAGGTGATATCATATCCAAGAATGAGGAACAAAGGTTGCAAGTGCTCCACTGAGATGGAAGATGCACTATTTTCTCCTTCTTCAACAAAATTCTGAGTATTGGTGCAAGTAATCATGTAGGAATTTGTTGGAAGCACTAGATCAATGAGGGTGAATGGATCACTCCTCAAATATGATATTTATTTCAAAACATCCAAATCACTTTTATGTACACCAACAACATGATTGGAGAGATATGAATCAAATTTCTCTTCAGCTCCTTGATCTTTCACTGGAAAACTTTGTACATAATTTAGAATAGAAGAATAACTAGAGAATGACAAAGTAGGATTGAAGGAGAGTTTTTCTTCAACAATGGAGGTTTAAATATCTTCTCCTGGATCAGTTGTATAAGAAGATGAGATATTAGGGATCTCATAAACTTCTGGAGCAATAGGAGAAGGAGTTACTATAAGGAAACTTTCAACAATTCAAATTGAATGAGTTGAAGATTTTGTTATTTCTTCATCTTAAACAACTTCAACAGAGAGAATTGAGGTCGATACATTTGAAGGAAACACACACGAGGAGGATTTGGATTCTCTCCATGTATTACCTACTTCTTTCTGCACACTGAAGGATCTATGTAGATTTATCTAGAGCTCAAACGGATACTCAAAAATTCCATGAGATAACGCATATCACGAGACATTACCATACCCATACTTCCATATGCTCTATTACAGTCATTTAGCCAATCATTTTACTCTTCATCAGATTCTTTACTAGCTCCAAAAGACACATGAAGGAGATCATGGCTCTCAAGATATGCAACCATATTCAATTACCACTTAACATAATTGAATGGTGATAGAGGATGAACTAATTTCAAATCCAGTTTGAAGTTGTAGAATAGAGATTTCTACAATTTTTGTCTTCAAATTCAAGAACAAATTTGAATCGAAGAATTTGTACATATAAATCAAATCATGTATGTAAGTCTAAATAAAAACTTGAAAACTTGATTGATGTCATGTTGTCAATTCAATCACAACTTCTACTACAACAAGATAATCAAATTCTGTCGAAGACCCATTTGAGATATAAAAGAGGTATCTCAAATCATATAGAAAAATTGACCTATCTCATCCCATCGAGTGATAAATATCAAGTCGAAATACATGGTATGAACAAACACGACTTGTTGCAAACCTCCGATATTCAATTGAACATATCTCTTAAACCAAAGACTCAATTTGAATTATGTGAAAAATTCATTTCAGATAACAGAAATACCTTTCAAACAAGATATGGTATGCCCTATAAGACGATATGTATAGGTTTTGATGCCTCTTCAAAGTTGGATGTGATTTCCAAATTTTGTTTTTGAAATTGTAGCTGCAAAACAAACTCCCATTTGAATCAAACCAGTTCAACTACTCTCCACTTCAATATGTGCACTCTCTATAGTTGCATCACACCTGGATACAGTTCTTTGGACATCATCTAGAATGAGCGAGGCGATAATTCCAGGAGTTATCTGGAACCCAATTACTTATGCTACATCAATAGAAGTTTTCAAGGTTCGAAGAAGGCATGGATACTCTCTCTTATACCATGTAAAATTCAATGAAACATAGGATCATCAAGCCTACAAAATTCAAATGGATAATTGTAGAAGAGAGAGAATCAATTAATAAACTCAGATCAATAATTCATGGAAAATAAAACATTCATGAGACCAATAATTGAAATAATGATATTACATCCATCGATCAGTATTAATCAATATATTGGGTAAATAATATGTAATAGAGTGGTTATACATATAGGATAATTCAAATACCTGTGATAGTTTTCAAATATAACAACATGGACTAACTCCAGCGCTGATTTAGGGTGGTAAAATCACCACTAGAGCTCACTAATGCAACTCTAGATCACTAAAATAATTCACAACCATTGAATTGGTGAGGGTAGGTGAGAGAATGTTCCCTACTTCCCCTGAATCATTTAAAATAGTACTATATTGACTAAGAGTGATCTAACTGATGGGAATCAGAGCATAACTGGACTTAACTGAATACCAACTTGGTTCAACTACTGGAGACTGCTGATGGCACTCCTAGTGGCTTCCTAAATTATAGGGATTGGTCTGTAGGGAACCTAAACTCATACATGGAGGCACAATAAGTGGTAAGTGGCTCCTAGGTGTGTCACCCACACACTAGTGAAATGATGATGACCTCCTAAGATAAGGAAAATAGACAAATAGATTATGCGGGAAAATGGAGGATTATTAATCCCAACAAACCAATCTAAATATGAAAATTGTGTGATTGGTTCAAAAATATGTGCATACCACTTTCACATTGAAACTCAAGAGTTTCCCAATCAAATTACCCAACTACTATTCCATCAGACAAAGATGAAGGAATGTTGTTCCTATTCGTTTTTGGGTCCTTCTCCCTAAAGGTTTCTTTGATGTCACCACGAATCTTGATACAAACCATTGAGAAATTTTGTTATTTGTTTTCAAATATCATTAAATTACTATCTCTCCAAATCCCCCAACAAATATACATAGGAATTTCTTTAAAAATCCAAGAAATTTTGTACCATTTATGCAAATTTTCAAGAGAACGGAAAGACCCCCACTCATCTACAATTTTTAAATTTTCTCTTGTTTCTAACCAAATATGTTTATCAAAGAGAAAATTAACAAATAGATGATTTACTAATTCACCATCACTATGACAAATTATATAGATATTTGGTCCACTTCAACCCCTTCTAATTAAATTGTCCCAAGAAAAAACCCTAATCTATATATAGATCCACAAAAAACATTTTAATTGTAAAGGTAAGTCCCAATTCTAAATCTATTTTCTCCACCAGTATCCTAAGGATTCAAAAGATACACAAGTAATAGAACCGTCTGTAGATTTTGCACTGATGTGTTCATAATCTTTTTTCTCTGACCACACAATATTCTATCCATCTTATGTTAATCTAGTACTAGCATGTCTAATTATATCTATAAAATAATTCCATTCCTCAGCTAGGATCCCTTCAAGACCAAAATACTCAACTAACAACCTATATGATGGAGCAATAAACATCCACTCAAGACTTTTGATATGGTCAAGATATATAAAATATTCTATAATAAAATTGATAAGAGATCACAAGATAGCTCAAAGTTCTCATCACATTCCAGAAAGGGATCAATCCCTAACAAGACTTGTTTAACATTACCCACCCTCCAAAAAATCCAATAACCCATTCACAAAAAATACTTAACAAACCAACTCCAAGAATCAGAGACATTAAAGTAACACGTTTTTTGTAAGCTTGAAGTTTTTTTTTTTTGTTGGCAAAGTGGTGGAACCCCCCTGACTAGCAGGGTTTCCATTGGCTGAGTGGCCACAAACTAGGGGCATCTAAGCCGTCAAAATCACTCGGTGATCATACCTGGCCTGGACCGCACCAACCCTTAACATGGTTGGATTTTTGGTATCCGACGGGATTACAACTGGTGACCTTCCAGCTTAGGGGGCGTCTTAACCATACCCCGCCACCAACTGTTCTACATCTCGCGGATTAAAGAATTACAATCACCGGTTTTTAAGCTTGAAGTTATTAAAGATATTGAATTTTAATATTTTCTTAACAATAATTTATTTTAATGATGATTGCTTTGTTTCTCTTGATATTTCTATCATTGTATGTAAAAAAAATCTCTTTTTAAAGGGAATTGATTTCAACTATGTATTTTGTTTCTCAACGTGCCTAAAATTGTTATCATAATATCTTTTCATTTAAAATAAAACAAAAAACATTACTAAAAATTAAAAAAAACATACTGAAGATGTCTAAGCTTATTATACTACCTTTAAAAAAATTTAAAATGATGATATGAAAATAGTGATAGCTATTAAATTTCACTGTGAGAATTGACCAAATTTCATACCTAAAATCCCTGAATGTGGTTCCTAGAAGTTGAGTCCCAACAAAAAGTTGTAGAATTAAGGGTTAGTGGCAAGTGGAAGCTCAAAGAGACATCCAAATTCCACTAAGACAAGGGTAACAATACCATTCACACTCTAGAGACATCATATATAATCTCTTCCACCACTCTCATAGGGTGGAGGAATGATGCAGTGGAGGTATTCTGGCATAGAGATTATTATAGCATAGAAGAAGGGTAAGGGCATATTACAGATGACCCCTCTCCTCATTAATGACATATCTTGGGAAGAAGATATCTACATACTATTCAAATTTCTACATATAAGAATTGAAATTTTCTTAATATTCGTTCAATTTCAATTCTTAGTATGGCCCCTCAATGAGGTTCTAGAGGATGGGGGGAATATATTCGTCCCCCTTGTCAAAGCTCTAGAGGTGTTGAATATTCCAATTAATCCTAGCATTGTCCTAGAGTAGATATAGATGATAGAAATTCATATTAATAATACAAAATAGTCACTACCCCCGAGGTCCAAGATTTGATCAATCGCATTGATCAGGATGCTCAAGTCAAACAAGAGTGTCAGTAGGAACTCAACCTAGAATTTAAAAAAGAGTTACTAGTTCCCATATTTCACGACAACATTATCCCACCACACCCAACATCTCATACAACTAGACATCTATTGGGAAACCAAAATCTTTGTTGGTTAGGGGGTCTAGGAGGGAATGGACATGAAGAAATGATTAGTGAAGGAGATGTCGACCTGAAGGATTTGTAGGAGTCCTTTGTCACTTGTATCTCTATGATTTTGAATCAAATAGGAGTGGATTCATTGGTGTTAATTGATAATATGGACAAAGGGTAAACGACATTGAAAAATGGAAGGGGAAGGCACACTAAATTAGCTTGAAGAAGCATAAGTCAAACCCCCCCTTCCATTCTTTTTTATTTAATGATATGAATTACTATTGTTTTAAATTGTATTTTTCTATAATTTTGAATAATTATGAGAAGCACATTTCCACTTGGAGCCATATTATTATAGATTTTTGTTTCGAATAATGGATTCAAAGATGGCCTCTCTGTAATGTCCCGAATTTTGGACCTACCATTTATAGGCATAGGCCTATTGATCATGATGATTATATTGATGTTTTATTTTATGTTTGGTCAAAGACCCCACTACATATAAACATGATGATTTGTTTTGTATATTGGAACTAAGCCAATTGTTCATGATATATATGTATATGTATGTTTTGTGTTGGGCGTCGACCCTGAAGCACATGATTGATGAAATGTTTGTGTTGGGCATGGACCCTGAAGCACATGATTGATGAAATGTTTTTGTTGGGTGTAGACCCTGAAGCAGATGATCGATGAGATGTTTTGTGTTGAGAAAGAGGCTCTGTATCACATGAGTATTGACATTTGTGTTGAGCATAAAGCTCTAGAACACATGAAAATATAAAATGTTGGTCATAAGCTCTAAAGCATTCCATGTTGATGTTGAGCATAAGCTCTGGAGCATCGAATCTTTGGTCATTGTATCCCTAGGTGTATCATACAAGTACATCCTAGCATTTAATGTTCAGCGAAAGCTCTTGAATTGCACTGTTTTATAATTGCATGCTATAGGCATTGAGTATGGGCTCTGGTAAGTGCTAGGGGTTACTTAATAGAATTTAACAAATTCTGAGTAAAAACGGATTGAGAAAAATATTGCTCATCATCATACTTATTTATAAGTGATGAAACGAAACTTCGAATTTTTGCATTCTCATCAAAGTACTGAAGAGCTACCACATTATATGAGGAAAATTCAACATGCAAGGATGTTTAGAGTTTCCTAGCCTAGTATACCTACTCCATCTATCTAGTTGACCTTGATTAAGAAGTGTCGTTAAGTCTAGGGGTCATGACACATGATGCCCGAAGCCAAATGCTAACAAGTATTTTAATACTATGTATTTTATACATAGTATGTATAAAGAATTTATTATGATTAATTATATAATTAAATAAAGAAAGAAGATAAGCTCCACCAATTATTATTTATTATTAAAACATTAATAAATAGTTAAATAACTATGAAAGACTAACTAGGAACTAGTTAAAAGTTCCTAGGTTAAGAATTGAAAATTACCCCAGTAAATTAAAAAGGGTTAAATCAAGAAATCAAGGATTTCTTGATTTAACTACCCCTTTGACTGAAAAGTATGTCTATAGAGACTCAAGCCAAGCAAAGGCTTGGGGGTTCTAATTTTTCTCTCGGGGAATTATTATTCTGTCTCTTTTTCCTCTCAAGTGTTTTCTTGGAGGATTTTCTCCTGCAAGGAAAAGAGGACGGTTGGAGAATTGAATACCAGTTAGGAAACCCTACCTTCGGAGCTCTAAGCTACTTGCATGATGGAGTCCAGCTTGGGGGGATTCGGATTAGAACCAGGAATGGTTCTGGGTCATGGTTGGGAAGAACATGGTAGTTCCCAAGTGATTTGGTCATCAAAATTAGGGGTCAGGTCTATCTTAAATTGATAATTCTGGTTATTTGAAAAGTGTGCAGGTTCAATCATTATAGGAGCTTCAGGAAGATAAATCATAGGTTCAAATTCTTAGTATGTCAAAATTCATTTCTAGGGTAAATGCAGGCTGCTTTATGTAAAAGCTTCTATATATTTTACTAATCCTAGGTAATTGATGTTTTGCCTAGATTTTGCTAGGGTCTTTATTTTCTCTTCAATATTTCTAGGATTGGAAATATTATCATAGGTTGTATATAGCTCGGTTCCCATCTTTAAAATTTGTGTTTTGTATTCATTTCATATTCAGAAATAAATAGTGTAGACTAGTTAAATATAGATCTGCTATTTAATTGTTCACCTATTACTTATATCTCTACTGACATATTACATTTGTTAGTAGAGAGATGTGTTTCAGATTATAGTAGATTTAACCATAGGAGTAAGTTTAAAGAAATAAAAATAATATACATATACCCTAGGGTATTACTTAGAACTAGAGCTATTCTTTTATAACATAACTATATATACATATAAATAAACTATCACGTATAAATATCTATAAAAAAACTATCTATGCATTCATTTCCAAAATTAAATAATCCATCTAAGACCTGTCAAAATCTGTAATCATATAAGAAATTACATTAAAAATACTCCACATAAACGAAAACCACATTAAATTTAAACAAAGGGATATCATGACCATTCATGTGGTCCTTATCAAAACTCTGCCATAAAATATATAGTCTTAACATCTACATTAAAATACCATAAAGCACATGCATTATATCTTTAAAAAATACATATAATATCCATCTTTGCATAACCATAAACCAAGTTACATAATTCAACACCATAACATAAATCCATCTAAAAGTTTCATCAAGTAACATTTCATACAACTCTGTATTAATAAATAGAAGTCGTATTTAATTAATAGAGGTCATGCTATCAACCCTCATAGGTTACAACTTTTTTTCTTAAACAAAATTAAAATCCACAGTAACAACCGTAACATAAATCATCACCAGAATCAAACCCCATAACAAACTCCATAAAGTAAATTCCTATTACCATTTCTATTAATTCTTATAAAAGATTTCATAGTTTGAAATTGCCTTGCCCCAAATCGACGAAGGTCGTATACGCAGTCACAGACCACGACTCACACCTTTGCCATATAAATTAAAATTCCTACGCTAGAAGAGAGATCGTAAGACTCTAGCTACAGCACGGCCTTGGCCGCTAAACATTTTAATACAGAGTCCTAGTTATTTAAAAACAACGAGTGCCATCGAGGGTCTGCATACCCTAGCCTCCATGAAACCCACTAACACACAGTTTTCACATAAAAACTAGATGTCGTAGACAACTAAAATACAAGCTATCATAGCATTGTGGGAAGGCTCATGCCATTGATGGCATGGCCTTCACCCACGTGGTCGATTTATACATTTATCAAACTAATCAATGGTTTTTACACATAGAGAATCCCAATAAGGTGTATGCCTCTGTCCATTAAAAACCCCAACCCATTTTTAAATACAGTGCTCAATAAAAATGCAGGAGGGATTCGCATACACCATAAACCTTTATAATTTATAAACACCAATGCTTACATCTATTTACACAAATATCCCAATGTCTATACACAGTTTCCATTAATGGCCAAGAGCAAGGTTTTACACAGGCGTGCCAATGGGCTATGGCACCATTGCTTGCAATGGTGCGGCCCATGGCTTTAAAAGCCCAAAACCAAAACTGTAATGAGTTCATAACCAAAATAAACATTACACAGAGCTGAATGGCCTAGGCATCAAGTGATGGCATAATGCCTCCATTTTAATAAACCAAGTATGTATTCAAGCCCGAACACAAAATCATTTTTGCTACAACATCAAACCCCAACCAAACAACCAGTCGAAACATAACCCAGCCATAGGATTGAAGGGTGACAAACATAAGCTTTATGAGCAGTCTTACCATGGCCACGAATGCAACACTAGGATCCAACTATGTTTTAGTCGCGCTGCCCTCCATCCCTTTGGGAACCTGCAAGCACCAACCAAATAGGGACAAGGAGTATGCCATTACTTCCAAACTATAAACCAAATAATGTGTACGATTAAGAGTTCATGTGAGCTTACCTTCACAAACAGGAGGTCACCTCCATGGCCATACCTCTGCGTAGAGCCAAACAACAAAAACCCTCAAATGACAAATACATTGCATAGCTATCATGAGCCAAGCCTAAGGGAAGGCTGTCAGAATTCATGAAGAGCATTAAATGCACCAGGCTGGAGTCCATTAATGTTTCAACAAACCCACTCCCATAGTCACGACTTGTTACAATGTATCGAATATCACCACCCTTCATACCATCGCGTAAACCCTATAATATATGGTTCATACCATATATTATGTCAACCCAAACTTTAAACATCAACGTTAACTTAATACGAAGCTTGCACTATGCTAGTATTGTCATAATACTTAGTCATAGGTTGCACTAGTTCAAAATTTTAATACCCTTTCTTAGGATTGTAGATAAGGTTTAGTACATATGTTTAGAGCTCAGGGTTTAATACCATAGTATTAAGTTGTTTAGGCTTAAGCACCATGGCATACAAAGTATGCCATGTAAATCTCTCAGATTATCAAATCTAATGCTCTACTCTCAAACCATTAATAACTTGCCAATAAAAGAACATCGGAAATGTTAAAAATAATATATAGTGAAAATATACACAGCATGAAAAGATAGTAATGACATAAAAAAATGACGAAAGTAAGACCATAATGAAAAATAATTAATGTATAGGAAATTTAGTCGTAATGGCTAAATTGACATTAACGACACTTACCAAGTTTGAAAAACCAAGTCGATAGGAAACGTATTAACTACCAGCAGGTTATCGACAACCAAGGCTGTCAACACACTATATATTCGATCCCATCGCAAGTAATGAACTGCATAAGTAAAAGAGATAGGTTCCTTAATTCGATTGAACTAAGTAAGATTGCATAACCAAGTAATACCTTATCTCTCAGGACGTCATGGGAGAACCAGTCCCGCCACTCCACCACTTTATTCCCATCAACAAAGTTAAGTTAGTTATACTTAATAAACAAAATACACATGTGCAGAAGTAAATCAATGAACTATACAATTCACTAACTCACTCACAGTAATAACTAAGTCATACAAATAGTTTAAATAAAAAATTAAGACATAATAATTAAACGAACTAATAATCACTTAATGGATAATATATTAACAAGACACTGTGAGCAATTTCTGAAGAGATCGAAAGTTAAGTAGCACATGTAATTCCGCAGGAGTAATAATGATCCCGTTTGGGTAGTTCTCTACTAGCCTATAATTTTTTTTGTTTTTCAATTTTTGGGGACATTAAATGTGGTATCAGAGCCTAGTTTCAATACTGAGAGACGGATGGGTGCACCAGAAACTCACGCAGAGAAAATAAAGTATGATAAGTAAATTTTGATACTAACATAAATTTTTGCTGCTATTAAATTTTTTTGTGTAACATGAAAATTTTTACAGTGCTGTTCAGTTTATGAAAACTGAGAGAGAAAACAACCGGCAAGAGGAAATGACCACCCCCACTCTAGAAGTGAACTTGGTGGTCGAGCTAAAATTTGATGTGCTAAAAAATTTGCACAGTCTTTAAGCTGAACTAAAGAGTGTCAGAGAAGACAGTCTAAATGAAAGAAAGGAACAGAAAGCTATAAACGAAACATTATTGTGTAACATGATGGGAGGGATCCTGCAAGGTAAACCTACCCATCCCACCAACAGATCGAAAAGAGATCCGTACCATGAGCAGGGCAGCAGCCCAAGAGAAGCAGAAAAATAAGGTACCCCTGAAGCAACTAAAGGAGATCATCACAGTCCTGCTAGTGATGACTCACTTTCTCCACGGAGAAAGAGGTAAATAAGTGATGACATTCTTCAGGGGGGGTTTCGAAAAATAAGAGCCCCGACCTATGAAGGTGAAGTAAATATGGGAGAAAAGGATGAAGAATGGTTGCTAGGAATGAGTAAGTATTTCCAAGTTCATAACTATTCAAGTGTGATGCAGGATAGGATTTCCATCTACAACCTAAATGGTAAGGAAACAAGATGGTGGCGAGATTTGAAGAACACTAAGAAAGATGAGCTGCGAGAAATAAGGTTGGAAAACTTTCGAAATATTTTCCACAAAAAATACATGTCGAAAAGGTTCTTTGACCGCAAGGTAAAGGAGTTCCATGAATTGCACATGGGATCCATGACTATGTATGCATTTATAAACAGATTTATAGATTTGTTACATTATGTATCATATATCAAAGAAGAGAAGATGAAGATACAACAATTCCTAGGATGTCTTCCTCCCAGTTTTCAGGATAGGATTGAATTCGACATGCCAAAGACGCTGGATGTAACACCCCGGTTTTGACCTCGTTTTCTTTAAATGTATATGATGTATATAATGTAATTGATCGTGGTGTGGAGAAAAAGGAAAAATCCCCACCATCGATTTGGTTGTGTCATGTTTTGGTGATTGAAATCATTGCCGATGGTATATCGTGATATATGGCACATTATAGTTTTGGCATTATGTAAATATGAATTTTAATTAAAATTAACCCCAACCATCTATGTCAATGCAACCATAATGAAAAGTGCATGATTTTCCTAAGGATAAGGAGGGGGAATTATTAAACTTTGAGCCTACGGGTAAAAGCCATGTGTCAGCTGTTAAACCCCTTTTGACTTACTCACCTTTCCTTGTCTCATAATTCAAATACCACATTAAAACCTTTTGTTGTTAGTTGGGGCGGTTATTGCTGGGCAGTGGTGTGTGGCAGGACTGCCATTCCTTTCCCACACGCACACTCCACCAGTAGACTCTTTCAATTCACATGGGCAGGGAAAACATGACGCCAATTCTTCTTCCACTCTCATCCATCCTCACATGGAGACAATCGTTCTCTCTTCTCCTTAGATATTGTCGATAGGGCACTTGTGATTGCTGTAAGAACGGGATTAGAACCAATGACCTTCCAGCTTAGGGGCGTCTTAACCATACCCCACCAACAACTATTCTACATCTCGCGGATTAAAGAATTACAATCACCGGTTTTTAAGCTTGAAGTTATTAAAGATATTGAATTTTAATATTTTCTTAACAATAATTTATTTTAATGATGATTGCTTTGTTTCTCTTGATATTTCTATCATTGTATGTAAAAAAAATCTCTTTTTAAAGGGAATTAATTTCAACTATGTATTTTGTTTCTCAACGTGCCTAAAATTGTTATCATAATATCTTTTCATTTAAAATAAAACTAAAAACATTACTAAAAACTAAAAAAAACATACTGAAGATGTCTAAGCTTATTATACTACCTTTAAAAAAATTTAAAATGATCATATGAAAATAGTGATAGCTATTAAATTTCACTGTGATCATTGACCAACTTTCATACCTTAAATCCATGAATGTGGTGCCTAGAAGTTGAATCCCAACAAAAAGTTGTGGAATTAAGGGTTAGTGGCAAGTGGAAGCTCAAATAGACATCCAAATTCCACTAAGACAAGGGTAACAATACCATTCACACTCTAGAGACATCATATATAATCTCTTCCACCACCCTCATAGGGTGGAGGAATGATGCAGTGCAGGTATTCTGGCATAGAGATTATTATAGCATAGAAGAAGGGTAAGGGCATATCACACATGATCCCTCTCCTCATTAATGACATATCTTGGGAAGAAGATATCTACATACTATTCAAATTTCTACATATAAGAATTGAAATTTTTTTAATATTCGCTCAATTTCAATTCTTAGTATGGCCCCTCAATGAGGTTCTAGAGGATGGGGGGAATACATTCGCCCCCCTTGTCAAAGCTCTGGATGTGTTGAATAGTCCAATTAAGCCTAGAATTGTCCTAGAGTAGAGATAGATGATAGAAATTCACATTAATAATACAAAATACTCACTACCCCCGAGCTCCAAGATTTGATCAATCGCATTGATCAGGATGCTCAAGTCAAACAAGAGTGTCAGTAGGAACTCAACCTAGAATTTAGAAAAGAGTTACTAGTTCCCATATTTCACCACACATTATCCCACCACACCCGACATCTCATACAACTAGACATCTATTGGGAAACCAAAATCTTTGTTGGTTAGGGGGTCTAGGAGGGAATGGACATGAAGAAATGATTAGTGAAGGAGATGT
>LPNX010171433.1:116900-253642 GCA_001517045.1 Pseudotsuga menziesii
CACTGCATATAAACATGATGATTTGTTTTGTATATTGGAACTAAGCCAATTGTTCATGATATATATGTATATGTATGTTTTGTGTTGGGCGTCGACCCTGAAGCACATGATTGATGAAATGTTTGTGTTGGGCATGGACCCTGAAGCACATGATTGATGAAATGTTTTTGTTGGGTGTAGACCCTGAAGCAGATGATCAATGAGATGTTTTGTGTTGAGAAAGAGGCTCTGTATCACATGAGTATTGACATTTGTGTTGAGCATAAAGCTCTAGAACACATGAAAATATAAAATGTTGGGCATAAGCTCTGAAGCATTCCATGTTGATGTTGAGCATAAGCTCTGGAGCATCGAATATTTGGCCATTGTATCCCTAGGTATATCATACAAGTACATCCTAGCATTTAATGTTCAACGAAAGCTCTTGAATTGCACTGTTTTTATAACTGCCTGCTATAGGCATTGATTATGGGCTCTGGTAAGTGCTAGGGGTTACTTAATAGAATTTAATAAATTCTGAGTAAAAGCGGCTTAAGAAAAATATTGCTCATCATCATACTTATTTATAAGTGATGAAATGAAACTTCGAATTTTTGTATTCTCATCAAAGTCCTGAAGAGCTACCGCATTATATGAAGGGAATCCAACATGCAAGGATGTTTAGAGTTGCATAGCCTAGTATACCTAAGCCATATATCTAGTTGACATTCAT
The DNA here is from genome assembly GCA_001517045.1 of Pseudotsuga menziesii. NCBI lineage: Eukaryota > Viridiplantae > Streptophyta > Pinopsida > Pinales > Pinaceae > Pseudotsuga > Pseudotsuga menziesii. Next base: position 117,613 of record LPNX010171433.1, read on the forward strand.
TAAGAAGTGTCGTTAAGTCTAGGGATCATGACACATGATGCCCGAAGACAAATGCTAACAAGTATTTTAATACTATGTATTTTATACATAGTATGTATAAAGAATTTATTATGATTAATTATATAATTAAATAAAGAAAGAATATTAGCTCCACCAATTATTATTTATTAATAAAAGATTAATAAATAGTGAAATAACTATGAAAGACTAACTAGGAACTAGTTAAAAGTTCCTAGGTTAAGAATTGAAAATTACTCAAGTAAAATAAAAAGGGTTAAATCAAGAAATCAAGGATTTCTTGATTTAACTACCCCTTTGACTGAAAAGTATGTCTATAAAGACTCAAGCCAAGAAAAGGATTGGGGGTTCTATTTTTTCTCTTAGGGAATTATTATTCTGTCTGTTTTTCCTCTCAAGTGTTTTCTTGGAGGATTTTCTCCTGCAAGGAAAAGAGGACGGTTGGAGAACTGAATACCAGTTAGGAAACCCTACCTTAGGAGCTTTAAGCTACTTGCATGATGGAGTCCAGCTTGGGGGCATTCGGATTAGAACCAGAAATGGCTCTGGGTCATGGTTGGGAAGAACATGGTAGTTCCCAAGTGATTTGGTCATCAAAATCAGAGGTCAGGTCTATCGTAAATTGATAATTCTGGTTATTTGAAAAGTGTGCAGGTTCAATCATTATAGGAGCTTCAGGAAGATAAATCATAGGTTCAAATTCTTAGTGTGTCAAAGTTCATTTCTAGGGTAAATGTAGGCTGCTTTATGTAAAAGCTTCTATATATTTTACTAACCCTATGTAATTGATGTTCTGCCTAGATTTTTCTAGGGTCTTTATTTTGTCTTCAATATTCCTAGGATTGGAAATATTATCATAGGTTGTATATAGCTCGGTTCCCATCTTTAAAATTTGTGTTCTGTATTCATTTCATATTCAGAAATAAATACTGTAGACTAGTTAAATCTAGATCTACTATTTAATTGCTCACCTATTACTTATATCTCTACTAACATAGTACATTTGTTGGTAGAGAGATGTGTTTCAGATTATAGTAGATTTAACCATAGGAGTAAGTTTAAAGAAATAAAAATACTATACATATACCCTAGGGTATTACTTAGAACTAGAGCTATTCTTTTATAACATAACTATATATACATATAAATAAACTATCAGGTATAAATATCTATAAAAAAACTATATATGCATTCATTTCCAAAGTTAAATAATCCATCTAAGACCTGTCAAAGTCTGTAATCATATAACAAATTACATTAAAAATACTCCACATAAACGAAAACCACATTAAATTTAAACAAAGGGATATCATGACCATTCATGTGGTCCTTATCAAAACTCTGCCATAAAATATATAGTCTTAACATCTACATTAAAATACCATAAAGCACATGCATTATATATTTAAAAAATACATATAATATCCATCTTTACATAACCATAAACCAAGTTACATAATTCAACACCATACATAAATCCATCTAAAATTTTCATCAAGTAACATTTCATACAACTCTGTATTAATAAACAGAGGTCATATTTAATTAATAGAGGTTGTGGTATCAAGCCTCATAGGTTACAACTTCTTTTCTTAAACAAAATTAAAATCCACAATAAGAACCGTAACATAAATCATCACCATAATCAAAACGCATAACAAATTTCATAAAGTAAATTCCTATTACCATTTCTATTAATTCTTATAAAAGATTTCATAGTTTGAAATTGCCCTGCCCAAAATCGACGAAGGTCGTATATGCAGTCACAGACCACGACTCACACCTTTTCCATATAAATTAAAATGCCTATGCTAGAAGAGAGGTCGTAAGACTCTAGCTACAGCATGGTGTTTGGCCGCTAAACATTTTAATACAGAGTCCAAGTTATTTAAAAACACAAGTGCCATCGAGGGTTTGCATACCCTAGCCTCCATGAAACCCACTAACACACAGTTTTCACATAAGAACTAGATGCCATAGACAACTAAAATACAAGCTATCGTAGCATTGTGGGAAGGCTCATGCCATTGATGGCATGGCCTTCACCCACGTGGTCGATTTATACATTTATCAAACTAATCAATGGTGTTTACACATAGAGAATCCCAATAAGGTGTATGCCTCTATCCAGTAAAAACCCCAACCCATTTTTAAATACTGTACTGAATAAAAATGCAGGAGGGATTTGCATACACCATAAACCTTTACAATTTATAAACACCGATGCTTACATCTATTTACACAGATATCCCAATGTCTATACACAGTTTCCATTAAAGGCCGAGAGCAAGGTTTTACACAGGCGTGCCAATGGGCTATGGCACCATTGCTTGCAATGGTGCAGCCCATAACTTTAAAATCCCAAAACCAAAACTGTAATGAGTTCATAACCAAAATAAACATTACACAGAGCTGAATGGCCTAAGCATCAAGTCATGTCATAATGCCTCCATTTTAATAAACCAAGTCTGTATTCAAGCCCGAACACAAAATCATTTTTTCTACAACATCAAACCCCAACCAAACAACCAATCGAAACATATCCCAGCCATAGGATTGAAGGGTGACAAACATAAGCTTTATGAGCAGTCTTACCATGGCCACGAATGCAACACTAGGATCAAACTGTGTTGTAGTCGCGCTGCCCTCCATCCCTTTTGGCACCTACAAGCACCAACCAAATAGGGATGAGGAGTATGCCATTACTTCCAAACTATAAACCAAATAATGTGCATGATTAAGAGTTCATGCGGGCTTACCTTCACAAATAGGAGGTCACCTCCATGGCCATACCTCTGCATAGAGCCAAACAACGAAAAACCTCAAATGTCAAATACATTGCATAGCTATCATGAGCCAGGCCTAAGGGAACGCTGTCACAATTCATGAAGAGCATTAAATGCACCAGGCTGGAGTCCATTAATGTTTCAACAAACCCACTCCCATAGTCACGACTTGTTACAATGTATAGAATATCACCACCCTTCATACCATCGCTTAAACCCTATAATATATGGTTCATACCATATATTATGTCACCCCAAACTTTATACATCAACGTTAACTTAATGCGAAGCTTGCACTATGCTAGTATTGTCATAATACTTAGTCATAGGTTGCACTAGTTCAAAATTTTAATACCCTTTCTTAGGATTGTAGATAAGGTTTAGTACATATGTTTAGAGCATAGGGTTTAATACCATAGTATTAAGTTGTTTAGGCTTAAGCACCATTGCATACAAAGTATGCCATGTAAATCTCTCAGATTATCAAATCCAAAGCTCTGCTCTCAAACCATTAATAACTTGCCAATAAAAGAACATAGGAAATGTTAAAAATAATATATAGTGAAAATATACACAGCATGAAAAGATATTAATGACATAAAAAAATGACGAAAGAAGACCATAATGAAAAATAGTTAATGTACAGGAAATTTATTCGTAATGGCTAAATTGACATTAACGACACTTACCAAGTTTAAAAAACCAAGTCGATAGGAAACGTATTAACTACCAGCAGGTTATCGACAACCAAGGCTGTCAACACACTATATATTCGATCCCATCGCAAGTAATGAACTGCATAAGTAAAAGAGAGAGGTGCCTTAGTTCGATTGAACTAAGTAAGATTGCATAACCAAGTAATACCTTATCTCTCAGATCATCATGGGAGAACCAGTCCCACCACTCCACCACTTTATTCCCATCAACAAAGTTAAGTTAGTTATACTTAATAAACAAAATACACATGTGCAGAAGTAAATCAATGAACTATACAACTCACTAACTCACTCACAGTAATAACTAAGTCATACAAATAGTTTAAATAACAAATTAAGACATAATAATTAAACAAACTTATAATCACTTAATGGAGAAGAGATTAACAAGACACTGTGAGCAATTTATGAAGAGATCGAAAGTTAAGTAGCACATGTAATTTTGCAGGAGTAATAATGATCCCGTTTGGGTAGTTCTCTACTAGCCTATAATTTTTTTTTGTTTTTCAATTTTTGGGGACATTACAAGTGGTATCAGAGCCTAGTTTCAATACTGAGAGACGGATGGGTGCACCAGAAATTCACGCAGAGAAAATAAAGTATGATAAGTAAATTTTGATACTAACATAAATTTTTGCTGCTATTACATTTTTTTGTGTCATAGGAAAATTTTTACAGTGTTGTTCAGTTTATTAACACTGAGAGAGAAAAAAACCAGCAAGAAGAAATGACCACCCGCACTCCGGAAGTGAACTTGGTGGTCGAGCTAAAATCTGATGTGCTAAAAAATTTGCACAATCTTTAAGCTAAACTAAAGAGTTTCAGAGAAGACAGTCTAAATGAAAGAAAGGAACAGAAAGCTATAAATGAAGCAATATTGTGTAACATGATGGGAGGGATCCCGCAAGGTAAACCTACCTAGCCCACCATTAGATCGAAAAGAGAATCGTACCATGAGCAGGGCAGCAGCCAAAGAGAAGTAGAAAAATAAGATACCCCTGAAGAAACTAAAGGAGTTCATCACAGTCCTACTAGTGATGACTCACTTTCTCCATGGAGAAAGAGGCAAATAAGTGATGACAATCTTCAGGGGGGGTTTCAAAAAATAAGAGCCCCAACCTATGAAGGTGAAGTAAATATGGGAGAAAAGGATGAAGAATGGAAAGCTTTCGAAATATTTTCCACGAAAAATACATGTCGGAAAGGTTCTTTGACCACAAGGTAAAAGAGTTCCATGAACTGCGCATGGGATCCATGACTATGTATGCATTTATAAACAGATTTCTAGATTTGTTGCATTATGTACCATATATCAAAAAAGAGAAGGTAAAGATACAACAATTCCTAGGATGTCTTCCTCCTAGTTTTCGGGATAGGATTGAATTTGACATGCCAAAGACGCTGGATGTAACACGCTGGTTTTGACCCCATTTTCTTTAAATGTATATGATGTATATAATGTACTTGATCGTGGTGTGGAGCAAAAGGAAAAATCCCCACCATCGATTTGGTTGTGTCATGTTTCGGCGATTGAAATTGTTGCCGATGGTATATCGTGATATACGGCACATTATAGTTTTGGCATTATGTAAATATGCATTTTAATTAAAATTAACCCCAACCATCTATGTCAATGCAACCATAATGAAAAGGGCATGATTTTCCTAAGGATAAGGAGGGGGAATTATTAAACTTTGAGCCTATGGGGAAAATCCATGTGTCAGCTGTTAAACCCCTTTTGACTTACTTACCTTTCCTTGTCTCATAATTCAAATACCACATTAAAACCTTTTGTTGTTAGTTGGGGCAGTTATTGCTGGGCAGTGGTGTGTGGCAGGACTGCCATTCCTTGCCCACACGCATACTCCACCAGTAGACTCTTTCACTTCACATGGGCAGGGAAAACATGACGCCAATTCTTCTTCCACTCTCGTCCATCCTCACATGGAGACAATCATTCTCTCTTCTCCTCACGCACAGGTTGGGATTCTTCATTGTTTTCCTCACGCAGTGAGCTGGAAGAATGGCCTCAGGGCATGACTTTTGTTGTGTATGCATTTTTCTTAACAAATTGTGGTTATGTGTATATGTTTTCCCCCTGTTTAGGCTGAGAGTCGGATCTCCTTTACAACTTGGGCTGTGTATTTCCCGTTGCCTCAATGTTGAGATCAAGGGTATTGTTTTTTCCCATGATTTTATGGTTTGATGTGGTTTCATTTGCATTTTGGGTTGCTTTAGATTCTTATGATTCGTTTGGCCATGATAGGGCCAAGAATGAATCAAGAATCAAATTCCCCAGTCAGAGCTATGAATCTCTTGTTTTGTTGTGTGTATGTAGTAGTTGTCTTCGGACTATGTTAGAGTGGGAATGAAGGCTTGATTTGCTTGATAAAATTGGTGTGTTTGGGAGCCACGCAGACAGAGCTAGAGGGTTGTCTTTCTTCTCCACAACCCCTAAATAGCACTGGAAGGGAAGTCAGGGTCTGAGGGACTGTGTAGCAGAGAAGGGACTGATTTCCTTGTTTTGGGTGTGTGTGGGTGTCCTAGAAGTCAAGCCAGTTCTAGTTTAGGTTTCCTTATCTCTTCAATGAGCTCACCAGCTTAGCATTCAACTTTTCCCAGGTCCTTGATGGCCTGATAAACCCAACTATGTTGGCTTGGCTGATTTGTGTATCCTTGGCTATGTGTAAGCCTTCTTGTTCCTTATTCCTTGGGGAATCATTCCCAGCTTGGGGGTGTAAGTGTTGCTAAGAGACTAAGCAGCACACTGTCCTATGGTTGGGTGGAACATTGCAGTAACGTAGCTGGTTGCGGGACGAATTCTTCACAAGATAAGTATTCTTTTCTATTTAATATCTGCAATTATATTTACTATTTAATGGATTGCGATGAACATGTCGAATGCTTGAAATTAGGGAGTGATTCCACTGGATTTTAAACAATTATGCATCTCTGCATGTTTTTACTTCCAAGCATTTTATTTCAGTTTTATGTATTCACACGTTCATGGGGCTAGTTTCTCGGATAGATAATGGTTTGGCAGCATCCTCTTCACCGATTGGAGGGTCAGGGACGTCACGCTGGATACTACACTACACAAGGCCAGACTCTGCTTTGAGCATGGGAAGTTATGACAAGAAAACCAGAACCAAAATAGAGAAAATTCTAGAAACATTTATGATAACCGCAAACCTGGGTCAAACCCCCAGCCTTATAGAAAGAAAAACAACAACTTTCAGGTGAACAAGAACTTTAATAAACCAGGTAGGAAACCTTATGTACTAGTTCCTAATGGTAATAATCAAGTGGAAAATGGAGCCAATTCTACCCCTTTATCGATCAAGTGCTAGAAGTGCAATGGGCCGCATTATGCCCAAGATTGTAAGAACAAGAATAATGGAGTCTTGCATAGCTTGCAAGAAGAACCTACTGTTGAGGACATAGTGCGAAGCCTGTGAATCTATGCAACATTAGATGGTCGACAGGAGGACCATCAAGCTACAAGGGTCAAGATCAAAGGTAAGATCTTAAATACCTCTGTTTCAATACTTATTGATCCCGATGCTTGCTAGAGCTATGTTGCACCTAATATTGTTGATTTATGCAAGTTAGGAAAAGTAAAGCATGATAAATCTTGGCTGGTACAGTTAGCCACCGGTACAAAACAAAAAGTTTCAGAAATTGTTAAAGAATGTGAAGTAAACCTGAATGGTTTCCTTACTAAGGTAAACCTAAACATCCTACCTTTAGGATCATACAATATTCCTATCGACATGGACTGGTTGGAACAACACCATGTCATGCTTGATTTTCTACACAAGTCTATCTTACGTACTGATATCCAAGGGAACCAAGTGAAGGTTCAAGGCATCCCCAAGAAAGTTTCTGTAAGACAAATACCTGCCTTACAAGTGAATAAGTGTGTTAGGAAGGGATACAAGTTATTTGCAGTGAACATCTGAGATGTAGAGTCGGATATAAAACAACGCATAGAAGACTTCCCCATTCTTGAAAAATTCAAGGATGTGTTTCTCAACGAAATCCCCGGATTACCTCCAAAATGAGACCTAGACTTTTCCATCGAACTAACCCCAAGATCAGTTCCAGACTCCAAAGCCTCTTACCACATGAGTGCACCAGAATTGGTGGAACTCAAAATGCGGTTGCAAGAGTTAACAGAGAAAGGGTATATCCGACCCAGTGTGTGTCACATGCTCCAATTTTTCAATTAATATTATCTTATTGATTTTTACTCCAAGACATTATGTTAAATTTTATGGTAAAGTTGTAATTGATGACTCAACAGAGTCAAGGATTTTGAATGTAATTATGAATATTTTAATTATAAATAAATAAAAAGTGGAGACAACAACTTGGGAGAGTTGTTAAAAGAGTGTTTATTGGTCAAGTTGGTGGAGGAGATTGGGTGGAGAGAAAATAGACAAGTGGCAGCATCCTCAAACACTTCCAATGTTGCAGTTGGAAACCTCCCTACATTTGGGGTCATGATCCCCCAAGAAAGTGGGATTAGAGCAAGTGGCTTAATTAATGAAAACTAACCCAAAAAGACCTAGGCAATCTTAATAAAAATGCCCAATGAAGAGACTTGAGCCTGCTCATTCCAAGAAGGTAATCATTCAGGTGAATGTAATTCAAAGGATTTGATTGGGAAAGGAATTTCTGGAAGGTGTTTGAGGGGTAAACTGTAGAGAATGATCTAGTACAGCTATTCAGTTGAAGGATCTTACTGCTAAGTGCAGAGTTAGTACTGAGTCATTGGATTAGTATTTTGTTGTTTGCTTCACCCAGTCCCAGCCAAGGAGACCAATAAAAGGCTCGAGGGTCCTGAGAAGACGTTGTTTGAGCACTCTCTAGGAGTTGGTAGGGAGGAACAATCTCCCAACGCTGTTGTCATCCAGATTTAAATAGGTTCTATAGTATTTTATTTGTTGTATTAAAAGTTTATTTCTGAGAATGAATGAATAATGAATGACTTACATGTATGTAGTGAACTGTTAGAATTTATAATCTTTTAGTTGTTGAATGTTGAAACTGTAATTGAATGAGATAATCCTACCTATGTTTTTCCCCGTCTGGATAAACCAGACCATACTCTAGCATAGGTAGTGTGTTTAAAATAGATGAAGATATAATAGAAATTTGGATTGATTAGAGTTATTTTGTATTTCAAAACAATGGAGTAATTTATTTCTGTAAATAGATGTTTTCAGGAAAGGATACTAATCTGTCTAATTAAGTTATGGTTTAAAAACCAGACTATTGTATTAAGAATGCTAGCAAAGAAGTATACATAATAATTTTCAAACAACAGGTTTATTTCTTTTAATATGTTGACTACTGTAGATAGGTTATTTATGTTATTCTGAACTGTATTTTCTGCAAAATGAAACTACTAACCTGTCACATAGGTAAAAGATTTAACTTAAATAACACTCATTTATTTCTGTGGAGAAAGAACCAAGTTATTTTACAGAGTTATTTTTCTGTTCATACTATTTAACTATTTCTACAAATGTTCACATTTCAAGTAGGGTAATTCTAGTATAGTTCTTTTTACAAATAAATTAACCACAACAATTTTAATAATGTAACAAGGAAATAATAACCAAACATATCTATGTACTTATTGAAAATATTGAATACAATGTTAAATAATATTTAATAAATATTATTTATATATGAACAAATTCATTTAAACAAACTAAACAAAAATTAAATATAAAAGAATGTACAGGGTCCAAACCCACATAATATTAAACATTATAAATTATAGTATTAACATTATAATACTAACATTATAATTTATAGTATTAATATTGTAAATCATAGTAATAACATTGTAATAATTAATCAGATAAGCAATAATCCAAGGAATTGGATTTATTTAGTTTTCTGAACATAAAACTATATGTTATTACAGTCGTATAAGGATAGAGAAATATAATCATGAAAGTTTAAACAACTATATACCTGCAACAAACAAATAATTTAACTTTTACTAATGAACTAAACCTACAGAATAATTGAAAGAATTTTATTTATACACAGGTCACTAACAGGATTCAACCTTGCTCAAACATCTGAGCTTATAAAAAAATTACTATAATAGAAATAATTAACAGAACATAAATTAATAATATAATTTAATTCAAGATAATTTTAACAAGTGGAGATTTATTAACACAGTCAAAATAGGGTAAAAACCATAGTATTCAAAATTACAGTAAGAGCATCAAAATAATCGAGTCCGAGCTCAAGAGAGTTAAATCTCTTCACTTAAAGTTTAAACAGAGAATGGCTTGACAGGACACAAATATTCTTTACATAACTATACTCAAAACTAGTAAAAACAAAATTTACAAGTCATGGCATAAGCTGAAAAACCCTGCTAACAGCAAGGGTTTTGTAAAAACTAAACAAGCAAACCAAGAACAGTAAACCAAGAAGGGTCACTTGCAAGCCACGACATACCGAAACTATTCCATAATGAAATGAAGTATGGATTGCCATGGGTTGACTAGGGCTTACCCGTAACCAGGAAGTCGACCCTATTCTTTTGTATCAGCTGCAAAGAGGGTTTTAAACCGTCACCTGTAAAGACAAGAATTCATAACATTAATATTGTTTCATTATATCATATTGGGTTAAGAACAAGTTTAGAAAACTGTTAAAAAGAACTTTTATTACTTGGGAGCAAAGGTAATGTAGCCACTGAGAAACAGGAGTGCCACCATCAGTGAAACGAAGAGCCAACACTTCATCTCTCTTATGACAAAGACGGTTCCAACACGTGCACAAACAATTGCTAGTAGTAGTAAGGAGAAGGGAGAAACAACCGAGCAAGAAGCGGACGGTAGAGCTCAAAGCTGTCACCATGCAAAGCATAAGAACACGCCCTCAAAAACCCTGTGACAGACAGAGCTGTAACAGAAGCAAGAACTCTTTTAAACCACTCATAGGCTAGGCTGTAAGTTAAAGTCATGGCTCTCAATAATTTATTGTGAGGATAAACTCATAGTCCTTTAAACTATCCCTATAGGCCAGCTATGGAGGAACAAACCCAAAATTTAACACAGTCCAAGCTGTAAGCTCAATGTTACAACATTCAACAAACCATTGCCAGGGTAAACTCATGTTGCAGACAAGGAGCGAGGACGAAGAAGGTAGACTAAAAAACGTAATACAGGACTTGGAGCTTGTTCTTTTCACAGTAGGGTAATCATGGCGGCCAAGACACAATGGCAAAGCGGCCCGAAGGCCTCGAAATGATAGAGGAGAATGGCAATGAGTAGGGTTCGTAAACCCTTATACTCCCAACACTTGGCCAAGAAGGAACCACGTGGTCTCACAAATATTTCAACCATGTAGTGGGTAAATCATATAGTTTCCTACATACAAATGATTTCCAATTATTTAAAACTTAATCTATGCACAATCATATAGTATGGAAATCATTCCACATTATCATAGAAGTCAACCTACGATTGCATGGCATAAAACTTTGAACCTTCGAATCATTTTCCAAGCTTATAATATAGTCGTTTTATAGATTGGGATGAGGGTGATTTCAAAGCCTTGTTTTTATACATAACTTTACCCATAATCCATTCGTTGGAGTGGTCTAACACCACATCCATTTTCCTTTGCAAATTATAAAATGAACTTTATAATTAAATCATTATTTCATATTAAGCTTTGGGATGACCATGAAATCAACGAAATCTTATAATCCATATTCATGCCCAAAGTATTTTTTATGTTTATACATACCCAAAGTATGTTATGTTTTTACATGCCCAAAATATTTAGGCTTGGAACCTTAGTTCATCGCTAATTGTTTATCGATTTAGTAATAGCATAAATATTATAGTTACATATGTTGATAAGCCTTGAGCTATCAAAACTAGGTTTATAAAGTAAATCTTATGATACTTAGGAGATGCAAATAAAAAGGCTATTTCATCACCTAGCCAAACTATGATAATAAAGTATTTCTAACAGACTTTGCATAGCTAATCATATTGTTGCCAACATTTATGTTGTGACTTGATAATCTTATAGAACATAGTTTTAATTAGGATGATGATCTTTATAAACCGTATCTGTTTATAACCAGAATTACTGGTAAATGTGAATGCATTATAAACAAGATAGTTTATGTGTGTATCGTTGAGTATCATAGAAAATTATGGATCAGTGGGTGGAAAATACTCAGATGATGGCTATGAATCTTTTACATAGTTCAGATCAACAAAATTTAATGACAATTTGGTTATTTACTAACCATGACAAGTACTTTTAGTTATACCATGTCTTTGATTAGTAACATAATTTTTAGAGCTATCTAGTGCTTGCAGGAGGTAATAAAGCAATCACCCTTAAAGACTTGACCTAAGTTAACTATTATGGTCAGATGCTTAAATTCAAGAGCAGTACTATAAAAATAAAATAAGAAACTGGAGTGGAACCATCCCACTAGACTCTAAGTCCTTAGGACTTTGTATTTCACTGTAATGTTTAGAACCTTATAGACATCAATATTCATTACAAAAGATGAATAACAAGCAATTCCTTATACTAATATTATAAGTTGATAATGTATAATACTCTTAGAACAATCATTACAGCATTACAGGTTATACACTCTAGGTGAAATTAACTTGTCACAAAGATCACAAGTTGTGAACTAGGGAGACTAATTACTACCACTATTTACATTTAATAAAGAAGCTCTTCTATATTTATATCGTTGATAAAAATAATTGAAAGAAACAAACTACTTGTTTTACCTCATAGAAGTAGATTGATATGTAACAGTTTATTTACCGATCTTTTTATTTTGTAATAGAAATATAGCTGAATGATTTATGGAATTGAAGGCGTTACTCGATCATTCATACCTGTAAACCTGTAAGGACAAGTAATCTTTCTGCGTTAGCTTAAAAGCTAAGTAAGCCCCAGAATCCAAGATAGTTTCACCTACTTGTCGCAAATTAAAACTCATCGGCAATTTGAAAGAGGAATTAGTGCACAAGTTAAACCTAACCTTGTATTAAAAAGTAGAATGCTAAGTTACTTAATTAAGATTATGCATTAACTGATCTGGTAACCAATTCTTTTCTAGATAACTGTTAGCTGTTAGCAGACCGCATTCTCAACATTTTATGTATTTTCAAAACTTAAATTTTTTATGAAAATTTGGGGTTTTGACAGTGTGCCCCCTTGGGGAGCATCGATTTTGTTTGTAAAGAAGAAGAAAGGTATGATGCGGATGTGCATTGATTACCGTTAGTTGAACAAAATTACTATAAAGAACAATTACCTGCTCCCTAGGATCAATGATTTGTATGACCAGGTTGGAGGAGCCAAAATATTTTCGAAGATTGACCTGTGATCCGAGTACCATTAGGTACGGATCCGAGATGAAGATATTCCCAAGACCTCTTTTTGTACGAGGTACGAGCACTACGAGTTTGTAGCGATGTCGTTTGGGTTGACCAATGCACCTGCAAACTTTATGTTTATGATGAACAACATATTCAGTAAGTATCTCGATAAGTTTGTACTAGTCTTTATTGAGGACATTCTGGTTTATTCCAACAGTAAAGAGGAACACAAAGAACACCTTCTCATAGTACTTCAAGTGTTGAGAGAACACTAGCTCTATGCTAAGTTTAGTAAATGTGATTTTTACAAACCACAAATACAGTATCTAGGTCACATCATATCCGAGGCAAGAATAGCTGTGGACCTGGAAAATATTTGAGCCATAAAGTATTGTCCTATTGTGGCTAGTGTCATTGACATTAGGTCCTTTTTGGGTTTAGCTGGGTATTATCAAAATTTCATTGAGAACTTCTCGAGAATCTCTTGTACCATGATAGCTTTGCAGAAGAAAGAAAACAAGTTCTTATGGACTGACAAGTGTGAAGAAAGTTTTCAAAAGCTTAAGCATCTTTTGATGACTGCACCATTGTTGTGGATTGAGGATCCCGAGGGGGATTTCATTGTATGCATGGATGCAAGCAAGGAAGGACTTGGAGGATTCCTCTTGCAAAATGACCGTTTGATCTGTTATGAATCACGGAAATTAAAAGAGCATGAGGAGAATTATCCCATGCACGATCTTGAGCTAGCCGCCATTATCCATGCTCTGAAGCTGTGGAGGCACTACCTCATGGGAAGGAAGTTCCTTCTAAATACTGACAATATGAGTCTAAAATATTTGTTTGATCAACCGATATGAATGCAAGGCAAGCCAAATGGTTGGCTTTCCTCAGTGAGTATTACTTTGAACTAAATCATATTAAGGGCAAAGAGAACAAAGTTGTTGATGCCTTGAGTCAATGAACTCATATGATATATGAGGTGACCCTGAGTCAAACTGACGTAGATTTTTATGAGAATATTAGAACGGCCAACAAGGTTGACCCATTCTATGTGGAAATCCTCAATAATGTCCAAGATGACTGGTTGTTTCAACAACAGAAGGAATATAGGTGGATGACTCCGGACTACTATGGTCCAAGGATAGATTGTATGTTACATATGGAGGGAAAATTCAGTCTAGAATCCTCACAGAATTTCATAGGGCACCCTAGTCGGGGCACCCAGGATATCAAAAGATGATATCTGCCATCAAGAGACAATTTTTCTAGCCCAAGCTAAAGGCTAACATTGCAATGTTTATTGTGAAATGTTAGGAATGCCAGCTAGTTAAAGCTAAGCATCAACATCCTTCAATATTGCTACATCCATTACCCATTCTAGAATAGAAATGGGAGATTATCAGTATGGATTTTATTACTGGCTTACCAAAAAGAAAGAAGCAAAATGATTCCATCTTCGTAGTCATTGACAAGTTGTCAAAATCGGCACACATCATCCCTGTGAAATTGACCTACAAGGCCATGAGCATTGCCGATATCTTCCTAAAAGAGATATTTAGATTGCATGGGACACCCAAAGAAATTATCTCAGATCGAGATGTTAAGTTTACAGGAAACTATTGGAGATATTTATTCTCTGGATTAGAGACGTAGCTGAACTTTAGCATTGCTTATCACCCGCAAATGGATAGGAATACTGAAAGAGTAAACCAAATTGGGGAAGACAAGCTTCGAATGTATGTCATGAACAACCCCACCAAGTGGGAGGATTATCTGCACCTTGTAGAGTTTGCATACAACAATGGGTATCAGGACTCTACCAAGATGAGTCCTTTCGAGGTACTCTATGGACGGAAGTGTAGGACCCCAATTACTTGATCCAGTCCGGTGGATTGGCTCATGTTAGGGCCTAACCTATTATTGTGTCATATCCCCACATTTTGATCGCTAGAAGTGTTGACCTTTCCTAGCACCAAGGGGGTCAAAATATGCATTAAATAAATTAAAATAGGATATTTTATTTAAATGTCACTTAGGAGGCATGTACTTGGTATATTAATTGTCATTAAATATTATTATGCAATTAATTAGGTGGAAAATAAGTTTCCATTAATAGGAGGGCCACTTAGGCAAGCCAACTTGCCAAGGGAAAATTAGAAAATGTATGACAAAATCAACTAGACAGGAAAAGGGAAAGTGCCAAAATATATGACAAAAGCAATCAAATACAAAAGAGGCAACAATTGACAAAGAAGGGTGTAATTTCTTTTTTGGAGTCCAGTCATAAAAATAGGAAAGCCACAAAAAGATGTAATAAGGAAAAATAGCAACTATGGGTCAAGGAAAGAAAAGTTTCCAAATTTGATAAAGGTGGATGAAAGGGAAACATCTTTATTGTCTTACATATGCTAATTTAATCAAGGAGGTCAAATTTGTGTCTAGGGTTAGGGTTTAGAACGTGGTAACTTGCTTAACAAGTGATTGACTTGCTCAACAAGTCACCCAGGTTTATTTAAAGACAATTGGAGCTCCATTTCTCAATTTGGATGTTTATTATGTTGATGTTCATGAATATAAGGCTTCCTTTCTAAGTGTTGTGCCTCAGGTTCTTGGGAGATCCACCCCAAGTTTCTCATTCCCTCTCTCCTCTTCTCCTTCTCATTGCAGGTTACATTGGAGATATATAGCAGCCTCTGTGAGTTGATTCAGGATTTTTTAGCATCCTGCAGCCATCCATTACTGTACATAATATTTCATTAACAGGTCCAATAATTTTCAATATCTAATGGTTCAATCGTCCATGCCCTTCCTTGTATTATGTCAATAAAATACATTGTAATGATGCACAATGTTGAAGAGAGTTTTATAGTTAATTGATGAGAGTAATTTTGATTTTATTGGTTGTAATATGATATCATAAAAATTCTCTGCAATTTTTATTCCAATTTGATTTGAAATGGCTGATATTTATTCATTTTAAGTCAACCTATTCTAGATTTGCATTGGAAAATAACTAGTTTTACTGTAACTCCCATATTTAGACTTGTATGACTCCAAATAAATCCATTATTTTTCTAATGAGTCATTAATAGACATATATAAGTCTCCCAAGTTTGAAACAGATAATTCAAAACTCCCTTACCCTATTTGTAAAGGCTTGAATATGGAGCTAGTGAGCTGCTCGACGAGCTAGTCTCACCTTTACAACTTGCAGAATATTTTCCTTTGGATATGATTTGTTATTAAGCTTAATGAACCTTTATTTATGATATATTAATTCTAGAACAAACCTCTGCAAGTTTCCAGAAGCCCCTAGTTGAAAACCTAAATGGCACCAGATATAAATGTGTTAGGGGAGAGTAAATTTGATGCCTGACATCTCTCTATTTTCTTCCCACTGATCACTCTTGTCCTTTGCAAAATTTTCCATAAGAAACCCTTGTTTTTACCAATCCGAGAATTCTTTTTCTGAACCAATTAAAATTTCAGTATTGTTTAAGTAAAATTACAGAATTAAAGTGTTCAGTTCTGTACATTAGACTTAGGAAATTACAGTGGTATCAAAGCACTGTCCTTGGCTCATCCCATGGAAAAGTAGATCAGTAATATCCAAGTTGCAATTGTGGAATTAGTTCCATTCATGGGAGATTTAGAATTTTAGTTGTATGAAGAAGAGCATTCAAAAATGCATGATAAAGAATATTTAATAATTTTGATGCAAAGAACGTTGAAAGGGCTGACATATGTATCCCAAAGCATCATCCAGTCAGATCAAGAGACTAGAGAATTCCATGCCAAGCAGTTGGCAAGCAAACATGGAAAAGGGAGTAGTAGTGTCTCTTAGCATGAACAAAATAAATATGGAGAGTATATGTTTTCAAAAAAATTAACACATGTAGGTTCTTTGAATACCAATAATCCATCAAGAAATGAACTAAGTTGTTCCACTTCTCAAAGTAAAGGGGAAGAAAAGAGGACCAAAAGTGAAGATTCATTAGAGCCATCTGTACATGGTTTCTTTGAGAGATTACTTGGGTTTTCCCCAAAGAGATATAAGCCTATTTCCAGCATTCATGAGGATGATGAGTCACCAAATCCTTCGTTGGAAGGAGATGGAGAATATCCATGCACAACTAAAGATCTAACAGTCCAACATCTAGTTGTTGGTAACGTGTAAGGTGAAATGACTCCAAATTTCTTTATGGTTGATTTCAAGATAAGTGCAGAAGAGATGGAGAAGATTGATTATGGTGAGATATATTTTGGATCTGATCTTAAAGAGAAACACAAGTCATATTTACAGTCATCCCTTAAGAGTCACAAGGGAGTAAAAATTGAGCACATCTCAGTAGGGTGTGAAGCAAAGAATTGGGTGGGTGAACAAGCCATCATAATTCTACCACATAAGGAGGAGAACATAAAAAATTGCGAGTTAGTAAATTCTTATTTTTATGTGTCATTTTGTAATTCTGATATGGCAGCCACTTCCAGTGAAGAGTTCAGAATGGTTCAGCCCCCTAGTGACGAGGTTCAGAATTTTGGTGTAAAAAATGAATGCAGTATGAAGGATGAAACTTTGAGAGAATATATTTCTGGTGCACCAAGGATGAATGAGCACTTAAGTTGCAACCCAAATTATGTTGTTGAGGACTTAAAATATGAAATATTTAAGAAACAACATATGGATCAGATTTCAAAACCTCAAGTGCACTGCATGAAATTGATCTGGTGATGGAAAATGAAGAGGAGGAACATCTACAAGAACCTCATCTTCTTGCAGGGTCATTTGAGATGATGAATAGAAGATCCAAGATGCCCTAAAAATTCTCCATGACACTCATGCTTCAGTTTAAAAGATGTGTTGGGAAGCTGCTTTAATGGAAGACCAATCTTCCTTTGAAGCCATGGAGAGTATCCAGAAAGCAATGTCCCATTAGAGGAAATTTGAGGTCTAAAATGGGCCTCCTAAGGAAAATAATAAAATAATATTTAAAATAATAAAATAATAGTTATTAATTTTGGAGGAAGAATGAAAAAAACTACTTTTTGTGTTCGTGTTTTCGACATATATCCCGATGTTTTTACTCAAATTCTGAGCGAGAGAGCTTGTTGGATGTGGAATTTAATTCCACATCCAATGAGTACCCACACTACATAATTTTGACGGACCCCTCTACCCCAAAAATAAGAAATACTTGAAAAAGCGTGATGATGATACGAACCCCTCTACCCCAAAAACAAGAAATACCTGAAAAAGCGTGATGATGACATCATCATCACATTTTTCAGGTATTTCTTGTTTTTGGGGTAGCAGGGTCCGTCAAAAGTATGCAGTGTTGGTACTGGTTGGATGTGAAATTAAATTTCGCATCCAACGAGCTCTCCCACTTGAAATTTGAGTAAAAACACAGGGAGATATGTCGCCCAATACGAACAAAAAAGGTAGTTTTCTTTTATGACAAATATGTCAATTCAACCATTATATTGAAATTCTATTGGTTCTTGAATTTCAACTCACAAAATTTATTGTTGGCACGTTTTCTTATAAGGCCCATTTTAGACCCCAAATTTCCTCTAATGACAATCAAAGGTAATTTCTCACAATTGCTTTCAGATAAAAATGACATGTTTGAGCTTGTTGAGTTATTATGGGAAGCATCACTGTAGGATGAATAAAGTATTTGAATATATTAAGAAGAGAACTAAAATCTCAAAGGTGATTTTTTGGCCACCCAAGATTCTTTGAGATACACTCAAAGTGCCCTCTTAGAATCACAAATGAAGATAGAACAATTCCAACAAGAGTGGAAAGAATTGACTGAATCCTCAATCTTTCTTAAGAGTCATCCCGTTTGGGTAAATGGAATGGAGGAACTTCATGATTGGGTGGACCATGAGGAGAATTCTATTTAGTATGCACTTAAATATTGTACAGAACAGTTTTATAAGAACCAAGCACTTGATTTCTTTCCAAGGAAACTTGAGTTGTTCCTTGAAGACAGACACTCTCCCATGGAAGAGTGGGATGAGAGCATCCAATTTGGGCCAGCCAATAATGAAAAAGTTGCAACCATAAGTATGATTAATGAAGGTTTCAAACATGCAAAGAAGGTTCATATTTCTTTCCCACATGTCCTAGATTCAGAAACACCAAAGGGGAATGAATAGTGGGTGAAGAAATTTTTCTTGTTTGTGTCGCATGCACAACAGGGGGATCATGATTTGTCCCCATGGGAGATAGATCCTATTGTAGAAGATATAGATCATTATAGATCATATAAATCAGAAATAAATATCTTTGATTCATTCACTGGATGGTTGGATAGAGGAATCACTGAAGAGGAAAATATGGAAGGTAAAAGTTTTATGTCTTGTTGCAAGAAAATTGTTTTTAATATTGCTGATTTTTCTATGATTTACAAGCAGCAGCAAATGCATGTCTATGTAGCCACTTTTGAAAAGAAGGCATCAAATCTACACATACTCTCAATGTGTAGGTCAATTGATGGATTTTTGCACCCTTGGATCAATGGCAGAGAGTTGAGCCATTGGATGAAGAGGGGAGCACGTGTTGAGTTCCGTAGAGACATATTTGGAATGAAGACCTTCGGAGGGAAATTTTTTTATTTCTGAAATAATTATTTTGTTGTAACTGACATTGTCTTGGCATGTGAACAGCAACAAAGACTTATTTTGCATCTATTATATACCTCCCATACACATGCACATGAGCTGCATTCTGATTTGCATGTGCTTGAGGATTTTGAGGTCAAGCCATATGAAGATCAAGCACTTGCATGGTTCCTAAGAGATTATGAGTTGCCTCTAGGAAAATGTTGTATAATTTTGGAGGAGGGACATGATCACACTGTCACTCAGAAAAATAATGGAGGAATTTGTGGATCCATTATCTTGATTGATGAACATTGTAGGGATTTGGCTCACAATTCTTCACCCCACACTTCTATTTCAGCCACATCATGTCGGGATGAAAATTGGGTGAAAGGATTTTTTTGTTGATGCCACAAGAGGAGCATGATACTTCCACTCTTCCAGTTGAGGTATTGATGGTCAAACCATGTGGTTTGACAAGTGAATTAGTAGTAGCTGAATTATTCCCACCTGAATCATTTAGCATGAAAGTTTGTCTGTCCATTGATTGGGTGGCTAGACACATAATTGAGATGTGTGCACTAGAGGGTAAACATCTTGCTTGCATCAATGGAGAGACCTTGTACACATCAAATAAATTGTATGAGCAATTGCATGAGAATGTATGGCTGCTATATGATGCTTTCAGTATACATGGAGGGGCATGGGATAACCTCCTGTGTATTCATACAATAGTGACGTGAGTTCCAGTGCTAGCTTGCACATGGATTTTCATACTTTAGAGAGGCTCAAGATGATTTGGTACCACATTAAGGAATTCCATGTCTGGTGGGAGAGTTTAAAAAAATTTCAGTTTGGCATGGGGAGAGATGAGCTTCTAGTATGGTGGTATGATTTTCATAACCTCATTTTCATCCTCTACAATGATGAAATTTTGTTGTTTATACTGATGGGTGGAACGAGTCATATAAAACCGTGGGATGCAGACAATCTTAGGAATGACATAGTTAAGGTGGCAACAAAATTTGGGTCCTTACACAGGAGGCAGTGGGATCCGAGAATTCTACTCAACTACCTTAACTGGGTTAGAAAATTTTCTAAAGGAAGTGGTATAAGGGAAATGACTATGATCAGAGTGGTGTAGCAGAAACATGGTGGACATTGAATTTGTAGCAGTCTATGGTGCTTCTGCTTGAGGACAAGCAGAATTGGGAGGGGAGGACTATCATATCCCCACATTTTAATCGCTAGAAGTTATGACCTTGCCTAGCACCAAGGGGGTCAAAAGATGCATTAAATAAATTAAAATAGGATATTTTATTTAAATGTCACTTAGGAGGCATGTACTTGGTATATTAATTGTCATTAAATATTATTATGCAATTAATTAGGTGCAAAATAAGTTTCCATTAACAGGAGGGCCACTTGGGAAAGCAAACTTGCCAAGGGAAAATTAGAAACTGTATGAAAAAATCAACTAGATAGGAAAAGGGAAAGTGCCAAAATATATGAAAAAAACAATCAAACACAAAAGAGGAAAAAATTGACAAAGGAGGGTGCAGTTTCCTTTCTGGAGTCTAGTCATAAAAATAGGAAAGCAAAGAAAAGCTATAATAAGGAAAAATAACAGCTATGAGTCAAGGAAAGCAAAGTTTCCAAATTTGATGAAGGTGGATGAAAGGGAAACATAATTATCATCTTACACATGCTAATTTACTCAAGGAGGTCAAATTTGTGGCTAGGGTTAGGGTTTAGCAAGTGGTAACTTGCTTAACAAGTGATTGACTTGCTCAACAAGTGATTGAATTGCTCAACAAGTCCCCTAGGTTTATTTAAAGACCACTGGAGCTCCATTTCTCAGTTTGGATGTTTATTATGTTGATGTTTATGAAGCTAAGGCTTCCTTGCTGAGTTTTGTGCCTCAGGATCTTGGGAAATGCACCCCAAGATTATCATTCCCTCTCTCCTCTTCCCCTCTTCTCCCCTTCTCACTGCAGGTTAATTTGGAGCTATGGAGTAGCCTCTTTGAGTTGATTCAAGATTTGTTATCAGAATACAGCCATCCATTACTGTACATCATATTTTATTAACAGTTCCAAGAGTTTTCAATATCTAATGGTTCAAACATACACGCCCTTCCTTGTATTATGTCAATAAAATGCATTGTAATGATGCACAATGTTAAAGAGAGTTTTATAGTTAATTTATGAGAGTAATTTATAGTTTATTGGCTGTAATATGATATCATAAAAATTCTCTTCAATTTTTATTCCAATATGATTCGAAATGGCTGAGATTTATTCATTTTAAGTCAACCTAGTCTAGATTTGCATTGGAAAATAACTAGTTTTACTGTAACTCCCATATTTCGACTTGTATGACTCCAAATAAATCCATTATTTTTCTTATGAGTCATTAACAGACATATATAATCCCCCCAAGTCCAAAACATATAATTTGAACCTCCCTTACCCTATTTGTACAGGCTTGAATATGGAGCTAGTGAGCTGCCCGACGAGCTAGTCTCACCTTTACAACTTGTAGAATATTTTCCTTTGCCTCTGATTTGTCATTAAACTTAATGAAC
The DNA here is from genome assembly GCA_001517045.1 of Pseudotsuga menziesii. Lineage (NCBI taxonomy): Eukaryota > Viridiplantae > Streptophyta > Pinopsida > Pinales > Pinaceae > Pseudotsuga > Pseudotsuga menziesii. The sequence goes on from LPNX010171433.1 coordinate 139,742, forward strand.
ATTCATTTATGATTTATTAATTCTAGAACAAACCTATGCAATTTTCTAGAAGATCCTGGTTGAAACAGACTTAACTACTCTCCTTAGTTTCACGGTTTGGCTGCCCATAAGCGTGGTAGTAGGTTTCCACAGTGTGGACTCTGAACCCTAAATGGAACCAGATCTAAATATTTTAGGGGAGAGGAAATTCCATGTATGATATCTCTCTATTTTATTCCCACTGATCACTCTTCTCCTTTGCAAAATTTCCCAGAAGAAACCCTTGTTTTGCCCAATCCGAGAATGCTCTATGTGAACCAATTAAAATTTCAGAATTGTTTAAGTAAAATTACAAAATTAAAGTGTTTAGATCTGTACACCAGACTTAGGGCATTACATATTGGACTTGGAAGAGTTAGTTACCAAGGTCTAGGGAAACCTTAAAGAGGCACAGGACCGTCAAAAAATTTATGCAGATAAGAAAAGAAAAGATAAAGACTATCAAGTAGGTGAGCATGTCTACTTGAAAGTGAAAGAAAAATGGAGCTCGTTGAGCTTGGGCAAGTGTGGTAAGTTAGCACCTAGGTTTTGTGGACCTTTTAAAATTTTGGCCAAGAAAGGACTAGTGGCTTATGAATTAGCATTACCTTCACATGTAAGAGTTCATAATGTTTTCCATGCATCTTTATTAAAGAAATATGTTTATGGCACTAAGAATTCCATTGATTGGTCCTTATTATAGGGGGAACTTGAGGGGGAATTTTCCCCTGAGCCTCTACATATATTGGACAAGAGAGAAGTGAAGCTTCGGAAGTGCATTGTAGTCCAATTGAAATTACAGTGGAAGCACTTTGAGGTAGATGAAGCTACCTCGGAGAATGAGGCCACCATGAGAAAGGATTACCCCGCCTTGTTTCATGATATCATTCAGAGTCCCTAAAACACCAAGGACGGTGTCACTACAAAAAAAACTGGATTTAGCATCAAATTTAGCGCCAGATTTTAGTGTAATTTTTTCCCAATTTTGGTGAACAATCTGGCACTATTGTACAATTTCGTAAAACGCCATCAATTGCATCTTTTTTTCTGTCCTTTTTAACATCCATTTTTGCATCCATTTTTGCACCCAATTTTTTGTATCTTTTGTTACGCCCTTATTTTCATCCAATTTAGCATCTTGTATTGCATCTTTTTTTGTGTCATTTGTTACATCCTTGTTTGCACCTAGTTTGATGCTCAGTTTTGCATCTAATGTTGCATCTTATTTTTCTCCTTTTGTTTCATCAAGTCTTGCACCCAATTTTACACCATGTTTTGCATCAAATTATGTGTCCAATTTTGCATCTAGTGTTGCGTCTAGGTTTGCATCCAAATTTGGGCCCAATATTGCGTCTAGTTTTGCATCCAATTTTACTTATAATGTTGCATCCCTTTTTTCATCTAATTTTGCATCTTGTTTTACGTCTTTTTTTGTATCCATGTGTGTGCCTAATGTTTCATCTTGTTTTACATCGTATTTCGCATCTAGGTTTCTACCTAGTGTTTCATCTTGGTTGATGTATTTTTTGCATCTATGTTTGAGCCCAATGTTGCACCCAGTGTTGCGCCTAGTGTTGTTCCTAGTTTTGTGCCCATGTTTGTATCAAATATTGCATCCAGTTCTGTGTACAATGTTGCATCCCATATTGCATTCAATATTACATCTAGTTTTACATCCAATGTTTCGTCCCATATTGCATCCAATATTGTGTCTCATTTTAAGTTTTTGTTTGATTCAAGTGTTGCTTCCAGTTTCGCATCTGGTGTTACGCCTATTTTTATGTCCATCGATACACCATATTTTGTGCTCAATTTAATGTCCAATTTAATGTCTAGTTAGGAGTCCACTTTTGCATCTATTGTTGCGTCTAGTTTTGGGCCTAGTATTCCATCTAGTTTTGAGTCATTAATTGTGTCTAGTGTTGAGTCTCCTTTTGTATCCAATTTTTCTTTTATTGTGACATCCATTTTTGTGTCCACAATTGTGTCTGACATAACATCCAATTTTTCATCCACTTGTGTGTTTGGTGTGACGTCCACTTTTACATCTTGTTTTGCATTTAGTGTTGCGTCTAATATTGCATCCATCTTGCACTACTACAATTTTTACCCTTAGAAATACACTGCAATATGATTAGGGCATGGAGTAATCGAACCACCAACCTCCTACTTGTAAGGCAGGCACTCTTCCATTGAGCTAGAACCCTTTAAGAATTAGGAAGAGGAGCAATATTAACACAGATTTCATCATTTGAATTCTAATAAAAGACAATAAGATCCAAAGACAGTCATGCTTAAAATCCAATTTATTTTTCCAAACACATTAATAAGCACAAAAATCTATCGTGATCAGTAAACAAAATATCCTAAACAATTGCACAATCAGTTAAAGTGGTTCATAAAAGGGTCTTAGAGAAGAAGATAATGTATTGATGCATACCTAATAACCTAAACTTGAGAAGGACATAGAATAAGGATGTGTTTAAGAAATAGTTGTAGAATCCAATTGAGGATTGTGTGTTGCTACATAAATGTTTCTATTCATTGATTATGTGATTTTGTTCAGGAATGGGATGGTAAGAGAAGCACTCATGAATGGTTATTAAAAAAAGATGCCTACCTCAAGATTCTTTAAGCCTCACCTGAAGTCTAGTTGTTGTTTCAATTTTCATCATGCTAGGAATAGGCTGTTCAATTTTGGTGAGACCTTTGGATTTACATGGACAACAGTATAACCCTGATTGTGATGAAGGAAACAATTTCATCTGCACAGGTGAACTTTTTATTATATTAAAAACAAATCTTGGAGAATGAAATAAATTGAACACAGCTTGAAAATGATAGTGTCATCATGTTAGTGCACTTGATTAAGCATCCTATTTTGACATCCTCTTGAAGACTTTATTCAGAAGTTCAGATACTCTTTTTGACAACTAAATTCATAGATGTTCTCTTTTACAACAAAAATAAGGTTTTTAAACAAAATCTGGATTGAAAATATTTAAGTGCACATAACAAGATACATGGACTCAAAATTGTTTTTAGTTAATGTTGTTTCCAGATGGTACATTTCATCTTCATAAAGTTATTTTCTAAACTGTTGTCTTTGTTTATTTCAGTGTGCATTTCAGCATTTTAATGCAGCATTCTGAATCTTAACCTCCTTTCTTAAACAAGCTAGTGTTAGAATAATCAACCCATAGTTTACCCACTTAGACATTAATTTAATTATTTATGTCTTATTAGCCTAGTTCATGTGTCCCACCTTGTGCAAGTTGTCTTTTACCTATCCATAGTGTTCAAACTTGCCTCATTTGACTCATGTAGTGCATGGAAAATCCCAAGGAATCAAATCTACTTTATTCCTGGCCTCCTAGGTGCCCTTCTACTTTTTCTGCTTTATTCCCTGCTTTTTCAGTGTTTTAAGGAAATATAAAAGCTAGACTAGGTGAGGTGAACTAGTTTTTTTTCCTCTTCATCCTCCACTCTTTTCTCCATGCAAAAGCATGTATGAGCTTCCATTCCACCACTCTTTAGCTTGCCTAAGACATTTTTCTAATTCGTGAGCTCCATGACAGATTTGGGATCAACTTTTTACACCTATGGGGGATTTGCTTATTTTTAGTAAGCCTGCTTTATGCTAGATTCGAATTGCTCCTCATGCATTTGAATCCATGATGTATGTTATTTATACAGCAACCTATTATTATACAGGGTTGGCTATTATACACTGATTTAATACAGTTTAGTGTTCAGCTCCAATTTTCAGTCTCTTTTGTGAGTGATTTTGCATGATCAATTGTTAATTGTTGTGAGTAAAATTAATCTATCTCCTGGTTCAACTTCCACATGGTATCAGAGCCATTGTAGATTTTTATCTCGCCTTCAAATTGTTTTGCAGGTTCGACATCAGTGACTAGGAGCCTTCTACTGACAGCCGGGATAGATTTTCTAAGCTATGGATCAATCACATAAAACTATCTCGACTCCCTTAAATTTATTTGAATGGAAAGCAGAGATGGAGATAATTTTGAGAGAGAAAGGCCTCTGTAGGGTGACTATGGCAACAGAAGCAGAGCCCAATGCAGCTGCAGAGAAGATAAAATGGCACAACAGGAGGGATGAGGCTTATGGCCTCCTGTTTCTGAGTATTTCCAGAGACCTCCTTTTCCATCTTGATGGATTGAAATCACCGAATGAAGTATGGGAAAAGCTTGCTGATATTTTTGGAAAGATAGATGAGATGAGGGGACATCAAATCGAAAATGAGCTGATTTCTCTGAGTCCAACGAGATTTGAATCCCTGCAGCTATATTTCTCCAAGTTCAAAGCACTAGTTTTGCAGCTGAAACAGTGTGGGATCGAAAATAAAGATGATCAGCTTGTACTAGCCATCCTCTCGAAGCTAGGCCCTGATTATTCAGTGTTTGTTTCGACCTTCTATGCCACAAAACTGACAGCTCGAAACTGGAAGATGCCTAGCCTTGCAGATTTCATGGAATCTCTCACACAAGAACAGGACAAGATGGTGATGATGGGCACCATCAAACCATCCAAATATCAAGCTTTTATTGCTGGAGATTCGAAGGTGGATTTAGGAAGCAAAAAGAAAGGTAAAAAGCCACCTGAGCAAAAGAGAGACAAGAAACAGTCTCCGGAGGATCCACAAGGTCCCAAGAAGAGAAACAAAGGTGAAATCAAAAAGTGCGCATACTGCAATAAGGGAAATCACTCTGAAAGCTCTTGTATGAAAAAGCAGATAGACATGCTGACCCAAATCCTGGAGAAGAATGGCATCTCCCTTCAAGAAATCTCAAAGAAGAGAGAAGGAGGATCAAGTTCAGATGACAGAGAGAGTTCATGCTCTAGTTTCCGGCACATCAAGCTCACCCAATTTTATCATTGATTCTGGAGCTTCAAGGCACATGGTTTCTACGAAGGAGGCCTTCTCCTCACTGGTCAAGTCAAAAGGACCATCTATAGTACTAGGAGATGACTCTCTCACTGAAAGTTTAGGCAAAGGAAGGATAGATCTTGATCATGGTCAGTTCAACAATGTGTTGTATGTGCTTGGTCTTGCCTCCAACCTCCTATCAGTGTACCAGATGACCCACACTGGGTCTCCTAAGAAGGTCATATTCTCCCCTAATGAAGTTGATATCACAGAGATCTCAACTGGTAGAGTCATTGCAAAAGGAGTTGCGAATCATGCTCAAAAGGTATACATGTTCTCACACTTCCTACCTTACTCAAACCCCTCTGCTCTTCCGATTCATGCTAATGAAGAAAGCAATCTTTGGCATGAAAGATTTGGCCACCTAAACTACAAATATCTTTCTGAGCTTAGTGAAAAATATATGGTCATAGGGTTTCCCAAGATAAAATTTTCCAAAGGAGTCTGCCAAGGTTGTATCCTAGGAAAACACCCAGAGCACAAATTTGAGAGAGCTAGTCATGAGAGAACCTATGCACCCCTCGAGTTGATCCACAGTGATGTTTCTAGCCCATTCCCTCATATGTCCATGATTCAGGAAAAATATGCATTGACTTTCATAGATGACTTTTCCAGGTATTGCTGGGTTCACTTCCTGAAACACAAGTCTGAAGTTTTTGGCCTATTCAAAGTCTTTAAGGCTTTGGTTGAAAACCAGTCTGGAAGGAAACTCAAGGCCCTCAGATCTGACAATGGTGGTGAGTATGTCAATTCTGAGTTTATTAATTATTGTGCAGATGCAGGTATTCATATGCAGCATTCTATCCCTTACACACCACAACAAAATGGTGTTGCTGAGAGGAAGAATAGATCACTGAAGGAGATGGCAACATGCATGATGGAGGCCAAAAATTTGCCACCAAAGTACTGGGCCGAAGCTATCAAATGTGCATCCTATATTCAGAATAGGGTGCCTCATAAACAACTTGATGGCATGAATCCCTTTGAAGCATGGAGTGGGCACAAGCCAGATGTGACCCATTTCAGGATTTTTGGCTCAAAGGCTTGGGCTAGAATTCTAACAGAGAAGAGGAAGGCTTTGCAGCCCCAAAGCCAAGAGTGTATTTTTGTTGGATACTCTGAAGATTCAAAAGGGTAAAAGTTGATAAATTTGAGTACAAACAAACCCTTCATTGAAAGGTCTATTCATTTTGAAGAAGAACCCCTTGCAGCAGTGGAAGTTGGTGAAGCCTCTTCACCACCTGAACCTCAAGAAGTAAGTAAAGAGTTTATTGAACATGCTGATTCTGATTTGTCTGATGGAGATGAGTTTATTGCAGACCCTAACATCCCCACAAGGCCAAAATGGGCAGCCAAGACACTACATGCAGCAGGAGAGCTAGCTGGGGATCCCAATGATTCAAGGAGGACTAGATCTCAATTTGAGAGTGGTCTGTGCATGAAGGATCCTATGTTTGTTGAAAAATGATATTTGATGTTGGAGTCTGATCCTCAAACATATGAAGAAGCATCAGGAGATCCAATATGGAAAACAGCCATGAAGGAGGAGTTCAGCTCACTCCAGAAGAGCAACACATGGGAGCTAGTGGATCTTCCCCCAGGGAGAAAACTAGTACAGTGTAAGTGGGTCTATAAGACCAAATTTTCTGCTGATGGTTCACCACTGAAGTACAAGGCCATATTGGTATCCAAGGGCTATTCACAGGTTCATGGCATAGATTACAATGAGACTTTTTCCCCAGTGGCAAAGATGGATACCATCAGGCTAGACTTAGCCATTGCAGCCTCAAGGCAATGGGAGGTACATCACATGGATGTAAAATGTGCCTTCCTGAATGGAGATCTCACTGAGGATATATATATGCAACAGCCTCAAGTTTTTTCTACTAACCCTTCTCTTGTGTGCAGGTTGAGAAAGTCGTTGTATGGGCTAAAGCAAGCCCCCAGGTCTTGGTATGCCAAGATCGATAGCTTCTTGCTATCACTGAATTTTGTTCGGTGCAAATCAGATACAAATGTCTATTTCAAGTTAGTTAATGTTTCATTAATTATCATTGTGTTATATGTTGATGACCTCCTCATTACAGGAATCTCACAGGCTGAGATTGCTTCCTTAAAAGGAGCTATGAACCAAGCCTTCTCCATGACAGATTTGGGGCTCTTAAGTCAATTTTTGGGGCTTGAGATTGCTCAAACCAAAGCTGGAATCAAGGTGCACCAGTCCAAATATGCCTTGGACTTGCTGAACAAATTCATAATGAAGGATTGCAAAGCAAGCAAAACTCCTTTCCTTTCAGGAGTGAAGCTGGAAGAAGTTGATTCTTCACCTATGGTAAACAATACACTGTATAGGAAATTGATTGGATGTTTGTTGTATCTGACACATACTAGACCTGATATTTATTATGTAGTAAGTGTGGCTTCTATATTCATGGATCAGCCTCAAGAGATCCATTGGAAAGCAGCCAAAAGGATCCTTAACTTTGTTCAGGGAACAAGGACACGTGGGATCTTCTATAAAGCAAAATTTGATCTTGATTTGATTGGATTTACTGACAGTGATTGGGCAGGTGATAGCACAGATAGAAATTCCACATCAGGATATATGTTCATGCTTGCAGAAGGGCCAATTATCTGGTCAAGCAAGAAACAGAGTGCTATTGCACTCTCATCTACAGAAGCAGAGTACATAGGAGTTGTTAATGCAGCAACTCAATGTTTATGGTTGCAGGGTTTACTTGGAGAGTGTGGCTTCAAACTAGAGTACTCAACTACCATATACTATGATAACCAGAGTACCATTCGAATCTACAAAGATCCATTTCAGAAGCAGAGAACCAGACACATTGAGATCCATATGAACTACATCAGAGAACTTGTGCAAGATGGCACCATTCACCTACTCTTCTGTTCATCTTCAGAAAAAGTAGATGATATCTTCACCAAATCATTTTGTGAGAAGACCTTCAGCAATCTCAAATCACTGCTGGGGATTGCTGATCATGCTGTGAAAGCATGAGTGAAGACAAGATTCCAAATTTTGTTTTACAGTCCATGTTTAAGGGAGGATTTTCCCAAGTTGGTTTTGCCTCTTTCCTTGTTTAAATGGACATGTAGTATGTAAAGGGTGAATAAGCCTTGTTTCTAGGCCCTATAATTTTCTGATATATTACTCATAAGTCAGGCTTAAGAGGGGGTGTTATAATAACCAACCCATAGTTTACCCACTTAGACATTAATTTAATTATTTCTGTCTTATTAGCCTAGTTCATGTTTCCCACCTTGTGCAGGTTGTCTTTTACCTATCCATAGTGGTCAAACTTGCCTCATTTGACTCATGTAGCACATGGTAAAGACCAAGGAATCAAATATTCTTTATTCCTAGCCTCCTAGCCGCCCTTCTATTTTTTCTGCTTTATTCCCTGCTTTTTCAGTGTTTTAAGGCAAATAGAAAAGCTAGACTAGGTGAGGTGAACTAGTTTTTTTTCCTCTTCATCCTCCACTCTTTTCTCCATGCAAAAGCATGTATGAGCTGCCATTCCACCACTCTTTAGCTTGCCTAAGCCATTTTGCTAATTCGTGAGCTCCATGACAGATTTGGGATCAACTTTTTACACCTATGGGGGATTTGCTTATTTTTAGTAAGCCTGCTTTATGCTAGATTCAAATTGCTCCTCATGCATTCGAATCCCTGATGTATGTTATTTATACAACAACATATTATTATACATGGTTGGCTATTGTACACTGATTTAATACAGTTTAATGTTCAACTCCAATTTTCAGTCTCTTTTGTGAGTGATTTTGCATGATCAATTGTTAATTGTTGTGAGTAAAATTAATCTATCACCTGGTTCAATTTCCACAGCTAGTACATTTTTTTTATGGTACATTTCCTAACTATTTACAACGCTGGAGTCAAATTGTTATTGATATGTTGTGCAGGACCTCTGACCCTCTAGAATCTAGACATGTATGCATGACCAGTTAAAATGTTCATAATGACCAACCAGTTCGAATTGGTGTTTCAACATTACTTAAAGGACAAAAAACTAAAGTGGTAAGGCTAGGTTTACTAAAGTGCCTGATCTCCTCAATGGACCCTTATCCAAGGTCCGTTCCATTTTAGATATCAAATGTGCACCCTATGAGGATTGAAAATCCCAATATTATATAGACCTTTACTGTGGTCTAGACATGGAATCCATCCAACAAAACACTGTGGCCAATCAAATCCCTTTCCTAGACTACAAAGATCGAGATGGCGTTCTTTACAAGTTGAATCAATTGTGTGTTCCAGCTAGATCAACTTGCCTTCTTCTTATCAAGGAGGCCCATTATTCATCCCATGGAGGGCATTTTGGTGTACATAAAATTATGTTGCACCCGCAAAGGTACTTATTTTGGCCTTCCATGTGGAAAGAAGTGGAATATTACATCTATAGTTATTCAAATTGTAGCCAAAACAAACCTACCAACATGAAGCTTGGGATGTACCAGTCTTTGACAGTTACCTATAGGGCTTGGATTTCTTCTAGCCTGTTTGGGGCCATTTTGGATTACCATTGACCAACATTTCTGATCATTACTCCAGATTTCTTAGTGATTTGGAAAATCCTCATGGAATCCTTTAGGTTGTTTGCATCGGTTCTCTACTACATTTAATCCAGAAACTGATGGAAAAACTAAGATAGTGTAACATAATCTTGGTTCATGCTATCTACCTCTACCATCAATAGAACAAATAATGGGATCAATACCTACATATTTTACAACATAGTTACAACAAATCTACCCTTCTACAAGACACTTTCCTTTTGATCTTTGTTTTGGATTTCAACCTCTTAGCTCCAGTTTCTCTCCCAACTCCATCCACATCCCACCAGCAGAAGCAGTAAGACAAAGCTTCTTTTGTCCAGAACTTGGTCAAGATCCAAAGTAATGTTCAGGACATCCTTCAACAAACACATGTTGAATACAAAGCACTATATGACTGGCATCAATTTATTGCACATTTTCAAGTTTGTGATTGAGTTTGGTTGCATTTGAACAAGAATTGCTTCAAAAATCAACAAATGGGTGCTAATGCTTTCAAGTTGGACCTTATACCACAGTTAGGCACCCATGATGTGGTGAATGTCAACCAGTTCAAGGCTCTTAGAATGTGAAAGAATTGAACCTGTTATAACACTTTCTACTTTATGCTTGTGATGATGACTCTGAAGATGAGGATGATGACTATTAGGCTTTACCCACTTAGCTCAATTTTTATTTCTATGTTTATTGTTCATAGTTTGATACATGGGACTCATCAATCGCCCTTTAGATATTACAAAAAGGTATCTAAACCTCAAAATTCAGACCTCAAAATGTATTGAAATCTGACACTGTTGCTGTTCAAAATACAGAGTATCCAGAAAAGTAATCACCCGGCCGAAAATAGACCAAATTTTCATGGTCCTAAAAAATGTAATCCTCTTGAATCAGTCTTCATATAAGAACAAATTTCAAAAAATGGAAATATGTAAAGTTAGCATCTTCTCAAAATAGAATTTTCTTTAAAAATGATTTTTTTATGAATTGCTTCAATTTCGAACCATCTACCCATCTCCATAAAGGGTATCCAAAAATATGATTAGATATGAAAAAATACAACTTTCAAGAAACACAAAAATTCAATCCTTTGGAAAGAATTCAATCCCCACCTGTAGTAGATACTAGTATGTGGTTCAAGTTTAATGTAAAAGCGCTCCCTGGATTTAATAAACACTATTGGGACTAACTGGGATTCAATCTATTGTAAGTACAACTAAGGGTCACACTGGTTTACTGAATGGGGGCCTTCCCTACTGAAGGTCCCTTGTTTTGAGTCTTAGTATGGTAGCTAAATAATGAGGTGACAAGAAGGGAGTCATTCTATGTTTGCAGCAATTTCCAAGCAACACTGTACACCATAATCCATATCCGACCTGGAGGCAGAGCAAGGTGGTCCTGAAAGGTAAAAGTGAAACAAGCATAAAACTTGTAAAAATAAACTTGTTGAGGTCAAAATAAAACTAGTTTTGGCAATAACAAGTCGGCAACATCGGCATAAAAAGGTTATGGCCTGATCCTGAAGCTAGTAAGCTTTGCAAGAATCAGAATTCGAAGCCTAGCTTTAAAGTGGATTTATATCTTTAAACAAAAGAAGTGTGATTTACAAAATAGGAACAAAGAACTTGTTTTATACTCAATCTTAGAAAAGCCCAAGGTCAAAAGAGAATGAACTTCACAGTTGGACAAAGATTGATCAGCATATTGAACAAGCTATGGACAAATTTGCAACAAGAACAAGTGATTAGCTTAAAGAATCTGATTAATAATCCTAAAGAGGTAGGTTCTAGAATATAGGCTGGATATCTGATATTCAAATTTGTTAAGCATATTTTTCTAACAATAACTAATAACTATAGTTTCAAAATTTGCTTGCTAACTATTTGAACTTAAATTGTTAGTAATTTCCTAGCAAAATATTGAACATTAGCCTAAATTGTAGTTGACACTTGAACAGATAATATGACTATGAAATCCCTACTTAAAACCAATGTTAGACCATCAATAAGCTGAGAACAATTAACAATAAAACCTATATTTGAAATTCTGCATAATCCTAGTATATTCATGAATTGCCCTCCATTAACTCTAGTCTCTTACATAGCTAGGATTGCTTCAAAATATATTTTTGTCAGAAGCTCTTAAGAATTACTCATTTTTGTGATCCCTAAAATAATGCTAGCTTCATGCTTATATCCATTTTGCTGTTGATGTTGACGTGTTGGTCTGTTACTGAGTGAAAGCCATGCTTTTTTGCTATGTTGTCCCAATATTTCGTGAAGGAATTTTGACTGTTTCATGTCTATTCTCTTTTTGGTCTTTTATTCATTTTTTAAGGGAGAGTAGTTTTTTTGATTCCCTGTAGCCTATGATGCATGCAATTTTTGTTGTTGTGTGTTTGAGAAAATTTCTATTTGTAAGTATACTACAGAAAGTGGCATGACCATGTGAGGGAGGTAAAAAAAGATGGGGACTCACTATTTAGCTTTACAGAATCTGTGGCTTATACCATATGCATCCAAAACATATCCATGATATATTAAAATTGGAATGGATTTCCATTTATTCTATCTATGGAACAGAGGACTTTAGAATGCGATTCTAAATTTAAAATGTACATAATATCAAGCACTTTATCAACTGTATATAGTATAGTCTATGGTATAAATTGTATCCATTCAAAATATAGCTATGAGATACCAAAACCATGATGGATTACCATTGCTCTATATATGGAACATAGAACTGAAATGTATTTTTTAACTTTTTAATTAAAGTTTCCTTCGACTATTAATGGAAACAATATTTATGGGGCTTTAATACAAAAGGTAGGCTGCACAAGCATCCTCCTCAAACCAAGAGTATCCAAAATCAGAAGTGTGGGATGGCTTAATCTAAAACACCCACAATCATAGAATCAAGAGAACACTATTCATATAACATAACATTAAAAGGAAAAATCCTGAGCATAGAAATACTAGAAAGCAACCATGCCATCTGCAGGAGGAGGCTGCTTATGGTTGTTTGGGGCAAGGCTCCATCCAAAAACTAGGGGTTTGGCATCATCAGGCTGCACAGGTCTCCGCCTAGAGGCTTAGGCCCTTATAATATGGTTGAGGATAGGGTCAAGAACTATTTGTTGTTGCATTGTAGGGCTAGGGTCTAGCTCCTTTTGTGCTTGCATCTCTTGCATAGTATTTCTTAATTGTAAATGTATAGAATAACAAACACAATGAGGTAATTGTTTTACAAATTGAAATGTTGTATTTTCTTCACAAATACATAAACTTGTTTGGAATAACTACATAATAGGTTTTCTTGTACTGTAAGCATAGCTTATGAACTATACTATGTAGAATCATGTTCATGGTGTGGAGTATGTCTGCAAGCTAGAGATAGATTAATCTTATTTGCAGAATTTTTTGGTAGCTTCTGGTTTGGGTCTGGAGATGTGTGTTTAGGTCACTATTTTTATCTAAGATTGTTGATTGGGTTGTTGTCAGGGATTTTAACATGGTGGAATGGGGAGATAGATTTAGCCTCTTCGTTGTAGTGATCAATGGTGTAGAGAAGTAGGCATGGTGTCTATTTATTGATTCAATCTAGAGATTTGATTCCAATTGAAAGCAAAAGGGTCTTGAATATGGCATCTGGTTCACTTGGACCAACTATAGACAAGGGTGTGATCGGGTGCAGGCTTGATTGGATTGATTCTACAGACTTCAGAAATATGTATTTTTAAGCAAACTTTGCCTTATGGATGTGTTGATGGTGTGATAGGTTTGGATCACATGCCATATTAGTTTTTGATTTCTTTGGGCTATGTAGTGGATTCATATGCTTCTTCATTGTTAAAAGACTTCAGTATACTGAAAGACTTAATATCATAAAATTAACCACCTTGTTTTCAGAGCAGCAGTCGGGAATTTAATCATGTATTTAGCAAAAGCACAACCAACTAGGATTAAGGTAGGCAACTCCAAATTCCTTGTGATTCTCCGCAATTGAGACTAATGTTTTCAGTGGGATTAAATGCATCTATATCTAAATTTAGATGAGATAAGAAAATATAAGATAATTTACTAATGTCGAATCACCAATGAATGATCACAAAGTTGGTCAAGGGACTTAAAAGTACAACCAATGTGAATACAGATTTATCACTCAAATTAAAATTGAACTTCTATAAAGTGCCTAAAGAATCTTAAAAAATGTATATATCTAAAATAAACAGAATCACTAAATAGTAAATAGCATCTTAAAGTATATGAATATATTCAACTTTAAAGTGTATCGCTGTAACAAATGCAACTACATGCTTATATTGTGTGGTTATCCCTGTATCACTGTAACCTAGAACTAAAAATGCTATATCATTTTTTGGAGGAGCTCCCATATTAGATCTAACTGTGAATACATAAGAAGGTGCAGGGCACTTCTACAAGAACTAACTCAGAAACCTATAGATGTGAGAAACAGATAAACAAGTATATAAATGATGAGATAAGATAATTTTATTGTGTTCAACAAATGACCACAAAAATAGGTCAATAGGACTGAAAACTTGAGAAGTACATCCAGGAACTTAAAGTGCAATGTGGGAGTGGAATATCAACTCTTGAATGATGCTAAAATAAAAATAAAAAAACTCATAACTGAGAGCTAATCAGATTGCTAACAAAGAAAAAAAGGAAGCATAAGAAGTAAAGTACATGTACACAAAAAGATAAGAATTCTAAAGCAAAAAGCATTCAATGCTGACCAAGATAGGATATTAGAATTAATTGGCCTATCATGGTCTTGTGATAACTATCCAACTAAAGGAAAATAAAGTTGTATTACATAATAAATAATGATATTGATTAAGATGTAAAAGACGCTAAATAACATCCAGGATAAAATACGAACCTTGTGATCTATTCATCTCAGTAAGTTTTAAAATAAATTCTCTGGCATAACGCTAGTTGACATTGTTCAAAATTTGGGCCAATGTCAAAGGTATGCAACATTTGGAAGAAGAATACATAAGATAAGATAGTATCAAGGGACTGGAAACTTGAAAATTACATCCACGAACATAATGTGCGATGTGGGACTGAAATAGAAACTCCTGGAATGATGGCAAAATCAGAAGATCAGAGCACATAATTGACAGCTAATCATATAGCTAATGAAACTAGAAAGGAAACATAAGAAGTAAAGCATGTGTACAAAAAAAAGATAGAGAAAAGGTAGAGTTCTAAAAGAAGAAAGCACTCAAGGTTGAATGAGATAGGATATTAGAATCAATTGGCCTATCTAGCTTTTGCAATAACTGTCCAACTAAAGGACAATAAAGTTGTATTACATCAAAATAAATAAGATTGGTTAACATGAAAAAGATGTTAAATATCATCCAAGATAAAATACCACCCTCCCTCGTGGTCTATTCATCTTAGTAATTTTTAAAATGAATTTTCTAGCATAACCCTAGTCTTGTTCAAAATCTGGCCTAAGGTTAGTTCATGAGACAATCTATGAAATTTGGAAAAAAAATATATCCTGGATAAATTCTATCAATGTAGAATCTATTGACATGACAGACCATGAAACATTTATATGGCCTAGTGCACCCCATTACTCATGAGAATACTCTCGATTGACATTTGATAGGAATTTTTTGTTACACCTAGGACTGGTATCTATTCTAATTGTCAAGCTTCTCAGAAATAAACATAGAATTACTAGGTTTGGTTTGTTGTATTGATACTTGGACCGTATTCATCTAGGATCAGCCCCCAGAATCGCCAAGGCACCGTTGAGGCAACACTTCAATTGATTTAAAGAGAACATGGACCAGCATTACCTGAGAAAATGTTTAGACCCCAAGGACCCCCAATTTGGATAGGAAATCTACCAGGAACCAATGTAATAGGTGTAGGTTTGATTTCTTAACTATAGTCTCTGTTGCCCCTTTAATATGGATCTAGTGCCAAGTTCTACATTTCTTTCAATTTGTGCTATGCTGGTCTTTAGCACATCTAGGTTATGTATTTGGGTTTGGGCCCTATGCGAATTCCTGTCACATGACATTTTTATAACTGGTTCTAGGTCATGTACAAGCTATGCAATTGCTAAATATCCCAATATTTACAGTAACCTATGAACTTCAATCGCTTGAATGTGTCCATTAGCGCCATTCTTACATCATGATATGCTAAAAGTAGCCTAAAACCCAATCTAGAGGCATCTCACCCAACCCTCAACTCCACCTAAGGGATGAAAAGGAAAGTGCAGAGGTCATGCATTTGGAAACCAGTTACAATTACAAACTCAAGACCAACTACCAGTGGATATATCATATGGTTAGTCATAAAAAATTCCTAGACACGGCATTTGGTCGAGTTTCAACCCATGGTCCTTATAACAAATATGATTGGTTGGAATTAAATCAAAGGCTCTGGCATGCTGAATGGAGATTAGTGTCCAAATGAATGTTACTATACTGCCGACAATGAGAACATGGGTACCTAACAAACATGGAAGTAAATTGAATCCCCGAAACTAGTTATCCCAAAATCAAATTCATTATTACATTATCAATGTCAATGTCACATAGTCAATCAATTGCAGAGAGTAGATAAAGCCTTAATATTCTGAGGCAAAACATGAACATCCATACACTTATGGGATTGGCTTCATATTTCCTGTGGGACTAGGGAATACAATGGTCATCTTTTCCAATGACAGAAAATAAAACACACATTCAACATTCAAAAAGCAATTCAACAACACCATGGATGAGAACATACAAAAAACAAAACTACCAGTTACAGATTCATTGGCATATCATACCTGAAACAAATGATCACTCTGTTCTCTCGTATTCCATAGTTCTCTCTTAGTTCACCACTTCATCCAGGTGGACACCAAGATTCAGTCTTTCTGCCTGGAAAGCAGGTTGCCAAGTGATATAGATCTTCTTCGATCTGGGTGCACTAATACATGTGGGATTGGCCATTGGCCAGAATGCAAATCAAAGCATGTCAATTTTCACCAAATATCCATATCATCAAAGCATGTTAAGATCATAATTTCATGCGTCAAAAAGACATGGAACCACTCAAAACTAGAATTGGAGATGCCGGTCCTAGTGGCTCTTCTGCTGATGAAAAGGCTACTGCTACCTCTCTCCTATGTGTAGGTGGATTAGGCCTTTTCCTTTACTACATATGCTAGTAGATCAACAGGAACTAGGATCTCCAACTATAGGATCTGGACCTTAAACCCCATATCAAAGAATGTATGTGTGAGGTTGGACACTAAAAAGTTATGCCTTTGTCCTAATGGCCGCTAAAGCTTTTACTTGGGAAACTGCGGATGGGACTTCAACTTTTGCTATGGGATAAAATTTTGAATCAGCTAGATCAATGTGTGCTTCAATGGCTTACAAATCATCAATTGATAAAAATGCTGCTACTGAAGGGTGATGTTACCTTTGTTCTACAAACATCTACGTATGCCGGATCATTTACTGTTGTTTCATGGTAAATAAGGTAAATTGAATCTTCATTGGAATATGGTTTGACCTAGTTAGTCCAATATGGAGATCAAAAGACCTAGGCCCCTTGACACAAGATCTTGATCGAAGAATATACAGAGATAGAATATGGAGACAGAAATCCCCCCATTGTCGATCCCACTCACACATTTTCCATCCCACTAACTCACTTGATTTGCTTGAAATAATTGTTTTATCCATGGATACAAAAAAAGAACAGGCACGTGAAGAGATACAAAGAGATACATAGAATAGGTCTGATTCATTGCAGGAAAATGTATGCAAGAAGCAAAATGGTCCTCCAAAATAAGTTGTGGGTAAGGTTTATCCAGATCTAGAACGATGGAAATAAGAAAGAAACAATTTCCACCTAAAAACACAAACTTGCATCCATCGCTTGGGTTTACAAAAAAAAAAAAAACTTGCATCCAAGCATTTAAACACTAATATCTGTGACAAGGTTTGATTTACTGTGTAGGGTTTCAGAGAACCCGGTTTTGCAATTCTAGGATTAAGAGGAAAATATCAGCACATATTGGGAAATTGAAAAAGATTCCCATAGCCATTGCAATCGGTGCAATGGAAATGAAACCCTCTGAAAATCTATAAACATTCACACAAACCCTTAGATGGCAATAATCGAGTATTAAAATAGGGGTCACAAGAAGTATATAATTTGATGTGGTAAATGAAAATAACAACAAAAACGTACATGGCATACATCAAATAAGGGAAGGTGCAATGGAAATGAAACCCTCTGAAAATCTATAAACATTCACACAAACCCCTAGACAACAATAATCGGGTATTAAAATAGGGGCACAAGAAGTATATAATTTGTTGTGGCAAATGAAAATAACAGCAACAACATACATGACATACATCAAATAAGGGAAAACAAATGGGATGAAAAATAGACTTGCGTACCTTAGCAGACCATGTCGAAAATCCCTCGACTTTGGCGAGCACAAGATCTAGTGTACCTTAGCGGGCCATGTCATAAATCCCCTGACCTTGGCGAGCACAAGATATCTGAGCCTCCATTTTTTCCTCCTCATCTTATAACTAGTGCCATGTCATAAAACCCTGATGACAACAACAAACGTAAACAATAGTGTCAATGCGTGAGGACAATTGGGTACCTGTTAAATTATGGCAGTAGCAATATTTTCGTGGCTCCTGGGGAAATGGGCTCACAATGGAATTTGTTGGTAGCAAGTTTCAATGTGTAAAAGGTTCAAGATAAAAATAATTTACCAAAAAAATAAAGTAAATATAAATAATTGATAAATTAAAATTTAAAATAAATTTAAAATTATAAATATTAGAATACTTAGATATTAAAATTTTTATAATACCAAATTTAATTATATCCATCACAATATGGATTACTTCATCGTTTAGTGCACCAATCTTCACTTGAATATTAAATAAATGATATTTTATGAAATTAATAAAAACGTGGCATTGTTAAATGTTCTTTCCCAACCTTTCTTCCTTTTTAAAGGAAATATGTGTACCCAATGGCCCAATATATTTATTCTACACATAAGTTTTTTTAAATTATATTCCCGTGTTCGTCCTTTTACTTTTTCTTATACATAAAGTATCCCTATCTTCGTCCTTTCGTTAATTACAAAGTATCATTTTCTTCTGCTTAAATACCAATGAGTCATATATTCTGCAAACTATTTAAATAAGGAAGTAATCTACTTTTTTTATTATATATAAAGTATCCCTATCTTCTGCCTTTTTTTAATTACAAAGTATCTAGAATAATTAATCGAAAGCTAAAAAACAAAGAATGGAACATCCAGAATATTGAGATGGAGTTTAACAATTTTAAGGGTCCGCTCAATCTCCACAAAAATGAAACCACCACGCCTATGGCTATGGCCATTCATTACCAAATAAATTGGTTGTTTTTTTGTTTTTTATAATTTTAATTTGTAGAATTAAATAATATGTTTATATTTAATTATATTAAATCATATAACATATCAACTATATATATTTATCTATAGTAAATATTTTATCATATGAATTACATTAATATATTTATATTAATTATATATTATTATTATATTTACATATTTTACCATTATTAAGGTGAAAGTAGTTTATATATCATAAAGGTGTTTATAAAATATTTACATATTTTACAAATTATATTAAGTATTGTATTTACATTTATTACAAGTATAGTATGGATGGACTATGAATGTATGGATTGTAACATATTTTCCTAAAATGAAACATTTTTTGTTAGGAGAAAGAAAATGGGAACAATTTCAATATTATGTTTCTCTTGTGGTTTGAATTTTGTACTTTGGTGGGGTGTTTTAAAATAATCCACCCTTTTATGTTTGCACTTCCTTATGGCACTAACTTTGGGATGGGGTGTTTTTGCTTGTGCTCACCTTTATTTTAATGTTTTTTGTTTTCTTGTGGAGGATATGTCCCACTTTGACATAGCCAAAAGCATACAAATGAGTGATATATTGGTGTGATTTCCTTCCAGTGGTATGACTGTGCATTAGTTTAGGTACAGTGGAAGATAACGCCCAAGTTGAGATATTTACACCTTCAAATTCGACCATACAAATAGATGATATTTCTTATAGTGTTGGGACAAAGAATTTGATAGAGTTTCGACCCCCTTACTAAGATAATGGATAGAGGTTTCGTGGCTATAGACCTACTCCTCCCCTTTTTCCTTTTGTTGCCATTTCAATGGGACTAATATTTCTTTCCCATTTGGTCATGCAATCCCAAAACCTATAATTCATTCAAATATCTAGATTCCATTCGATTCATGCACAAGGTTCATGTGTGGGTCTATCGAAGGAGATTCCATTAACGAGTGTTTAAAATTACTGTCTATGTATGGGCTAGCGGAGTAATCCAAGTGGCTCACTCAAAAGGGGACACTACACCTTGTGTCTTGTAAGAGAAGACACAAACCTTATTTATGTATGTATCCAATATTTGAATACCAAGTCAAAAGGTTGTTAGAGTTTCCTCATGTAATAATGGAAGCATGGAGGAATGTTCATGTATGATAGGGTAGGACTAAGTGTTAGTCTTGGGAATTCTGTCCTTTCCATTTGGTCATGTAATCCCAAAACCTATAATTCATTCAAAGATCTAGATTCTATTCGATTCACGCAAAAGGTTTGTCATGTCCCCTATTGCCAATCTAGTGCGATGGAGAGGATGCAATGCTATAACTGGGCATCTAGCCCCATGAACATATGAAAAATGCAACACGATGGAATTAGCTAGATGCAATCGATAGAATAAAGAATGGAACACCGATTGCAAGCAAAGATTTCGACGGATTTTAACAATTTTGATGACCCGCTGAATATCGACCCAACCAATTTATATCTCAAGATTTAACATCTACACCCTCCCATTAACATATAATTTATTCTTTGTCGTATTTATGTACAAACAATAGGGAGTTTAATCCCCTCCCTCCTGACCACATAGGCTTTCATCTCTTATTCTTAAAGTTGTATTTTCTTTTATTTTTAAAACTAATGAGAAAAAAAGAAAAAGGTAAAAATTTAACAAAATAGATTTAAGAAAAGTAGCAAAGAAATCAATTGCTATATGGATGTCTGATGTGTTCTTATGGGACCTAGTTTATATTGTCATATCTATGTGGGAAATATTTGGCTTACAAGAAAGAATGGTCATTTCAAGCTCTATGTGACCAAGAATAATTATCATTAATTGGGCCATATTATCAAGTCAAAACATAACATCTAAGGCTAAGGGGCTCATGGGTCATGTGTGATGCCCTAGTCCACGTCAAAGGCCCTATATACTACATAGATAATATTTTCCAATGAGTAAGATATGTCGGTCATTTTGAGGTTTGACACACCAAGTATTTATTTCAGTCCCTAGGCCATGATTTGATGTGAAAAGAGTTATTGGGACAAAAAAAAATTCCTTAGGGCTCATGAACTATGTGTGGAGCCTTAGGCCACCACAAAGCCCTATAAAGGGAATATTTGCATGTGAGAAAGATATAGTACCTCTTTTATGAATTTGGTTAACCATGGATATTTTTTGTAACTTAAGCAATGGTAAGGTGAAAAGACATAGCCTTAGGCCATAACATTTGCATTTGGCCTATAAGCAAAATATGGTCGTAGAAGATTCTACACAGGGCATAACAAAGAAATAGGAAAATACAACAACGATGGAGAATCCTTTGCATTTGTTCTTAAAAATCACGCTACCTGGAATAAAATTATAAAGAAGCCACATGAGTTGATTCAATACCCAATTCTTTCCATCTCTGGTATTTTGATTCAATCCCAAATTCTCTCCATCTTCAATGATCCTATTGAAGGAAAATGCACTGATTTATTTAACAAAATGTGAAAGCTGGAAGCTGGGAGGTCATCTAGAGGCTCCATGAGAAAGAATTATCATGACTGGTACTTGAGTAATAGGTTGTTCAAGAGTCTCTTGTTATAAATCCAAAGCTTTGCAGTGTTGTGCGCTCGATCCGTTAGTCCCTATAACATAGTAGCTTCACCCGGTTCGTTCTCAACATCAAACGATCGTATGGATTTGGCCCCTTGTCCCCGTAATTTATGTACCCTTGTAGAGTTTGAGGTATGGCTACTCAGATTAGGTCTCCTAGTTGGGTCTTATCCTGGCTAGTCCTAATTAGTCAATCTGTGTGAATCCCTCTCATAAAACATAACTATAAATGCCAATCTGTAGTAATACAAAATCCAATCACGAGATAGCGATCTAAATTTTGGTGACCTAAGACAGAGACAGTATAGATCCTAGTTTACTTTGATCCATCCCCAAAAACCAGGCTTTGAATGGCCTGGCCTAAGAATCAAGACACCCATGTTGCCAACTGGGCGCCCTGAGAAGTTCTCATGGGCAGAATAATATTAAATCCTCTCATGGCCGAATTGGGGACGGACTAGACAAACCAAATTGATACTCATAACCCCAAATCCATAGATTGATTTAACAGAAGCCCCTTTGGGAAATGGGTAGTTGTACATAGATCTATATTTGAAAAATCCTTCATGTTTTGCTTCTCCTCCCTATGAAACTTCATAGGTTTTAATCTATTTTTTAATTTGTATAATGTATATGTAAACAATATGTGTATATATTTAATTATTTTAAATCACGTAACATATGAACTATATATATTTATTTATATTAAATATTTTAACATATGAACTATAATATATTTACATATTTTACCATTATTAAGGTGAAAGAAGTTTATATATCATAAGGGTGTTTATAAAATATTTACCTATTTTATAAATTCTATTAAGTATTATATTTATATTTCTTACAAGTATAGTATGGATGGACTATGAATGTATGTATTTTAACATAATTCCCTAAAATGAAGCATGTCTTGTTGGGAGAAACAAAATGGGAACAATTTCAATATTACGTTTCCCTTGTGGTTTGAATTTTGTAATTTGGTGGGGTGTTTTAGAATAATCTCACTTGTTATGCATTCTTTAATTGGTAAACATATCCCATATGATTTAAATGATGACGATGATGAACTAGATGACAATGACAATGATGATGTTTTTGATGATGACGATGATGGAAATGATCATGATCATGATCATCGTCATCATATTTGTCGTTGTCATCATGATTATCACAATAGTAATCATCATCCATATCATCATCATCGCCATTGTCCTTGATATCATTATCATCATCATTATTGGGATTTTCATCAGTTATTCATCATTACCTTTGGAATAAGAAATAGCATCTACCCAAAATATGTGATTAATGGAAAAGGGACATGGAGTACACACGATTTATGCATGACAAATAACAACTTAGTTTTTAAGATGATCAACATCATCAATCTCATTGTATTCATCATCATTGTCATTGTCATCATCACCATCATCATCATTCATTTCATTGCCATCATAATCATCGGTGATTTCGTGATTGCCATTACCCTCCTCCTCCTCATCATCATCATAATCATCATCATCATTGTCAACATTCTCCTCACTATCAACAACATTCTCATCATATCATAACCATCCTCAATATCATAATCATTATCCTCATTTTTATCTTCAACATCTGGGTGTAAAACTGGATGCAAAAGTTGATAAAAACATGGATACAAAAAAGGATGCAAACATGGAAGCAATAAAACTAGGCGCATAATGGGGTGCAGCAAAAATTAATGCAAAAGGTGATGCAAAAGTGGATGCAAAAGATGATGCAAAAGTGGATGAAAAAAATTATGCAATCATCGAAGCAAAACATGATGAAAAAGTGTTGCAAAAGTGGATACAACCATGGATATAAAATTGGATACAAAATTGGATGCAAAAGTGGATGCAACAAAAGTAGATGAAAAAGTAGTCGTAACACCCAACGCAAAACCCGATGCAAAAGTGGATGCAAAAATGGATGCATAAAGGCATGCATAAAGGGATGCAATAACTGATGTAAAATTGGATGCAAAAAGATATGCAAGCGTGGATGCAAAAGTTGAAGCAAAAGTGGGTGTAAAAGTAAGCACAAAAATGGGTGTGAATTGGGATGCAACAAAAGTGGATGCAAAATTGGATGCAATAGTAGATGTAAAAAAAGATGTAAACATGGATGCAAAATGGGATGCAAAAATGGATGAAAATGTGGGTGCAAAAGTGGACGAAGAAATAGATGCAAAAGTGGATGCAAAAATGGCTAAAACAAAATAAGATGCAAAACTAGAATCAAAACATGATGTAAACTTTAATGCAAAACTTGGCACAGAGAGGGATGCAAAAAAAGAAGCAGAAGTGGATGAAAAAAATGATGCAAAAGTGGATGAAAAAAAGGGTGTAAAAGTTGAGGCAAACATGGCCATAAAAGGGGGCGCAACAAGAGTAGATGTACAAACTAGGCGCAAAATTAGGTGCAAAACTAGGCTCAAAATTTGTCGTAAAACCTGATGCAAAACTGTCGTGCCCCATATTTTGACTCAGGCTTAATTACCACTTAGACTTATTACACTATATTTACTCATTATCTGTGGACTCAACTATACTTCATAAACTATATTTTGGCATGCTATGTGTGATTATTTACTAATGTTATGATGTTATCGGGATTATGCCCTAATTATGATATTATGATGTTATCATGCTTATACTATACTTTGATCATGATGTTACGATGATTAACAAGCCTATGTAGATGCTTTGATTATGATGTTATGATGATTATCATTTATATGAAATTATTGTGCTTATGCGATTATCATGTAGTAGTCGTCATCAGATTCATTTATTTCATAACTAAAACATATAGTTGATAGTAATCCTTGGTATGATATGGTACATGGGTACCCATCCATGATATGATTTATTTTGTTATTTTATGATGAAAGGAAATGATGTTGATGATATGGACCAGCTATTGATTTAATATTGTTATGAATGCATGTTTTGCATAGTGCTAACCTGTAGGGTACAGGGGCTATGTGATAGCCAAGTGTGTGATGCAAAGTATGACTCAATACATATCTTGAGGAAGAGCCTTAATTGCCAAGTGATGGTACGATGACATGTACCAATAAACCCGATAGCAACGCAGTATGTTTTGATGAGTATCTACCCAGTATGTTGAGAGGGATGGAGGCATTTCCCACCCTATGTCACTTTGATACTCGAGGTCCTAGTAGGGCAGTGCTGAGACACGCTCCCCAAGTCGTTGTGATGACGATGGTCAGATGCCTGCTAGGAGAGGCTAGGTCCGCTAGATAGATGATGCTACCGCTCTTAGGTTCTATGTGGGAAGGTTAGTACAACTGGCATCCACTTTGTACTAGTAGAGGAAGGATAGGGAGGATGCAGACGTAGGTTAGGATGGGTGGACATATTAGTTATTGTTGTTGAATGTTGGAAAATTATGATACCATATAAGTGATGGTAGGTACCAATCTTAACTGACTGATTAATAAGAACATAATTGTTAAATAACTCCGAATGTCACAAGAAATCATATTATATCTGTATATGGGTCATGTTGCGTGAAATATTATTTGTGTGAGTTAGAATTTAGGGATTTTTGCTATAGTACATGTGCAGCCTGTGCATGTACTGGCCATGCATGCACACCTCACACATGCATGCTAGTATGAACTATTAGATGAAAAACATTAAATAGTTGGACAGGTTAACTAAGTAATTGTGATTTACAATTAATTAATTATTAGTTAATAATATTAGTTATTATTTTACTTCTGTTATTATTTATTATTATTTATTATTATTGCATATTATTAATTTTTATCATTAAGTACTTATTAATTAGTTATTAATAAATATTAATTAACAATACTATTATTACCATTACTTTTACCGTTCAGTATAAAACTTAAACAAACAACATTGGTAAAATTTTATAAAAATTGGTTAGGTTTTAAATGTAACACGTACAATTCCATAGGATAAATTTTTTAGTAATTTCCACCTTCTCTTCGGGGGCAAGGAATTGCTCAATTCAAGAAAATTTATTAGTGCATAACAAATGTCAAAACAAAATCTGAACGGGACTCCCCAAGACAGAATTAAATATTTAAATTAAATAAGAAGGGAGGCGGTGGAAGAAAGGGGGGGATGATTTTTTGGGATTTTTTGGGAGAGTAGTTGGGAAATTTTTTACAGAAGAACAGAGAGTAAGAAGAGATGGAACAGGGAGGGAAGAAAGCTGGAGGAGGGGGTTAACTCTAGGGGGCATATTTACACTCAGAGAAGAGGGAAGTTTCTATATGGTTTATCGGTACGTGGGCTCGGGGGCTAGGAAACCCATCGGTTTCCTAGGGACAATATATTTGTTGGTCGGCAGGGTGGATCATCCGAGTTGGCATCAAGGCTCCTAGAGACTCGGGAGAGGGAAAGGAAAGGATAAAGGAGCAGGAATCAGGGACAACCTTCAACTCGCTAAATCTCAGGTATTTTTCGGTAAACTATCTCTTTATTGCACAAAATTTAAATGAAAATCAGAAATCAAAGTAAATAGCATTTTACTGTTTAAGGATAGGACTGAGTGCTCTGCCCGGCAGATAGAGCCAAAGGCTCAAACACTAAGACCTTCAGGCATATTCACACATAGATTAGAAAACAAAACCTTTACCTGTACAAACAAAACATAGAGTTAGTTAGCATATCCAGAGAGAGAGCGAAATGAAAACTTTGCATTTTGTATATACTCAGATAAATAACGAGTATGAATGATGTCTACAACAATCTAAAATTACTGTAATTTGTCACTATTCGATAACCATGAAAATGGTTTTGTAAAAAAAAAATAAAAAATCTATGATATTTGTATAGAGGGACTTAACTCTTTCAAGAGTTCTGGTTGAACTACACAAAACCAAAGATATGCAACCGCACTTCATAAATTAGAGGCGCAAGCCTTGAAATACACCTATAAATTAAGAACAGAGCCTATTTTCTTTCCTAAAACTCGAAATTGCCAGAAGGCCATCCTTACCACTCCATCAATCCATGTCGGACAGTCTCTCTCAAAGCCATGCGCTATAATGCCAGACGTTCAATTATATATTCAAGAATGAAATTTATAAAACCACAGTAGAAAATCCAGGAGAAAAACTCAAAAAAATATATATACATAAATAATAATATATGTCATAACATCAGGCTCAACCACGCTGTGATGCAAAAACCCCTATACTTTAACTGCAGATATTGTTAACCCAGTAGTTTCAAAGAGCACACAATACCTTGTAACTCACAATTTTGCATAAAATATACAATATTTATTTCTCACGAAGGCTGAACCGATAAGATTAAAAGGAAAAAAAAAAATTAAATTGCGTTGTGGTTTGGATCTGACCAGCATTGATAGCAACAGCACCAAATGGGATAAGCACATTAATAATGATATGTAGATAACTTCAACTCCTCATATCCACAAGCCTCAGCTTTGAGGGACCACGACTTTTTAAAGAAAATTTTGATATTAACGTTCATCACAATTTTTAATATTCGCAAGTGCTGTAATTGATGTTAGGCAACAAAAATCCATCATCTATGCATCATTATTAAGGTCATAACTTGTTGAATGTGTTTCTATTTTAAAAAATTTGTTCCTTTTGCATTTCCTATTTCTGTCCACACTTCCGAGTTGTTACTGGTCGTCTCCTATAAATGTCCATGTCTACCCCAAATTCCCTGCCCATGAACAATAGGTCCCATCCTTTCCCATTTCCTGCAACCTCTAAATCCTGAAAACAGTATTTCAGCCACCATCGATTGTATAGTAGTCTGCGTTGTAAGCATTACCATTTTCCATGAAATTCTACCAATCTTTAAGAAACCAGTGATCTATTTTCAAATGTTTAAATTGAGATAGTAATTTCTACCAACATTTGGGAAAACATAACAAAAGGGTAGGAAAACTTGCAATCATTAGTAAACTGCCAACCATCATAGAAATAATGGAGTCCGTATAAAATGGGAGGTTTTTGAGCTGAAAAGTTAAGAGAAAACTCACAACCCTATGGCATAATGAATAGCGCATGTCCCAACTAGTAAGGACCTGAAGAATACGACAACCGATACCAGACTTTGGTGCCGACACCAACGGAGGAATCATTAACAACAACCACAGCCCCGCAAGAGAAAATGTTGTCCACGCAAATGTGGAGGGTGCAGTCAAGGATAATCCAGAGAGAATGGGAAAACCCATGGATGGCTACACCTTTGAAGTTGCATTATCTACCCACACTGTAGCTTCTTCAAATTCTACATTGTTATCTAGCTTCTTCCACATCCTTGATATCCTTCCTTTTTTGCAAAAAAAAAAAAAAAAATTGACCCCACACTGTAGCTTCAAAATTTAGCTTTCTCATATTTTCTGTGAATTCCCAGTACTAGTGTCTGTCATAGTGTCACTAAAGAATGTCGCAAATTCCCAGTAGTGCGTCTCTAAAGAATGCTAGACATATATTTATTTTCCACAGAAGAAAAAGTGAAATCAATAGCTCTTGAGACGAATCAAAATCGTAGTTTCTAATGGCGCTAGTAGGGGCCAAAGCAAACTGAATTCACTCCAACGAATTGAATGAACAGTCTATCAACAACTAATTCCATCGAAACACACACATACTTCTACCCCACTGACTTTTGAAAAATTCACACATCGCCAAAACTGTTGTCTATGGGCATGAAAAAGAAGCCCGAAATGCAGCTGTATATGCTTCCATTGCTGCTGCTGCTTTTAAGTTCTATCGCTCCATGGCTTGAGCATGAGATACCACTACTCATCGTTGGTATTTGGTTCCTTCTCTTCCTGCAATTGATGGCGCTAAGACCTACTAAATATTGTTCATTGACGTTCTCATTTGGGGAATTCGACCCATAGGTCCTTTCTTCGGCTAAGGCAGTGCAAATTGAAATATATATAAATAAAAATATATTTTTTTTAACTATCGCTTCCCCACCTCAAAACACCAAAATCATTGACATCCTGGAGGAGCGCGTGCATCCAGCCCATCTGGCATGCATGCAGCCTAGCCTTTCTGGTGGGTTCCTTGTTCCATTGGGAAGGCAACCCACGGACGAGAAATTATGTGGCTGGATCTGTGGTAGAGTGAGGAGGATCCACGCCGACCCCCAACTTCTGGACGGAGGAGCCACACCAACTGCCTGCTTCGCCTTATTATTTAGAGATAAATAATTTAATGCCAACGCACATAAATGCTGCTGGTATCCTGGTACATGTAATGTGTAAAACAAAAATGTCCTGAACGTAGCCTTTTCAGTTTATTTTAATATTATATTCTTCATACTCACTTTTTATTTTTTTGTGATATGATACTAGTTTTATTTATTTTTATATTAGTTATTTAAATTTCTCTCAATGCTTGGAAAGTACTTAATAATTATTATAATTAGATAGTAAATCAGTTGATCGATCCATCATTCATTCGCGTTGTAGGAATTAGGAAGAATTCTAAGAGTCCAGGTTTTGAATCTTCCTCTCGCTTTCTTTTGATGCCTAGCATTTAGTTTCAATCTTCCACATGAATGTCCACTGGTTTATAGGTGAAAGTTCTCAAATGCCTGGCTAATTCTAATGAGTAAAGTATATTTGTTCATCTGTGGTTGCTCAAATATGAGGCCTAGGGTTTCTCTAATGCGTCTCTCATGAAACTTGTTCAGGGTTAGGGTTTGTTTAATATTTTCGATGTAGCGGTCGCTGCACAAGCTTTTTTATTTCAATATTGTTGTTTTTCATGCTTTTCCTATTTTTTTTTGCCTTAGACGTTTTTCTGTGCATCAATAAGCATAACAAATTGTATTACACATGTGTGAGTAGTCCTATGTCCTTTAGTTTTTTTTGTTTCCTTGCATTTCATCTACAAAGCATCATTTTCTGTTATCTTTAAGCAAAAAGTTGAGTCTTATATCATGGCGCAGCTTGCATTGCATCCAATTTCATTTTGACCCAAGCCTGGATGAGGCCACTATTCTTTCCATTGCATGACTCTTTAGTTTGGTGGGCAAGTTAGTAATTGAAGAGACAATTAGAATAAGTCTCAAGTCATCTTGTTGTCTTGTCTCTTTAGGGGTTTATCGAGCCATCTTATCTTGATCAGTTGAGTTCCTCATCCAGCCGAGTATAACACCGTATCATTGTACTTCTGTGTTTTATGCTTCATGCTAGAAAAGGGGGTTTTCATCATTTCCTTTTATCGCAACAAATAATTCCTCATTGACTACAACACATCCATTTGGGGTTAACTCAGAGGCTAGAGTGCATTGATGGTCGTTAGCCTTATTGGTGACCATCTCGCATCCGACAGGACGAAGCGTTATTTAATCTTTATAAGATGATTTACATCAATATTGAACTCCAGATAATTTTTCACATTGATGGTTTGTGTACGTACCTTAGATCCCATTAGCCTCATTGTGGGTTTCTTCATGCCTGGCATGTGTTTTCATTATCCGCATTTGACCAAGTGACTTTGTCCTAGCTGTTTAGTTTAGTTCATCTTTACAGTGGGAGGAGTGTATAGGTTTCACTGGCTTGCACGTTGCAGTTGCAGGGATACATGCATAGGGGGATCATCATTCCAAATTGGCAGTTTTTTCTAAAGGAATTGAGCCTTAAGGTCTAACAAATATATTTGCAATATTCCTTGCCTATTGAANTATACATGCATAGGGGGATCATCATTCCAAATTGGCAGTTTTTTCTAAAGGAATTGAGCCTTAAGGTCTAACAAATATATTTGCAATATTCCTTGCCTATTGAAAAATGCCTTAAAGCAAGGTTGTTGGGATGGCTTTGTCAAAGGAGAAAAGCCCTTTCACTTGTGGTTTTTATCATAAAAAAGGATAAGAGTGATAAACCTGATAAAATGGGCTGTATTGCATAGTATCTGATAATTTATTTTTGCATCCAGTCATGCGTGCTTACCCATGCTTTTAAGTAGCACAATCTGCGATGCTCTTAGAGCACAAGGGTCCTGAGAAATAAATTAGCAAGGATCTTAGAGTCCCCGAGTTTGTTTTATCCGTTTTCCTCTCCATGAATTTGTGATATTGATGCCAAATTCATGGGATGCCAAGATTTTGAGGGTGCCAATAGTTCCTCTTCTACTCTGCCTTTCTCTGGTGGGTCTTCTCCATCAACGAGGACCAAGGATTTAGGTAAGAGCTTAAAGCCCCAGCTAAGTCTAAGTGCGTTGGTCGTCTTGTTGCCGCTTGGGTTTTCAATTTTGTCAAAGTTCTGAGTCAAAATTTTTTGATTTTTGTCATTTCAGTAGGTTTTAGGGCTTTGGATTTGATTTTCTTTTCAACTATGAGAAGGGATTCTCTGGATGGGCCACATCGGTTTAGTTATTTTCTTTGCTTGTTATATTGATGATGTGACCTATTTGTTTATTGAAAACAATGCCTTCACATTTTATTTTAATTTTGTTCTCAGCTATCACATTTTATTTGAATTATGTTATCACCTATCATATGTAGGGGTTTTTGTGAAAATATTTTAAATATTGATTTGTGCAACAGTGAAATCTTTCTTTCTACCTTTTTATGGGATATTTCTCCTTTTTTAAACGGTTTTTTGAGATTCTTAGAGGGCCTGTGGTAATTAACCTATGGCTGTTAATAGATACAGCGACTGAAAAAGTTTGCTTTTGGCAGATCAAAACTCAAAAGGTTGATGATATTGATGCTCAGAGTTTGATTTCATCCATTTTCTGTGTATGTGTTGAGTAGCATTGACTTATTCAATTCAGCCATGTGTTGCAATTCTATTGACGACAGTAAATTTTGCTTATTGTTGGTTGTTTGTTTAGTTCCCAAAACGCGCTAAATCGATGATTACAGTGATTTCAGTTGTTTTCTTATTTTAAAAAAATTAAAAATTAAAAATTAAAAATTAAAAATTAAAAAAAAGGTGTCACAATTTGTTTTTGGTTTTGTTTATCAATTATTATTTGTTTTGTGCTTATATTAACTATAGAAATTTGGTATTCACTTGCATATTTTAGCCTTTGTTTAATAGATAAATATCTTCATAAAAACAACTAAAAATAAGTGGTTGCTGCAACTTTACTTGTGGTTGTGCTATTTGATCTTCGATCTGACAGTTGTGTGTAAAGAGGAGGTCTTGTGGCGGGTAGAATTTTTCAAAAAAAGAATCCAATGACGCATGAGGTTCCGCAAATACCCCAGTGGATAGAAACGTTCCCTGATAATTTCACAGAATGCCTCCCACGTATTTCTCTAGTCTGATGAGGGGTGTTGTCTCCCCTTTTATTTTCTCCTCGTCCTCGCTCCCTTTGTCCTCTTCGTTGTTGTTGTTCTAGTTGAATATCCAGTCCCTTCGCCTAGTTCCATATCCATATCCATAGGTGCTTGATCGAGTAAAAGCAATAGCGTGGTTGTGCTAGTAAGTAAAGTACTTAAGTTTTTTTTTATATTACCATGCAATTTTGGAGATTGCTTACATTAATAGGTTAGGGCAGAAGAAGAAGCAGACCTGATCCTTTTTAAAAATGGTGGATTTCCATTGAAACTCATGGAATTTGGTGATAATGTTTCACTTCATAAGTGACCAATTATAGAATTTAGAATCAATGAACATGCAATTACATATCCTAACGTATTGCGTAAATCCAAAACTTAATTATAAATTATTCATGTGTAAGTGTTCATGAGTTTTCATGATAAATGAAAGTTCATATTTCAGAAGGGACTAATAAAAGAGAGCATGTTTTATTTGTATGCGTTTTAAATGTTAGTAATGAAATTTATTAACAAATTTAAAATAGGTCACTATTCCATTCCTTTATGCTTAAGCACAAAATATTTAAAAAAAATGATAAAGCATTTCAAAATAGTTTATCTAAGGTAACGAAAACTGCCATATAGATACCTTTAACTCGTGCATATAAATATTGTAAATTCACGCCTGGGCAGGACTAGAATAGAATAATAATGGTAAGAGTATTAACAAAACATAATATCATTAATTACAAACAAAAATACATACCGTCCATGAACCATCATCTCCCATCTAAAGAAACATAAGCAGGCTTCAAGTTGATATTAAGGTTCAAGTCTGTCACAGCACTTGAACAACCTTGTTGGTATTAAGGTTCATCTCCCATTTCCATCTGAATAAACAAAAGCCTCAAGTCTATCAGCACTTGAAGAGAAGCCTCCAACATAATACCATGCGTGTTTGCACTGTCCACCTGTACCTTCTCATATTCATTGTTTATTGTTTATGTCCAACGAAGAACTCCACTCCATTTCCATTTCTGCAAGAAAAGCTGCTATTTAACCACAGAAGAAAAAAAAAATCGGATTAAGAAAGAAAAGCGGCATTAGCTAAAACAATGCCCATAAATTTTACGCAGCAGTCAATCAGGGAATCCCGGAACAGGTTGGCATTTAGTCTAATTTAAGACCAACTAAACCCTAACCCATTCCATTAACCTTAGGTAGGACTTGATTTTTAAGCACGACATGACAAATAAATAAACTTAGACTAAATGTTAAAAGGAAAAAGAAGAAATTTGAAGAAATCTAACAAGAAACCGAAAAGAACCTGTAAAACAATATATATATATATATATATTGAGATGTTATGTTTAATTTAGAGGTATAGTCATGAACACCTTGTAAACAATAATAGTTCTCCTAATTTAATGATCCTTACAATACCCTTATTTTCATTGATACAATTGCTTAACATGAATAAGGAAATAATAACGTTTGACCTTAAAATTAAAAGACATATTGGACCTTCTTCCCCCAAGAGAGGTATGCTCACCTTAAGGATCAAGTTGGTATTTGCATGTTGAGTGAATACAACTATGAGTTCTAAGGCCTTCATTTAAAAACTACTGATCATTTCATGCTAAGTTGGATTAATATATACAAGCTATAAAAATAACGAAAACTTTGTGCATGACAAGTAGACCTATCTCGATGATGTAACTTAAGGAATATTGAATAAAAGGTAAGAAGTAGGATATTAAGGAGGATAGTACTTGATTATAAACTTTAGGGATTCTGGATCTAATATTATGATTCAATAAAAGGATTGATTGAATTTTTTGTTAATTATAAATAAATAAAAACATATCATGGGATAAAATAAGTAAAACTATAAATATAACATTGACGGGTTTGGTCAAGTTAAAAATTAGTAGGACAGGTATACCCTCAGTTCTGCTAACTAGGATGACACAGAGACTATGCATTGATACCTTCCTCACTATTTTGACCATAACTTCGGGACGAAGTTTCCTGAAGGGTGGGTGTATGTAGTGGCCCATATTTTGACTCAGGATTAATTACCACTCAGACTTATTACACTATATTTACTCATTATCTTTGGACTCAACTATACTTCATAAACTATATTTTGGCATGTTATGTGTGGTTATTTACTAATGTTATGATGTTATCAGGATTATGCCCTAATTATGATATTATGATGTTATCATGCTTATACCATACTTTGATCATGATGTTACGATGATTAACAAGCCTATGTAGATGCTTTGATTATGATGTTATGATGATTATCATTTATATGAAATTATGTGCTTATGCGATTATCATGTAGTAGTCGTCATCAGATTCATTTATTTCATAACTAAAACATATAGTTGATAGTAATCCTTGGTATGATGTGGTACATGGGTACCCATCCATGATATGATTTATTTTGTGATTTTATGATGAATGGAAATGATGTTGATGATATGGACCAGCTATTGATTTAATATTGTTATCAATGCATGTTTTGCATAGTGCTAACATGAAGGGTATAGGGGCTATGTGATAGCCGAGTGTGTGATGCAAAGTATGACTCAATACATATCTTGAGGAAGAGCCTTAATTGCCAAGTGATGGTACGATGACACGTACCAATAAACCCGATAGTGACGTAGTATGGTTTGATGAGTATCTACCCAGTATGTTGAGAGGGATGGAGGCATTTCCCACCCTATGTCACTTTGATACCCGAGGTTGTGGGAGGGCAGTGCTGAGACACGCTCCCCAAGTTTTTCTAATGACGATGGTCTGATGCCTGCTAGGAGAGGCTAGGTCCGCTAGATAGTCGATGCTACCGCTCTCAGGTTCTATGTGGGAAGGTCAGTACAGCTGGCATCCACTTTGTACTAGGAGAGGAAGGATATGGAGGATGCAGACGTAGGTTAGGATGGGTGGACATATTAGTTATTGTTGTTGAATGTTGGACAATTATGATACTGGATTAGTGATGGTAGGTACCAATCTTAATTGACTGATTAATAAGAACATAATTGTTAAATAACTCCGAATGTCACAAGAAATCATATTATATATGTATATGGGTCATGTTGCGTGAAATATTATTTGTGTGAGTTAGAATTTAGGGATTTTTGCTATAGTACATGTGCAGCCTGTGCATGTATTGGCCATGCATGCACACCTCACACATGCACGCTAGTATGAAATATTAATTGAAAAACATTAAATAGTTGGATAGGTTAACTAAGTAATTGTGATTTACAATTAATTAATTATTAGTTAATAATATTAATTATTATTTTACTTCTGTTATTATTTATTATTATTGCATATTATTAATTTTTATCATTAAGTACTTATTAATTAGTTATTAATAAATAGTAATTAACAAT
Source organism: Pseudotsuga menziesii (assembly GCA_001517045.1). Taxonomy (NCBI): domain Eukaryota; kingdom Viridiplantae; phylum Streptophyta; class Pinopsida; order Pinales; family Pinaceae; genus Pseudotsuga; species Pseudotsuga menziesii. The sequence goes on from LPNX010171433.1 coordinate 175,076, forward strand.
ACTATTATGACCATTACTTTTACTGTTCAGTATAAAACTTAAACAAACAACATTGGTAAAATTTTATGACAATTGGTTAGGTTTTAAATGTAACATGTACAATTCAATAGAATAAAAATTTTAGTAATTCCCACCTTCTCTTCGGGGGCAAGGAATTGCTCAATTCAAGAAAATTTATTAGTGCGTAACCAATGTCAAAACAAAATATGAACTGGACTGCCCAAGACAGAATTAAATATTTAAATTAAATAAGAAGGGAGGCGGTGGAAGAAGGAAGGTGGTGGAAGAAAGGAGGGGAAGGAGGTATAAGGAGAGGGATCAAATGGTTCAAAGGGGGGGATAATTTTTGGGGATTTTTCAGGAGAGTAGTCGGGAAATTTTTTACAGAAGAACATTGAGTAAAAAGGGATGGAAGAGGGAGGGAAGAAAGCTGGAGGAGGGGGTTAACTCCACGGGGTAGATTTACACTCAGAGAAGAGGGAAGTTGCTATCCGGTTTATCGGTACGTGGGCTCGGGGGCTAGGAAACCCATCGATTTCCTAGGGCCAGCAGGTTCGCTGGTTGGCAGGGTGGATCATCCGCGTTGGCATCAAGGCTCCTACAGGCTCAGTCGAGGGAAAGGCAAGGCTAAAGGAGTAGGAATCAGGGACAACCTTCAACTCGCTAGAGCTTAGGTATTTTTCGGTGAACTATCTCTTTATTCCACAAAATTTAAATGAAAATCTGAAATCGAAGTAAATAGCATTTTATTGTTTAAGGATAGGACTGAGTGCTCTGCTCGGCAGACAGAGCACTACAGAATGGTATCAGAGCCAAAGGATCAAACACTCAGACCTTCAAGCCTATTCACACATAGATTAGAAAAAAAAAACCTTTACCTGTACAAACAAAACATAGAGTTAGTTAGCATATCCAGAGAGAGAGCGAAATGAAAACTTTGCATTTTGTATATACTCAGATAAATAACAAGTATGAATGATGTCTAAAACAATCTACAATGATTGTAATTTGTCACTATTCGATAACCATGAAAATGGTTTTGTAAAAAAAATAAAAAATCTATGATATTTGTATAGAGGGACTTAACTCTCTCGAGAGTTCTGGTTGAAATACACAAAACAAAAGATATGCAACCGCACTTCATAAATTAGAGGCGCAAGCCTTGAAATACACCTAGAAATTAAGAATAAAGCCTATTTTCTATCCTAAAACTCGAAATTTCCAGAAGGCCATCCTTACCAATCCATCAATCCATGACGGACAGTCTCTCTCAAAGCCACGCGCTATAATGCCAAACGTTCAATTATATATTAAGGAATGAAATTTATAAAACCACAGTAGAAAATCCAGGATAAAAACTCAAAAAAATATATATACATAAATAATAATATATATCATAACATCAGGCTCAACCACGCTATGATGCGAAAACCCCTATACTTTAACTACAGATATTGTTAACCCAGTAGTTTCAAAGAGCACACAGTACCTTGTAACTGCCAATTTTGCATAAAATATACAATATTTATTTCTCACGAAGGCTGAAACCGATAAGATTAAAAGGAAAAAAAAAAAATTTGGGTCGTGGTTTGGATGCGACCAGCGTTGATAGCAGCACCACCAAATGGGATAAGCGCATTAATAATGATATGTAGATAAGTTCAAATCCTCATATCCACAAGCCTCAACTTTGAGGGACCCCAAATTTTTATAGAAAATTTTGATATGAATGTTCATCACAATTTTTAATATTCGCAAGTGCTGTGTTTGATGTTAGGAAACAAAAATTCATCATCTATGCATCATTATTAAGGTCATAACTCGCTGAATGTGTTTCTGCTTAAAAATATTCATTCCTTTTGCATTTCCTATTTCTGTCCACACTTCCCAGCTATTAATAGTCGTCTCCTATAAATGTCCATGTCTACCCCAAATTCCCTGCCCATGAACAGTCGGTCCTATCCTTTCCCATTTCCTGCGACCTCTAAATCCCGAAAACAGTATTTCAGCTAGCATCGATTGTATAGCAGGGTGCGTTTTAAGCATTACAATTTTCCATGAAATTCTACCAATCTTTAAGAAACCCGTGATCTATTTTCAAATGTTTAAATTGAGATAGTAATTTGTACCGACATTTGGGAAGACAAAACAAAAGGGTAGGAAAACTTGCAATCATTAGTAAACTACCAAACATCATAGAATTAATGGAGTCCCTATAAGATGGGAGGTTTCTGAGGTGAAAATTTAAGAGAAAACTCACAACCCTATGGCACAATGAATAGCGCCTGTCCAAAATAGTAAGGACTTGAAGAATGCAACAGTCGATACCGGACTTGGGTGCCGACACAAACAGAGGAATCATCAACAGTAACCACAGCCCCGCAAGAGAAAATGTTGTCCACGCAAATGTGGAGGGTGCAGTCAAGGATAAGCGAGAGAGAATGGGAAAACCCATGGATGGCTCCACCTTTGAAGTTGCATTCTCTACCCACACTGTAGCTTCTTCAAATTCTGCGTTGTTATCTAGCTTCTCCAACATCCTTGAGATCCTTCCTTTTTCGCAATTTTTTTTTTTTGACCCCACACTATAGCTTCAAAATTTAGCTTTCTCATATTTTCCGTGAATTCTCAGTACTAGTGTCTGTCATAGTGTCGCTAAAGAATGCCGCAAATTCCTAGTAGTGCATCTCTAAAGAATGCTAGACATATATTTATTTTCCACAGAAGAAAAAGTGAAATCAACAGATCTTGAGACGAATCAGAATCGTAGTTTCTAATGGCGCCAGTAGGGACCAAATCAAACTCAATTCACTCCAACGAATTGAACAAATAGTCTATCAACAACTAATTCCATTGAAACACACATGCACTTAAACCCCACTGACTTCTGAAAAATTCACACATCGCCCCAACTGCTGTCTATGGGCATGAAAAAGAAGCCCGGAATGCAGATGCATATGGTGCCATTGCTGCTGCTTCTTTTAAGTTCTATTGCTCTGTGGCTTGAGCATGAGATACCACTACTCATCGTTGGTATTTGGTTCCTTCTCCGCCTGCAATTGATGGCACTAAGCCCTACTAAATCTTGTTCATTGATGTTCTCATTTGGGGAATTCAACCCATAGGTCCTTTCTTCAGCTGAGGCAGTGCAAATTTAAAATATATATATATATATATATATATATATATATAAATTTTAACTATCGCTTCCCCACCTCAAAACACCAAAAGAATTGACGTCCTAGAGGAGGACGTGTATGCAGCCCGCCTGGCATGCATGTATCCCAGCCTTTCTGGTGGGTTCCTTGTTCCATTGGGAAGGCAACCCACAGACGAGAAAGTCTGTGGGTGGATCTGTGGTAGAGTGAGGAGGAGCCACGCCGACCTCCAGCTTCTGGACGGAGGAGCCACACCGACTGCCTGCTTCACCTTATTATTTCGAGATAAATAATTTAATGCCAGCACACATAAATGCTACTGGTATCCTGGTACATGTAATGTGTAAAACAAAAATGTCCTGAACGTAGCCTTTTCAGTTTATTTTAATATTATATTCTTCATACTCACTTTTTTATTTTTTTGTGATATGATACTAGTTTTATTTTTTTTTATATTAGTTATTTAAATTTCTCTCAATGCTTGACAAGTACTTAATAATTATTATAATTAAATAGTAAATCAGTTAATCGATCCATCATCCATTCCATTCGCATTGAATCTTCCTCTCGCTTTCTTTTGATGCCTAGCATTTAGTTTAAATCTTCCACATGAATGTCCACTAGTTTATAGGTGAAAGTTCTCAAATGCCTGGCTAATTCTAATGAGTAAAGTATATTTGTTCGTTTGTGGTTGCTCAAATATGAGGCCTAGGTTTCTCTAATGCATCTCTCATAAAATTTGTTCAGGGTTAGGGTTTGTTTAATATTTCCACTACAACGGTCGCTGCCCAAGATTTTTTATTTCAATATTGTTGTTTTTCATGCTTTTCCTTTTTTTTTTTCCTTAAACGTTTTTCTGTGCATCAATAAGCATAACAAATTGTATTGCACATGATTCTGGTCAATTGTCCCGATGTTTGGCATTGTGCAAAAATCCCCCTAGTCACTTGAGATGTTGTTTGCTAAAACTGAAAGCTCATGTACTACTTGTATTGAAATATTGAATATGCGCCCATGGAAAACAAAAAATGTAAAACTATGTTTCTTAACATATGTAAAAAGGGTAAGAGCAATGAAATCCTAAAATACTCCTTGAAGAGTATAAGAAAAGGTCCAAAAAAGCAATGTTTTAAAATGTGCTATATCCAAAAATTGATGACCTTATTAAAATAAATATGTCCCGGATGAAAGCTGTGATTAGCTATTCTTTTAGCCACCGGTGAAGTCCCAAAAGGGTCATATAGGCCAAAAAGGCCATGGAATAAAATGTGATCCTAATGGACTTGGATCAAGCTTGATATAGACATGATGCCTATGTTGAATAATCACTCTCTAAACAACTCATCCATCTGTGAGGCATTGCCATTCCTTGTGTTGTTGTTTGTCCGACATTGGTTATAGTGAGTTTTCCCTTTCCTTATCCAAAGTGTCATGATGTTGAGTAGGAATTCATCCTTTGCCTTGGCATTGTCATTTTCACCTTTCACCCTTCACTAGCAAATTGGCTACAGCTATGAAGTGAGTATAGTCTTGAAAGTCTAAGTCTAAGTAGTAATAAATAAAGCCTTATATATGTATTGGTTGATGTACCACCAGTGAAATGAATGCTACTTGTTGTGACTGTTACTTGAATGAGTTGTAGAGCATGCCTTAACCTTTTAACACTTGCAGCACATGCATGTATTTTAAGTTATTATGGGTATCTGATCAGTTATAGATGGTTATTTTCTTTATTTGATGTGGTTGATGGCCAGATAGAGACCTATGAGGGGTATGAGTATACACCTTAGATGGATTTGGACTCTCTGAGTCTAATGAGACAATTTATTTCTAGTTCCGGGCATTTGCAGATGTGATCAGGCTCATTCTACCTTTCTGATGCATTTTTTCTTCACAGATTGATATGTTTGAGTAGGGAGATGGTTTAGTTGGATCTCCTAGGGCGTTGTATGGAACATAGGGGTGTAACCATTTGTTTGTACCATTGTACCCCCATCCTAGACATCCTGGTGGGCTCAGTTTGACAATGCAGGAACTCTAGGAGGCTGATTTGGCAAGATCACGTTTCCCGAGGCAGGTTAAAAAATGATTAAATGGTTATTGAAGAAATCGATTTGGGCTACTGAGGCAAGGAAATTACATGGGATGAGTCATGATGATGAGAGTGATGTCCTCCACACCTTCCCCAGCAGTTGGAGCTCCTGATTGGGCCCACACCTATTTTTGGGCATTTTTTATTTTTTGAAGCTCTTTTTGGATGCTCACGATTTTCTCAAGGAGGCACAAAAGTCAAAGAATTAATGTTTTATATTATTTATTGTGCCATGGGGACACCCAAAGGGAGTTAGTCAAACACTCCTTGGACCCACCATGTGCTTTCATTTATTTCTTGTTGAGAGGGTTACCTTTTTATGGGTGGGTTAGTCCACTTTGGTAAATTATGGTTATATTGATCCATGTATTGTATGTTGAGCTCATCTCAACCATTGATTAGAACATTTCATCTTTTAATATTAGCCACTCATTTTGAAAGTGGTTAGGATTTGGTTATGATTGAGGTTCTCTCATTTCTATTTAAAGGAGAGAGCTTCTCATTTGTAAGGGGTCTTTGGCTCTAGGATCTGAATAATAGAAAGACTTTTTATGTTGAAATTTTCTGAATTTGCTTTACATCTGCTGTGCTCAAATGGTGATTAGCTTGTCTTCAGCTTACTAGCATCATGGAAATTCTCGTGAGATCTATTTTTTGTGGCTATCATTGTTTTGTCTAGAGGAGGGCGTTTTGGCTGGAGCATTTTTGTAGGGGGGCCTCAACTCACTCGGTTCTCTTTGTCTTGGATCAGGGGGTTTTCATTAGTTTCATTGCGATCTATGAATACTTCATTTTATGGTCTTGCAGCATTCAGTTTCTTTATTTTGTATGTGAAAATCTGATATGGTTGACGTTTGCTCATGCAGGGTAGGGGGTGCTTTGATGGCTTGGAGCTTGCATATGCCATAGAAATCACGAGGATCTTCCAGGATTAATCAGGATAGCTAGGATTGTCACTATTACAGACTTCTACAAGATTATCTACGTAATATCCACAAGTAAGTTCTTCTTTTCTGATCTTATTCCATTGTACCTTGCTGAAATTTAACTATTTTTTTGGAAAACTCCTAAACCATAAAAACCTAAAAAATCAAATAATCAGGGAACCGTCCGATATTTTTCCAAACCATTTCTGGGTTTCATAGATTGAGCCTCCCCCTAACTAAATCAAATAGAATTCTGGTCAAATTACTCATAGATTGATCTAGATCGGATTTTTTAGTAGAAAACTGCATAACCCTCCACTGAAAAAATTGATCTGCTAGGGTTTTGAGTTTTTCTGATTTATAACTTCACAGATGGATATATTGGGTCTTAGTCAGTCCAAATCAACCCAAACACTATCAAGAGGCTCAACAGTTTGACCAAGATCTGAAAAATAGACTGAAATTGCCCTAGCGCCCTCACTGAAAATTGGCCTTTTCTAGAATTAGTTTTTTTCTGAAATCTGACATGATAGGCTGATAGATTGGTTCCCAATCATCCTAGAACATCCTCAACACTGTGCTAATTCATCCTAGTTTTCCCTAGATCTAAAAAAATCAGTTTTCAGCCTCCTAGCCCCATCATCAGATTTTGACTTTTCTAGATCTGATTTTCCTGTTGTTTTCCTAATTTGTGCTTGTAGATCAGGTCTGCCTGATCTCTTATCACCCTCAACGCTAAGCCATCAGCCTTTCGGTACCCCATAAAGCTTCAGATTTTTCTTCCTAGGCCCTAGTGCTAGCTATCTACTGAGCTAGGTTTCCTGTACCTTGGCTTTTTTGGACCAATTGCTTTTTGGTTTTGTAGTTCAAGGTGTTTCCCAAGTGGGTTTCCTGAAACATTGTCTTACTGCTAACTCCATTTCCCATGCATACAAAGCACTGATCTCCAAGATAGCATTTCCCTTAGGCTCTTAGCCTTTGCCATCTACCAACATTCATTGATAGCTCAATCACATTTTACTGAGTCTAATTTCTAGGTACTGGATAGTCCCAACTCTATTCATGCTCACCCTGTCATAGTTACGTTTCCCAAGATAGTTGCTAGTACCTAAACCCTAGATCTAGGGTTTGCATTCACCTTGCACCTTAAGTACATTTAAGCCCCATCCGATCTTCTTATGGTGTCTAGGTTCGATCTCTCATGTCGAGAGCAGATCTGGGTCTCCCCCATTGTTGTCCTGGACTAGGATAACATAAAGTAAAGGCTGTCTTGATTGCCATGACAACCATCAATTTGGGAGTCTCGGCAGTCGTGGTTCCACCCCTTATTTGCTTACCCCTCTACCATCCATCCTGGATCCACCTCAAGCAGGCAACTACAAGGTGGGTGATAACACACAGGACAAAAGTAAACCATTGAAAGTGGGCTTGAGCGAGTAAAATGCAAAAAAAAAAAATCAGTGGCTTAGGCGAGACTGCAAATGACTCATTAGCCATTGAAAAGTGTTGCTTTCGATAGCTTAGGAAAAGGACCAAGGAGGGTGTTAACCACCAAAATCAAGCAAAAAACAACATGGGTAAAGGAACTTTTGGTGGCTTAGGCAAGACTTCAGACATCTCATTAGCCATCAAAAGGTGATGCTTTCAGCAGCTTAGCAAAGAGTTGAAGACAGGCTTTAACCACTGAAAGCAGGAAAAAAGGCATTGGGGAAAAAGCGCTTTTGGTGGCTTAGGTGAAAGCTTTGACTTTTCATTAGCCACCGAAAGGGCAGGTTTTTTAGTCGTTAAAAGAATTATTCAGCAAGGTCACTATACGTCGAAAGCTGGGTTTCACTGCGATGCTGGGAAATCGGTTTCGATGGCTTAGGAGAAAGGGATATCATTTCATTAGCCACCAAAAGCCATCATTTCATTGTCTAGCAGACAAACTCCCAAAGGCTGTTAACCACCGAAAAGGTAAAATGTGGAAATGGTTAGAAAGTGGTCAAATCAAACCCTATCAGCAAGATAAACGATCAGTAAAGGGAATGATTAACCACCGAAAAGACATAATTCTACATAACTGCGTGTGGAAATAAGTGAAGGAGGACATTATAAAACTGATAAAGGACTGATAGGATTTGAAACCTCCATTTTTATTCCACCTGTCCAAAATAATAGTAGAAAATCTCACCAAGTATCCAAGCTGATTTGAAATATGATTGCTGGGTAACGGTGACCAAGATGAAGAAGGGAGGACCTGCTCTCAGACAATAGTTTGGAGATATCGGCTATTTGGAACCACATCCAGAGGTTTGTAAACTTTTCCAAGATGCTGGCTGCTACAAATTTTGTGAGAAGATACAAGGTTCCCATCAGCAGGTGGCTGAGGCATTTTCCCTCTCATTTGATGGCTCTAAGGAAGTCATAGGAAAAGAGGAATTTCACATAGATGAAACCCTAATCATTGAAGTGACTGAACTCCCTGGCACAGGAGAAAAATGGTTCAAAACCACCATACCAAAAGATGTAGAGTTCAGGTCTTACCTAAATCCTGAGCATAGAGGAGTGGTGTGGAAGAAGAGTGTGCCATCATCCTGGTTAGAAGAGAGGTGGCAACAACTATTGAAGGCCATTGTGGTCTACATAACATGTGGAGGAAGATATAACAAAGCCATGATCTACCATTTGAAGTTAATGAACCACTTCACAGGTAAGAGCCCACTAAATTTTCCCTTTTAGTTACACAGAATTTTTGGAATGATGGCACACCAAGTGAAGGCCCAAAAAACCAAGATTGATGGTAGACTATCTCACCATGGCCTTATCAAACTGTTGATGCAAGAGTTGCTGAAAAGGAGGAATATGGCATGGCCTTATTTCTTGTTTTGGAATGGATTTGAGACAGGCCTTCATCCAGAAGAGAAGGGTAAGTCTCTTGCCAAAAAGTCCAGCACACCAAGGAGTGGGAGAAGAAAGAGAAGGGCTATATCCCCAGTAGCATCAGAACAACCTCCCTCCTCTTCCAAATCCAAGAAGGTAAAAAGGAACTTTGATTTCAGTGAGAAGGGCCAGGAATTTGTAACACATAGTTAGAATGTTTTGAATCTACCCTACTCATATTCAGAAGAGGAACCAGAAGAAGGTGCAGACCTAACTCTATAGATTATAGCAGTAACTGAAGAACCACCATCCCCTACACCAAAATAGAAAGAGGAGCTAGTAGAGAAGGCTTCCTCCAGCAATCCCAAGACTCAAAGGATAAATCAATTACTAAGGCAAGTGTATGATATGGAGATTTTGGAAAGGGAAATAAATAAAAATAATGTTGTATTGACTAGTAGGAACAAGCTGCTACATAAGTCTTACCTAGAGCAGAGAGAAAGATATATTTTCTTAAAGAGACTGACTACAAGGTACCTAAAAGACAATGCTAGATTGTACAAGATGATTAGGATCCAAAGACTGCAGCTGAAGGAGGCCAAGGAAAACCCTAGCAGCCACCCCACATTGGAAACCCTAGCTATAGTTGTAGTTAGCCTTCAGCCTTTAGAAACCAACCTGGTTGCTGCTAACCCTTCTACAACAGAGCCTGCTAAAGAAGAAAGCTGAGTAGACAGACCTAAAAGAAAATTTTTTGGAAGAAACCTAATAATTTTTGGAAAACAGGGCTTTCGGTGGCTTAGGAAAACGCTGGGGAATTTCATTAGGGACCAAAAGCATCGCTTTCGGTAGCCAACGGTTTCGATAGTCTGGCCTTTTAACCACTGAAAGTAGACATAGGCTTAAAATTAAATTTTGGCTTGCAGGACTAGTTTTGGGCGAATATAGATGGCTCAGGGACAAAGTTTGAAGATGAAAGACATACAAGAAGGCATCACGAAAGGTCTATTTCAGTTTTACTATGTCATAATAGTGGAAAAGGTCACCAACACCTAGCTGTCAAAGGAAAACAGTGACTTAACCAGCAGAGGGCTAGTGGCAATGATTTCCAGCAGTTACCTTAGTTATCTAAAGGTTCATATAGTGAACTAATTCTTCAATTAGTTAGACAAGTAGTTAATTAGGGTTTTTTAACCTAATTTGCAAAAAAGAATTATTTTGTTTATTTTTGTAAAAAACAGATCCAAGTTTTCAGGATCTGAGGATTTTGTAAAGGCTATAAAGCCTAAGACTTATTTTATTGAAAGTGTTCGACTTTGGGGACTTGTAGACCATACTATTGTTAGCTTCTCATTTTTCTCATGATTTAATATAATCTATTTTGTTATCATTTGTTCAGCTTCCATTCTTGTCTTTTATATGCTTATGCTTGAATGTGTTATTCAGGTTATATTCAAGTTAATGAATGACTGATAACTGTCACCCTATTGGCATGGTGATGTGATTTTAGTTATAAGTACCATCCTTATTAGGATTTAGCCATTTATATGCATCTATTTTGTGTGTAAATCTGCCATCCCGATGAGTTCTCCATCCCTGTACCTTATTGTCAACCTCTGAACAGTGGTAACTAAAAGCCTTGTACCTGATTGAGTTTCATGCATGTCTTGAAAGTGGAAGATCATATAGGTTAGCTGACTTGATCCATATTAGAAAACCCCAATAACATTGTAAGTTACCAGGCATCCTTGACCTAGAACCCAGAGGAGTTTCTTGGAGTGATAACAGCACCTGTCGGGGTGTGACAGAGATCGACGTCTCGAGGTCACTTTCCAATTGTTCCCACTCCTTTGGGTATTTTGTCACTGTGTATAGTTCATTCAAGGCATTGGATTTTTGCGTGATGGTTTTTCAATTTCGGAGGTGAATACTAATTAATTTAGTCACTCAAGTGCTTTTGATGCAACTTGACTGATCAAACGAACCATATCCAAGTACAGAGCATACACACTGGAGTCTTTGTTATTTTTAGAAAATTTTAAAGGAGGTGTTCTTATTAAAAACAAAACCCTCCGGGAACCTCTTTCGGTCCAAGTGGAACTCAATAGGGGAATCAAGGATGGGTTAATTTTATTTCTTGCATGAAAACAACAATGAAAATGGAATCAAATATACATGGCACTGGTTTTCTAATTAGTCCTACCGCGCATCTCTTTCCCCTTGCGGGTCACTCAGGAAGTCATGGGGTAAGTAGTATGATTAATTTTGAATTGAAAATATGGAATAATGTGAAATATTATCAAATTATAGAAAATTTCATGTCAATACTAAACTAGAATATAAATAAGGTGAAACAATGTAAAAAATAACACGAACATGAATCCCCCCAGCGGGGGATGGTGAATAGGCTCGTAAGAGCCTATTCGAAAAGATTTTTTATTTTTATTAGAAGAAATTACAATATCAGAAAACTGAAATTAATCCACTTGGTCATTATATGGAATGATACCAAAGGTTTAGAAATTGCAAAAATTTGAAATTTTGGGAAGACAGAGACCCCCTAGGGGGTTTCAAATGGTCCAAAAATGATTTCCAGATAGTGCCTCCTACTCTTTCCTGTTACACCTGCTAAAAATCAGCAATATTATCACATTTAAATATGCACAAAATTTCTTTGAAAGTACTTTTGGATGAACAAACATTTCACCCAAAAAATCTAGGTTAAAACTAGTTTTTAAAGAAGCGGAAAAGGAACCAAGGAAAGCAATACTTCTTAGGGATATTTGCATGCTTTGCAGGAAGCCAATATGAAGCACTTAAATTTCTGAATATAAATTTTTATATTATAAGGAAACAACCATGCATTCAACAAGCTTTAGATCTACTTTCAGATCCTTGAAAAATGACAATTTTCCCTAAAATTAGATCTAGAATGCTTGTAAATTTTCTTTTAGGAATGAGATCTAGTTTATGAGATTTAAGGCAGCAATATATATGTAAAATAAACTACGAAATTTATATATCTAAACAATTTTAAATATGAAAACAAGTAACCGGACTGATTTTAGAAAAAAATGGAGGAAGAGGAAAAGAAGAGCATTTATTGCTGGAAACCTTGAAGATCAACCGTGGAGTTTTCCGGTGGAATGTCGATGGACTATGCATTTGAATTTTTTTGGAAAGAGGGAAGAAGCAAACTAGATCAGCATCCTCTCCAAGCTAGGAACCTGCAACTGATTCCAAATACTTGCCAAAATACTTGTGAGATCCGGTTAATACATACATAGAGATTTCATAATAATATGCATATAAACCTATAAAGCATGCTGAATCTAAATCTCTAAACATGCATCAAAAAGGAAAGAGATGGGCAATAAAATTATTAAAAAACTCCTTTCCTATCAAGATTATAATAAACTTATTATCAATCTTAGCAATGAATCCACAAACAATCAGGAAATTATGAACATAGATAGAGGTTACCTCAGTGAAAACATGGCAATGCTCATCTACACATACAATGACATGAAACCATATTGCCTCCAAAGCTTCACTTTATTCCAATAGAAAAATATATTACATAGTATTACAACAAAAATGGCTCATCAATCCAACTCTAACTCTCGGAAAGGAGGAAGCCATGCTTTATTTATACACAAAATTGAAACCCCAACCCAGAGGGGGCACAAATACCAAGGAGATAGACCACTGTAGCTGAAGGAGAGTCCATCAGTTTTTGATATGAAGCTGAACAGAGCTTCCACTGAGTTTGAATGTCAATCGGGGGGCTGATTGAGCTGACACATCAACCCGCTGAGTGAATCATCAACCACAAAGCTTCCAAAAGAGCCCACATGTGTGAAGGAGAGAGAAGGCACAATTCCCCATAAAGGAGGCTAAAGTTCAACTTTGGATCTTCCCTTATCACCTCCTTCAGTCAAGGATTTGTCAGATCCAATCAATCTAGTGCCGATGAGACTAATTTCAATCAAATCGATTAAGAATACACTGATCTAGGATTCTGGATTTACTCCATTATTCATAAATTTATTAATTAAAATAATCAATAATTGATTTTTTGGGGCTTTCTAACCCGAGTGATGGAAAATCACTCAAAACTAGGAAATAATGTGTCTATAGGTTTACTAGGTGCTCTTAGCTTGAAAATGAGCACCTACATGACTGAAATTGATTATTGAGCCCACTTTTATTACAAAACCAATTTTTCCAATTAAACTATTAAAAAATAGCCTAAGTTTTGGAAAAATTAAATTTTAATAAAAAACACTGAAAAAAAAAATTTAAAACCTAGGGGGACTTAGACATGTTCATATGACTCGATCATGATGCCTAGCATGTTTAAACATTGACACATAGACTCTAATAACCTCAATAGGCCTAAATGCCAAGCCGACCACCCTAACTTTGGAGGTATTGAGTGAAAAACTCGGAAATTATCAATCATTTATTCAACAACCAATAATAACTAAGGGAAAAAACACCTTGGGCTGATTGGATTGAAAAATAAAGTCTAATATACTGAGTCTTTAATAGACACTATCATGGTAAAACATTTATACAACTCCTCCAAGGGGGTATGAACATGTGATATAGTACAACAAGCACTTCTAATAAACACTTCCAAAGGTCTTCTGAAGTCCGACCAAATCATCTTTGTCCGGTTCACCAGGCTCACTTGATAAGAACCACTAAGTACAACTTAGGTGGTAACAGGTGGGATGAATCAAGTGCTAGTGAAATGCATAATCGAGTTCCTATTTGGGATATTGAGCCTGTTGTCACTCTATTTTTCATTCGTCCTCCATCCTTTTTCAGGCCCAAGCACCCATGACATCCTCGAATACTGGGTAAAATCTATCCATCCACTTTAATCAATATTGAAATTTCTAGACATAAAATTTGAGGCATTCTTGTATCATTTATAAAATCATTATTGTATGGTCCTTTTGTCACTGATGTTATATGTTGTATCTTCAAAAATTGTTGCAGTGTTTTTTGTTCCCTGTTTCCTTCAATGTACTTGTGTGTATCTAACTGAAGATAATATCATGTTGATTTTTTTTCCATATCCATGCCATATGAGTTAGTATGTATAGTGTGCATTGTCTTTGAGAAAACATGACAATTTATTATATGGTGTTTCTTTGATTCTTTTTTCTTTTGCTCATTTAGCTAGTATTTGAAACTTGAGAGATTTAGGTGGATCCCTAATGAAGTGATCATGTATAGTGTTTTTAGATTATTATTTTTAATGAAGTGGTTATCTATATCATTGAGATTTCTATGTGTCTATTTTCATTTCCATATTAAGAGCATCGGGAAAATTTTAGTTACCACCTTCGGTATTTGTAATTTTTTTAGGACATGATATAGTTTATAGTCGAGACTATCTCAACAAGGTGGTGAAATCACAAAATGCGTTCTCCTTCACCCCTTCTTGATTCTAATGTGGAGGAATCGACTAGTTCACTACTTAAACAACCATGTCCCATCACTTTGGATGCATCGATTATCCCATGCAAACCCATTATAAGTTATAGCTCCTTTAATGCTATTAATTGTGGATTGTTTGTTGCTAATCCATGATATGATACTTGAACCTATGTTGACGGTGTAAATTGTAGTAGAATTCCTTTAATTAATACAAACTACCCAATCTGAATTTGATTCACCTCGAAGCTTGAAATATTCAACATTCTCATACTGAGACAATAATTAAGAGCTACTCTAACATATCGAAGGATCTTGTTGGTTTCTTTACAGTGAATTTGTCTTGGCTTATCCATAAATCTAGAAACTAATCCAACTAAGAAACTCAAATAAGCCCTTGTAGTGGTCAGGTATATAGGGCTACCAATAATATCCCTATATAGAGTTTCATCAACTAAATTAGAAGATCTATCACTGATATTTTTGCACTAGCCTCCATAGAAGTCAAGGCTAGTTTACATTAATTCATATGAAATTTTTTAAAGATTTTCCATGCATATTTTGCTTGGGACAGGAAAATCAGATTAGGTTGCTACCAGATTTTTATCCCTAAGCAGTAATGTAGGAGATCAATATTAGACATATAAAATGTCTTATTCGTATTAGCTATCAACCTCCTATTTCATAATAGTCTTTCCATCTATGGTCATATCATTTACATGTAATATATTGATATCACATATACTATTTCTTTTAACATAGAAATTTGGTTCTTGGACTACTATGAAATCCAATATGCTTGAAATGGGAATCAAAATTGGTGTACTAGGCTCTTGGTGATTTCTTAGGAAGGATCTTTAAGTGTTCCCTCCCATGTTGTTCATATCCTTGGGGTGAACCATATATAATTCCTCTTCCAACTCACCATTGAGGAGGGTAGAGTTGACATCAATTGGACAAACATTACAACAGAATTGGGCAGTCAATGACAACAAAAAATATTTTTCAATGGATGCATAAATATCTTCATAATCAATGCCCTTATTTTGAGAAAAAACATTGGTGATAAGTTTGCATTTAATCCTATCAATGGAACCATCAGCTTAACTTTTTTTGTACAACAATTTATAGCCAAAGGATTCTTTTCCAGCTGGTGATTCAACTAGATCCCACTTTTTATTTTTGGTTAGAGACTTCATCTCTTCAATCCATTATCCTACTCACAAAGACCCTGTGCATTGACAAATGTGGAGGGTCCTTTCCATTCAATCCTGTATCCAACAAGGAAAAATTTACCATGTACTTTGATGCTCTCTTTTCTCCATGTGCTTCTAAGTTCTATCTCAGAATCTTTGATATCTTGTGCTATTTTCCATAGCCAAGTGGGCATTTTATTTGTTGTTTTTGTGCTTCTAGGAGCATGGGAATCCAATGAAAACACTAAACATATTGACATTTTCTTTGCTCAGTTATTTGACTTAAAGAGAGTAAGCTTTGTTTACTTATTTGACTTATAAAGAGTAAGCTCTTTTCCAGTGGCAGCACATACAGATCATTAAACTTATTTGTTCCTCCACTAGACAATTTTATGGGTATTGTACCATTTTCTTGAACATTGTTTAGAATCATCTCCTACATCTGTAGTGTCTCCTTGATCTTCATTGTGAAATTTTCATCTGGATTTTCAAACCATTCTCTCTAGTTTGTCATATGATTAGAGAAACGAGATCAGTCAATGTACCATTCCTCTAATGGAATTACATTATTAGTGACCATGAACAAGAAACTCTCGTCAAGAGTATAATCATCTTCTACATTACTTTTATGTTGTCCTTGTCTCTGATCATATTGTCTTTTGCTGCAAACATGAGATATGGCTAGGCCTACCAAGTAGAATCACTTGATTCTTCAATTAGTGATTTTGACTACTCTCCTTAGGCTCATGTTTCTACTATTGGTTAGTTGATTTAAGTGATTGAATTGATTTAAGTGACCTTTGTAATTAGCTTCAAATGAAGTTTGAGTAGGCTAGTCCTCTATCACGGGTTTGTTGTTCATGATATAACAACAACCCACTATGTTCTTCAAATCCAATTGTTTCCAATCTTCCAGCAATGGTCAGTCCAGTGACGAACATTGGATAGAATGAAGGAAACCCTTTGACAGTGACTGTGACAATCAATTTTTTTATGGGACACTTTCATAAAAAATGATCAACCACTCCTTCAAACCTTTGATATGTGCCAGGAAACTAGTAATGGATTGATTCGTACATTTTGATTGTTTACATGTAAGTTCTTAAATAAAATTTTCTAACATCAAAAAAAATTTCTTCTAGCTACCCCAGGCTTCCATAGAGGTTTTAGCCTCTCTTACATGTGGAAGCACATTCTCAAAGATCCACATTTTGATAATAAGTAGAGCCTCTTGATCTTTTTCATTACGTATGCTTGTAAGGTTATATCAACAAGTTTGGTTTAGAGTCCTAAGACAACATTCATGACCTTTCTAAATGTCAAAATACCTCTCATTCTGAACTTTCAATTAGTGTAATTTGTCCCTATTATCTTGGAAAGGAACATAAAACTAGGAAATGTCATAGCCATTGAAATTGGCTTCCTATAGAAAACACTATTTAGGGTTTTTACCAGACTTGACAAAAAATAACTTAATGTTACCAGCAAAATTCACACTTACTGTCATTCCAAACTTTCAATTAGTGTAATTTGTCCCTATTAGCTTGTCAAGGAACATAAAACTGGGAAATAACATAGCCATTGGAATTGGCTTCCTATAGAAAACACTATTGAGGGTTTTTAATGGACTTGACAAATAATATCTTAATTTTACCAACAAAAGTCACACTTCCTCTCATTCCAAACTTTCAATTAATGTAATTTGTCCCTATTAGCTTGTCAAGGAACATAAAACTAAGAAATGACATAGCCATTGAAATTGGCTTCCTATAGAGAACACTATTGAGGGATTTTAATGCACTTGACAAATAATAACTTAATTTTACCAGCAAAAGTCACACTTCCATGTTACACCTTTTTAGTTTATTTTATGCGAAAAAACTTCAAGCATAAGATGATATAAAGTGAAAGAAAAGAACTTTTGGTAAATTTTTTTAAGATATTTGCATACTTTGTGGTCCCATGAACCTTTTTATAGGTTTGCCTCAATGGAACAGAGATGGAATTCATCTTAAGGGTGTCGTAGAAGTAAGAAATCCCAAAATTCAGGCAATGAATTCTTGTATAACATGGAAATAGTTTCACCCTGGCTGGGTCAATGTCCCTTCGCCTAGAATATTTGTCTAGGTGGGTCATGAGATCAAGTACCGACTTCTTGTATAACCTTGTGGCAAGTTCACCTTGGTTGGGTTAACATCCCTTCACCTAACAACCCCCTATGTCCAGGTCATGATAGCAAGAACACGGTGTAAAGGTGCTACAAAACATCTCATTGCATGGTGCTACGAAGGTCACAATTTTTTCCGTGCAATTCCTCACATTCCTAGATATCAAAGCTCTCTCATATTCTATCAAATTGAACCCGCTATGATACCATGATAAAATATGAAGAGAATATTGAACACAAGTCAAAATACACAGGATAATTTCTTAAACAACTCCTCTATATTGAGATGTTAGATTATTGGTAGATATTGAATTGGTTGGGGTAACAACTCCTTACAAATATGGTAACAACCCGGAGAGACACAACTATAGTTTAGAAACTAAACATAACAATGTTTGACAACATCCTCAAATGCATCCTCATTGTTACTATTTCTAGTGAGGAGGTTTCTCTTGAATTTTGTGAACTGGATCCAACTGCATGGCCTATAGGAGTAGTAAATACAATAGTGAGAAGATAGTATCATTCCCCTAACAGAAAATTTAAAAGTACATTCACTTGTAGGGATAGCATGACTGGGTGACCCAATTTTTTGTAGTAGTTGTGATTTTAGCAGACCTGGGTCTTTTGCATGCCTTTCGCAAAAGAAGGTTTTATCTTTCAGATCCGATCCTACCAATTGTGTCAATGAGTAGTTTACAGGTGGTGGAATGCAAGTAGGAAGGTGCATGGGCCAGCATACTTCTAGTGGCTCATAGTTTTGAAAGAGGACCCACCAAATAATTAAAATCATGGAGCTCTACATTCTTTCAATCTGACTACAGGTTAGTGGATTTGTTATCTAGTGAACATCCCTAAAAAAAGGCTACAATTTTGGATCACATGACCTTAGCATTACAGCCAATTCTTGAGAGATGAATTGTTGACCGCTTAATTGGGTGCAATGTTTTGTTGGAGTACATCTATATAGAAAACAAGTCATCTATAATAGATATAATTCAATGGCTATCTGAGATACTTCTTGTCCAAATGATCCAGACAAGTTGCTTCTAACTGTTGGACAATGGCGACTGCTTCGCAAAAACAGGCCACACAGTAGCGACTTGGTTGCTTCTACTGCCAAAAACATACGCGACTCTACCTTGGTAATAAAGTCGCTCCTTTCAGGGCTGAAGTCATGACCTAGTTCATGGGTTTCGACCTGAAAGAAGCAAATGGGTCACGGGTTTCAGCTCAAAAGAAACTACTTGGGTTGAAACTAAAAAAAAATTAAAAAAAAATTGGTAGGGGCCGACAGGGACATGCATTGGTGCCATAAAAACTTGGATCAGCCTCATGGGGAGTCCAATCAGGGATGACTATGAAGAAAATAACAAACATACCTGCAAAATAAGGGATCCAGTGGGATCAACCAGTATGGTCTCCAAAACTATAGTCAGGTTTCACCCTAGCTATGTGCAAAAGAACCTCCCTTCCATCAAAGGGACATAAGGGTAGAGTTCAATGGAAGAAGATAGCTTCAAATAAAATATTAGTAACACAATAAACAAATAAGAAAAAACTACTGAACTAAATAAACAAAATATGCGACAAGTATACCTTCCAATTTTCATGAAAATGGGCCACCGTACCCCAAACTTGGACATGGGCCGACTCTCCACAGGTTGGTTAGTATGGATGATGCCTCAACATACATGATGGGAGATGGTGGGGCTATGGAATATTTGGTGAAATGATGTGAGTATTGTGAGAGGAATGATTCACACCGTACTCACGACAATAGAGAAATGGAAGAAGGAATAAGTGAATCTTGTGATGGATACCTCCACACTATTATATAGCTTTTTCTTGTCCTTTTCTTTCTTTTAGGGTTTTAGGCCCTATTTATGGTTTTAAACCCTATTTATGGTTGTAAGGCCCTTTTTGGTTTTTTAGTTCTTTTTGGGTTTTTTAGCCCCTTTCTGAGCTTTTTAGTCCTTTTTGTGGGTTTTTTAGGCCCTTTTTGATATTTTTTAGCTTTTTGAGAGAGAATACGGTTAAACCATAGTTGTAGAGGTCAAAAATGAGGGAAAATGGGATAGGAAAAATATATCGATATGTGGTTTAGGCCATGTAGATCTAGTTGAGAATTTTTTTGCGTTAACACATCCTTTCAAAGATTTTCCTTGATTACTCATTATTTCTCTTGACCTTCCATGCCTCCAAGTTGAAAGCTCAAAATATGAAGATTCCTTCACGCATAGATTTTATGGAATCCTTGACTTAGGAGAAAGACGAAATTATCTTGATGGGCACCATCAAACCTTCCAAAGATCAAGTTTTGGTTATTGGAGATCTCAAGGTGAATTCCAAAGATAATAAGAAGAATAAGAAGCCTCCATATCAAAAAGGAGATAAGTCCAATTCTCAAGGGGAGTCCTCAAACTCCAAGAAGAATAACTTTCAGAAGAAGAAAGGTAAAGGTGAAGGTAGCAAGTACGCATTGTGGTAAGGGATTTAATCCTGAGAGCTCTTGCATGAAGAAGACGATATATATGATAAATAAACTCCTAGAAAAGAAAAACATCTCCCTCCCTAGTGGCACAAGAAAGAAGGAAGGAGGATCCATTTTCGAAGGCCAAGAGAGAGTACATGCCTTGGTTGCAAGCATTGTAATATCTCCTTCCTTTATCGTCAATTCTGGAGCTTCTAGGAACATGGCTTCAAAAAGTAATCCTTCTCATCTCTTGATGATTTGAAGGGTCCTAATATTTTTCTAAGTGATAAATTGGGAACTAAAAGTAAGGGTAAAGGTAGCATTGATTTTGACCATGGTTACTTCCATAATGTTTTGTATGTCCCAGATCTTGCTGCTAATCTATTTTCAGTCTACCAGATTACTTAGACTGGGTCTTCTAAGAAGCTTGTATTCTCTCCCAATGAAGTTGAAATGTCTGATATTGCTAATAGTAGATTCATTGCTAAAGGTCTTGTGGATCATGGTTCAAAAGTCTATAGGTTTTCACACTTCATGCCTTTCTCTAACCCCTCTGCTCTCCTCACCCATGCCAATGAAGAAAGAAAACTTTGGCATGAGAGTTTTGGTCATATAAACTATAAATTCCTCTCAGATTTTTTTTTAAAAGATATGGTTTCATAGATTCCCAAGATAATTTTTTCCAAAGGATTCTATGAGGGTTGCATTATAGGAAAACATCCAGAGCCTAAGTATGAGAGATTCGGCCATGATAAAACCTAAACACCTCTTGAGATCATCCACAGTGACATTGTTGGTCCCTTTCCTCATATGTCCATGATTCAATCCAAGTATGTCCTTACCTTCATGGATGACGTTTCCAGGTATTGTTGAGTTTACTTCCTTAAACTCAAATATGGTGTTTTTTTACCACTTGAAGGTTTTCAAGAACTTGGTTGAGAACCAGTATGGGAGGAAACTCAAGATCCTCATATCTTATAATGGTGTTGAATATGTCATTTTTGAGTTAATTAATTATTCGGAAGATGTAGGTATCCATATGTAACACTCTATTTCCTACACACCTCAGCCGAATGGTGTGGCTGAGAGGAAGAATATGAGCCTCAATGAGATGGCTACTTGTATGTTGAACTCTAAGAATTTTCCACCAAAGTTTTGGGATGAAGCTATAAACTGTGCATCCTACATCTAGAATGGGGTGCCTCACAATAATTTTGATGGAGTTACTCCTTTATAATATTGGAGTAGGCACAAACCAGATGTGTCTCATTTGTGGATTTTTGGCTCAAGCGCATGGTATAGAGTTCCACTAGATAAAAGGAGGGATTTGAAACCTCAAAGACAAAAGTACCTATTTTTTGGGTATTCTAAAGATTCCGAAGCATACATTTTTATTAACATGAGCACTCATAAATACTTCATTGAAAGGAGTGTTCAGTTCGAAGAAGACCCTATTGTAGCAGCAAAAACTTGAGAGTCCTCCTCCAACTTTGGTTGTAAATGAAGGAACTAATGAAATTTTTTATTCTGATATGTCTGATATTATGATTTAATTTCGTATCTATACATCCCCATAATTCCAAAGTGGGAATAAAATACAATCCAAGCAATTGGGAATTCTAGAGATTCTAGGAGGACTAGATCTCAATTCGAGAGTGCCCTTTCTATCAAGGACCCTTTACTTTATGATAATTGTTTATAATGGTTGAATATGATATATAGACATATGAATATTCATTTGAATACCCAATATCTAAAAATACCATGAAGGAGGAATTTCATTCACTCCAAAAGAATGACACATGGGATCTAGTCATTCTTCCCCCAGGGAAAAAACTAGTCAAGTGTAAGTGGGTTTTCAAAACTACATTTTGTGCTGATGGTTATCCTATGAAGTATAAGGAAATTTTAGTGGCCAAGTGTTTCTCCCAACTCCAAGGAATTTTCTACAACGAGACCTTTGCACCAATTACAAAGATGGACTCCATAAGACTAATTTTTTCCATTGCATCTTCCAAGCAATGGAGAGTACATCATATAGATGTAAATAGTGTTTTCCTACATGGAGATATCAAAGAATAAATATATATGCAGAATCCATAAGTTTTTTCTACTAATCCATATCTCGTGTGCAAGTTGAAGAAATCATTGTATAGGATAAAAAAAGCTCCGAGAGCTTCGTATGCCAAGATTGATGGATTTTTTCTATCACTAAACTATTGTAGATGAAAGTATGATAAAAATGTCTATTTGAAGATGATTCATGGTTATTTATTCATAAAAATGTCTATTTGAAGATGATTCTGATCATAGGAACCTCCAAGAAAGAAATTGCATCTTTGAAGAGTGCAATGAACCATGCCTTCTATATGACTGATTTGGGATTGTTAAGCCAATTTTAGGGGCTTGAGATTTCTCAATCAGATATTGGAATCAAGGTAAATCATTCCAAGTATGCTTTATATCTACTGAATAAGTTCAGAATTAATCATTTCAAGACAAGCAAGACTCTTTTCCTTTCAGTATTTGAGCTTGAAGAAGCGCAATCAACTCCATTGGAAAACAACACCTTGTATAGGAAACCGATTGGTTCTATTCTTTATTTGATTCAAAATTTACCTGATATATATTATGTATTGAGTGTTGCTTCCATGAACATGTATCATCCTCATGACATCGATTGGAGGGAAGAAAAAATAATCCTAAACTTTGTACAAGGAACAAAAACTCATGGGATTCACTATGTTGCACAATCTAGCCTAGAGTTAGTCGGTTTTACTGACTCTGAATGGT
This sequence comes from Pseudotsuga menziesii, assembly GCA_001517045.1. Taxonomy (NCBI): domain Eukaryota; kingdom Viridiplantae; phylum Streptophyta; class Pinopsida; order Pinales; family Pinaceae; genus Pseudotsuga; species Pseudotsuga menziesii. Next base: position 198,197 of record LPNX010171433.1, read on the forward strand.
TAGGTGATAACAATGATAGGAAATCAAATTATGGATATGTGTTTATGCTTATAGATGGACCAATCAGCTAGTCAATTAAGAAACAAAGTGTAATTTCACTTTCATCTACAGAGAGAGAGAGAGTGAAAAGGAGTTGTGAATGAAACTACTCAATGTTTTTGGTTGCAGGGAATACTTGGAGAGTTTGGGATTGATTCAGAGACTTATATAGTCATATATAATGAAGACTAGAGTTCAATTCAAATTTCAACTGATCCAGTACCAAGGAAGTGAACCAAAAATAGTGATATCCATATGCACTACATCAGAGGACTTGTGCATGATGGGGTCATTGATTTTCTCTATTGCGCATCAGTTGAACAAGTTGTAGACATCTTCACCAAATTATTATCAAGGAGGACTTCAGAAATATTTACTCTTTACTTAGGATAGTTGATCATTTGGTGCAGACATATTGAAGACCATATTTCATACAGTTTTGTTCATGTTCATGTTTGAGGGAGGATTTTCCCACTTGTGGTTTTTCCTCTTTCCTTGTTTTGTATGGACAAGCAGTATGTAAAGGGTGACTAATACTTGTTGCTAAGAATGATATATATGATAATTTTTTTATATTGAACTTAAATTCAGACTTAATATAGGGTGTTGGAATAATCAAAACCCATCCCAAGACTTAGGATAAAGTAATTAATATTTTTTATTGATGTTTAGGTACTACATTAGCTAGTTTGCACCCACTTCTATTATTTAGGTCAAAATTTCTAAAACCGCCTCATGGAGTGAGTTAGAAAGATACTGGATATGATTCTTCCAACCCACTAACTACCGATAATAGAAAATTCACATTACTGACTCATCTAGAGTTTCCATCTTTTTCTCCAGTTTTAAGGAAAAAGCTAAAGCTAGTTTTAAGGTAGGCTTATTTGTTCTTGCACCAAATCACCTCCTTTCTTTTCCTCATATAAAAGTATAATAAATTAAAATATCCATCACTTATGAGCTTTACACTCTCATTCAACAAATTCATGATCATCTTGACTAATTTGGAAAGTATTTTACGCACCTACGGGGGATTTTGACTAGTTTAGTAAGCATGCTTTTGTACTCATTCGAAGAACAACCTAATGCTTTTGAATCCTTGAAGTATATACTATATGAGAAGCCTACCTCTATTTAATGATGTCTGGTTCAAATTATCATCATCAACGATTTGTGGATTATCACATATTCAATCTCCTTCTTGAGTGTTTTTTGCATATTTTCAAGAAATTTTGTGATTTCAATTTTTCTAATATTGGGATAAATTTACACAACTTTATCATCCCATTTTTCACCACATTTTACTTCCAAATATGTGCCAATTTTCACTTCCAAAATTGCACCAATTTGTCCTTCCTTTTTTACATCGTGTTTTTCTACCAAAATGTCTCCAAATATTTCTTCTATTGTTGCACCATATTTTGCTTCCTATGTAACACCATTTTTTCATCCAAAGTAACATCTTATTTCCATGCCATATCAAAACCATGTGTGGCTTCATCATTAGCGCCAAGTGTCGCATCCTTTTTAATTTCTAGTTTCAGGTCTCTATTTATGCCCACATTAGCACCATGTTTTGCTACTACTTTAGCGCCCAATTTATCTACCATTTTTACTCCCATACTAGAAACACATTTTTCTTTTGATTTAACTCCTTGGATTTCTTCTTATTTTTCTTCCTCATGAGCTCATAATTTAGTCTCTCGTTTAGCATCCAATTTTGCTCCTTTGTTGGCCACTAGTTTAGCTTTTAGTTTGGTTTCTACTTTGGCATCCAAAATAGCATCAAAATTGACTTCCAACTTAGCACCAAGTTTTGCGTCCAATGTTGCTTCTAAGTCTAGAACATAGTGGGCTTCTTTTTTATCTCATGTTTTTTCTCCCTTATCAGCATCACATTAGACTTGCTATTTAACACCTACAACAATATCCAATTGCGTGCTATTTTATTTATTATATCAAATTATTATAATTATTCATTAATTTCCATATTTCTCATATATCATTTACTTCATTGTTCTTAAATCACATAATGAAACATTCAAAATAATTGTAAATAAAATTATTGAAATTAATTGCATGCCATTTATGAATAAATTTAACGAAAAGATAGTACATTTATCTAGAGCAGTAATATCATCATATATATTAATTTTCCATTAAAATACCATCAACAACTTCCAATATATATAAATTTAAAATATAATAATGATAGCATCACCATTATCTTTCATCAAAATAAGTGAAATTATAAAACATCATCGCACCAATAACCTTTCATACATATACTCCATAGGAAATGTCAACATGAATCAACCATACAAATAAAAATTACCCAAAATGTAATATGAACTTGGATAATCACAAAAATAACAATATGTTTCTAGTAGCATGTAGAAATATAAAAAAATCCACAATCTCAATAGTAGCATCAATGGATACCATCATCATCATCATCCTTGTCTTAAGCATGATCATCTATACCAACATCATATCCATCATCATTTTCATTTGATCCATTTGTATCATTATCATTAATATATTTCTCTGGTACATCATGACAACATGATCAGGATCATCACCTACATAGTCATCTTCACCATTTTTCTTCAAATACCAATAAATAATCAATTTAAAGCATTAGTATCAATTTCATTGCATAATGCATATTATAGGTTATATTGCAAATATTAGTGTGATAATTTATGCATTCTCACGATTTTTCCAACCATGAATATAAATATCATCGCATCAATAGATAACAACCACACATATAAAGTGTATCCACAACCATGCCTACACACGCATGTACACCATACATTTTCATATCGCGATAGAAGAAGACATAGATGTACATTGTGATCTAAGAGTAAATTTAATATAACATAAGTTATAATATCCCCTCATAAACATGACTAAAAGAATATTATCAGAGATATAGTTTTTAACATAATAATCATATCATTGGTATAACAATCACAAAGCTTCGTTGGATTCATGTTATCCAATTTCCTGCAGGAAGTAACAAAACTCAATTCCATTGCTTGGAATTCAGGTGGTATCCCTGAATGACCATCACATGCAAGTTGAAACTCACCATCACTTAAAAATCAAGGATTGAATGGACAAAACTTTAGTTAAGTTGTATTTATGACATCAGGGTACTGCTAGGGACATCCTTGATTCATGGTTTCATGGACCAAAAGTTGTCTATTTTGACAGTTTTTCAACAAGGGTTTTGCTTAGTGATGTGCAATGGAATTTTTGCATGATAGGATATGATTTTTAAAATGTTGTTAGTGAGTGTATGGGATTCACAATCATCTCTCCCTTTCCCAAACATAGTTGCAGGAGGCAATGAAACTAAATTTCATTTCTTGGTTTGGATTTTATAGCCAATTCAAATTTGTTTGGTGTTCTTTAATGGCCTTGTTAAGAGAGAAGAAACTCATTATAACTAAAAAAACCGTGGACTCGATGGACAAAATGTTATTTTCAAGTGGCTTCATGGACCAAAAGTTGTCTATTTTGTTGGCTTCATAAGACCATTATTTTTTAATACTTTTATGATTGGATGTATGGATTTAGGAACAACAATGAATATGTGGAATCATTAAGTAAAAATCAACAGTCTAGAAGTATGGAGGAGACCAAGGAGCCACCAAGTATTGTCGGTGGTGAAGTAGAAAAAGTATTACATCAAGACGATTGAAAGTCACTCTGAAGTGACTTTGAAAAAGATGAGGAAACATCGCATTAGAATGAAGAAGAGTACCTTGAAACTATTAAATAGAATTATGATACACATTCTACTATGGACATGGATCAATAGGCATCTACTTATAGATTCTTGAACTATGAAGGAGTACCTATTGATGGGTGATCACAACTCTATGTTGGTGACATAGAGATTAAATTTGAAAATTTTGTTGGATGACAAATTTATCATGAGCATAAATATGAAGACCTTGTAGCATATAATTAAGAACAAAGTTCAACTTCCCCATCACTGCTTGAGCTTCAAAAAGTTCATCAAATCAAGAAGAAAGAAGAAGAGGATGTTCATTCCCATGAACCATCCTTCATTGAATGCTATTTGAATATGAGTGAATGGAATATACATGAGGATCTTAGGATACTCGATTGCACTAAATCATTGGTTTCAAATTATTGTAGAAAATTTTCTTCATTGGAGGATCCAACCTTCCTTGAATACATGAGGAATATTCAAAGAGCAATGTGCAACATCAAAGGTAACTTCTTGACAGTTTGCAAGATACTTGTTCTTCCTCCTATGTTACACATCGTCATATGGTATATTTATTGGAGGAATATTATGACATGAAGGATCCTGGAAAACATGGAACATTGTAGGTTCTTGATGTGTTTGAAGATATCTTTATCATATCCAATCACTTTTTGTGGTGGAAGAGGAACTTGAGTTTCCTCTCGAAAATGGTTAACACTTTTTGAACAATTGCGTGTTTCCACTACCTTGGAACCAACCTATGAGGAGAATTTTTTATTTTTGATTGATGTGAATTTTCCTACCCATATGGAGCCTTCATATCATGAAAAGTTTGCACTTTATGATCATTTAGGTGAGTTGGTTCTTCCTTCAATATCCTACACTTACATACTTTGCTCCATTCATCCTAATGAAGTATGGGTGAAAGGTTTCTTTTTTATGGTGCCACATGAGGAGTATGGGATTCATATCTCTCTTTTTTATTATGACATAAATAGAGTGCCATATTATTTACATTTTTAGTAGCACCCTTTGTTACATTATGATGATATACATATCCATGGGTGTATTGATGAGACTTCTTTGAGCCACTTGAAGTCTTCATGTTTTCTTTGCTCCCTATTTGGTTCAGATTTTGGTGGAGGTTATTCAATAACTTTGATGAAATAACACATGGAGTATTATCTTGATGAAAACTATATGATTTTGTAGAAAAATTATGGTACATGGTATCGTCACCTATGTCATTCGGCCATATCTTATATAATACTTGATGCTTGTGTGTATGGGCCACATGATTATCTACTTACTTAGATGTGCAAGCACTTTCATGCTTCTTTGATGAGGTACCTTCTTGATGTAAATTTGTATGATGTTGTTATTCTATTTAATGATTTATATTTTTTAATCATGATATTTGGAAGGGTGAAATACAAGAAATGGGATATTGGTATTGCTTGGTTTCAATTTTGAGGGACATTACAATTTTGGGTGAAGCAAGCAGTATGGGAGATTGAGTCACAACTTGAGGAGGTGATTGTAGTCAGAGTAGTGAAACACCAAGAATGGTGGTTCATCTCAAAATTTTTATTAAGATATTAAAGACTCAAACTTGGGTAATTCAGTTCCAACTTCAAAGAATTATACAAGAGAAAAAAGTGGGGATGAAAGTTCAAAAAATGTTTCCAAAATATGGAGGTAAAGACTATTTGTGCAAATTTTGTTTTGATGGAATTAATTAGTATTTTTGTGTTTAGTGGTGATGTCACATGAGATATAAATATGAGAAATCCAAATCTCTTTACTTTTGGAAACAAAAAATCCGGTACATGAGTGCCTTCACTCAAACAGAAGCTAAAGAAAATTGAAGCAGAACCATAAGAGAGAACTTAGTGTTATGGAAGGGGTACCAAGAGAGGATACCAATTGGGAAGATGAAAAAATTTTGCAGCACCAAAACTTGGCATATCTTGAGGACAAGAAATCTTTGGTGTGAGGAATGCCGTGTCCCCATTCAAATAAGACTACTTGCAAATAATGTTTCACCAACCTACTACTTGAAAATTTAGTTTACCATAATCATTTAAATGGGTCACATAAATGATAAATTCTAAGAAAATAAGGTTGCATGGGTTCATAAAAAAACTTGGAAGCTTGTGGAGCCTTTGGGTTACTAGAGTCCTCACACACTTGGCATGATCTTCATCCAAATTCAAACACATGGGTAATGCAACATTATTGGAGGGTGATGTGATGTCAAATAACATATAATGAGACAAGGAATTTGAATTAGTAAAGGAGAGTAACTCCCATGGAATATGAATAGACTCGAAGTAAATTTCTACCACTTGGAACACTAAAACAAATCATGGAATTAACATCACAAATAGTGTCCCTTTTTAGTGTTTTTTCTTTTACACTGAGTAGTCAAACAAGACGCCAAATGGGACACGTAATGGAAAAAACTTAAAGCATATAAAAAAAAATTTATGTTTTTTCTTCCTAGATAACATCCTTTATTACGTCCAAAATACTGTCTATATTTTTTCTTCCATAATAACATCCAATTTTTCTTCCTAAACAATGTTGAGGTTTTCTTCCTCAATAACTTCCTATTTCGCTTCCTAGAGAGCATCATCTTTTTCTTCCTAAATGACATCCCCGTTAGCGCCATATTTGAGTCTTTAATAGAACCATGTTAGTATCTATGTTTGCATGTATGTTCATGCTATATTTTCATCCAAATTAGCATTTAATATTGCATCCATTTGTGCTACCACTTTAGCATCCCATTTTTCAACACGTTTTACTTCCAAATATTTTGAAATTTTCGATTCCAAAACTACACCAAGTTTTGCTTCCTTTTTTGCGTCATTTTTTGCTACCAGAATGACTCCAAATATTTCTTCTATTGTTGCACCATATTTTTCTTCCCATGTAACACCATGTTTTGCATCCAAAGTAACATCTTATTATGATACCATATCAACACCTTGTTTGGATTCATCATTAGCGCCAAGTGTTGCGTCCTTTTTAATGACTAGTTTCACATCTCTATGTACGCCTACATTAGAACAATAATTTTCTACTAGTTTAGCAACCAATTTATCGTCTATTTTTACTCCCATAGTAGCACCGCATTTTGATTCCCATCTAACTCCTTGGATTTCTTCTTATTTTTCTTTCTCATGAGCGCCTAATTTAGCATCTAATTTTGATCCCTTTTGGCCACTAGTTTAGCTTCTAGTTTGAATTCTACTTTTGCATCCAAAATAGCATCAAAATTGACTTCCAACTTAGCGCCAAGTTTTGCATCCAATGTTGCTTCTAGATCTACAACATAGTGGGCTTATGTTTTAGCTCATGTTTTTGCTTCCTTATTAGCACCACATTAGACTTGCTATTTAACACCTACAACCATATCCAATTGTGTGCTATTATATTTATTATATCAAATTATTATAATAATTCATTTATGTTAATAGTTCTCATATATCATTTACTTATGATAGTTCTTAAATAACATAATGAAACATTCAAATTAGTTGTAAATACAATTATTGAAATTAATTGCATAACATTTATGAAGAAATTTAACAAAAAGAGAGTACATTTATCCAAAGCAGTAATATCATAATATATATTAATTTTCAATGAAAATATCATCAACAAATTCCAATACATATAAATTTAAAATATAATAACAATAATATCAACATTATCTTTCATCAAAATAAGTGAAATTATAAAAAATCATAGCATCAATAACCTATCATATAGATCATTGTATTAAGGTTAAAAGAACATGTGGATAATATATATATATATATAAAGAGTCAAAATAGCAATATCACAAAAATTTTATTTTTTATATATCCATATCTTGAAAAGTAAAAATGATCAATAATAATCAAAGTTTATATGTCAACATGAATCCATCATACAAATTAAAATGACCTAAAATGTAATATGAACTTGGATAATCACAAAAATAACAATATGTGTCTAGTAGTATGGAGAAAGAAAAAAACATCCCCAATCTCAATAGTAGCAACAATGGATACCATCATCATCATTATCCACATCCTCATCATAATCTTCTATCCCAACATCATATCCATCATCATTTTCATTTGATCTATTTGTATCACTATAAGTAATATATTTCTCTGGTACATCAGTGACAACATAATCAGGATCATCACCTACATAGTCATCGTCACCATTTTTATGCAAATACCAAGAAACAATCAATTCAAATCATTAGTATCAATTTCATTACATAATGCATATTCTAGGTTATATTGTAAATATTAGTGTGACAATTTATGCATTCTCACGAGTTTTCCAACCATGAATATAAACATCATCTCATCAACATTAAGTAACCACACATATCAAGTGTATCCAAAACCATGCATACACACACATGTACACCATACATTTTCATATCACAATAGACGAAGACATAGAGGCAAGGAAAAATAGACATCCCCACGATTATATATAAAGTGAAGAAAAATATGATATCACATATAGTATTCGCTTCGAACCATATTTTTTCCTAAATTTTTATATCATTAAATCTCTCTCTCTCTCTCTCTCTCTCTCTCTCTCTCTCTCTCTCTCTATATATATATATATATATATATATATATATATATATATATATACACATAACATGTTATTCAATCTATATCTTCAATATAATAGTAACAATAGTTTTCATCTCTCAATCAAGTTCATGAAATTTTTACATTATAATCTAATATTAAAGTTAATATAACATGCTTGATAATATCCCCTCATAAACATGACTAAAATAATATCATTAGACATATAGTTTTTAACATAATAATCATATCATTGGTATAACAATCGCAAAGTTTCATTGGATTCATGTTATCCAAGTGCCTACACGAATTAACAAAACTCAGTTATGTTACTTGGAAATTAGCTAGTATCCAAGAATGACCATCGGATGCATGTTGAAACTAAACATAACTCAAAAAATGAGGATGAAATGGAAAAAAACACTATTTAAGTTGGATTTATAACATATGAGTACTGCCATGGACATCCTTACTCGGTGGTTCCTAGGACCGAAAGCTATCTATTTTGACATTTTTTTTAAACAATGGTTTTTCTTAGTGACATGCAGTGCAATTTTTGCATGATAGGACATGATTTCGAAAATGTTACGAGTGAGTGCATGGGATTAGAATTCATCTCAGCCTTTCCCAAACATAGTTGTAGGAGGCAATGAAACTAAATTCTGTTGCTCGGTTTCAATTTTATGCCCTGATTGAAATTTGTGTGATGTTCCTTAATGGCATTGATAAGCAAGAAGAATCTCACTATAACTCAAAAACCATGGCTTTGATGGAAAAATTGTTAGTTTTGTTGGATTCATGACAGTTGATTACCACTAGGGACTCCCTTGTTAGGGGTCTTCATGGACCAAAAGTTGTTTATTTTGTTGGTTTTCTAAACTAGGATTTTGCTAAGTGACATGTAGTGCAATTTATGTACGATAGGTTAATATTTGAAAAAAGTTCCCAACACATGTGAGGGAATTACAATCATATCTCCCTTACACAAACACACTTGCAAGAGGAAACAAAACTCCTCCGTTGCTCGGTTTGGTTTTTATTCTCTCGATTTAAATTTTCCCGATGTCCCCAAATGGAATTGGTACGCAATATAAAACTCATCATAAATTGAAAACCGAGTCACCAATAAAAAAACAGTTAGTTTTGTTGAATTTGTGACACTCGATTACTGCTAGAGAGACCCCTTTTTAGTGGCTCATGAACTGAACATTGTATATTTTAAAGGTTTTATAAACTAGGGTTTTGCTTAGTGACATGAAGTATAATTTCTGCACAATAAGCCAATATTTTGAAAATGTGTCGAGTGAGTGCATAGGAATCACAGTCATCTTTCCCTTTCCTAAACACATATGAAGGATGAAACCAAAGTCAATTTGGCTTTTATGCCCCTAGGTGAAATTGTGTTAGTTTCTTAGAATGGCATTCAGAAGCGAGATAAAACTCATTATAAGAAAAAACCAAAGATTTGATGGACAAATCGTTAGTTTCATTGGATTCATGATATTTGAGTACCGCTTAGGACAACGCTTCCCAATGGATCCATGGGGAGAACATTCTCTATTTTTATAATTTTTTATACTAGGGTTTTCAACATTGACATGTAGTGCGATTTCTTCATGATAGGATCAAATTTTGAAAAATGTTCCCAAACACACTTGTAGGAGGCAACAAAACACAATTTCGTTGCTCAGTTTGGCTTTCATGCTCCCATTTGAAATTTTCCTTATGTCCCTAAATGACTTTGGTAAGTGAGAAGGAAATTACTATAACTCAAAAATTGAGGATTGAATGAAACAATGGTCAGTTTCATGACATCCAAGTGCCGCTAGGGACATCCCTTTCTAGTGGCTTCATGGGACAAATGTTGTATATTTAACGGTTTTCTATATTAATGTTTTTCTTGATGACATGTAGTGAAATTTCTGCACAATAAAGCAATAATTTGAAAAATGTGTTGAGCAAGTGTATGGGAATAACATTCATTTCTTCATTTCCCAAACATACTTGCAAGAGGCAATGGAAATCAATTGCATTGCTTGGTTTGGATTTTATGCCCCTAGTTGGTATTTGACCAGTGTAAATGAAAGGCCTTGAGAAGCGAGAGAAAATTGCCCTAAATTGAAAAAGAGAAGCTTTGATTGACAAATTTTCAACTACATTATATTCATGAAATTTGAGTACCACTAAGAACACCCTTGCCTGATGGATTTAGGACCAAAAGTTGTTTATTTTGACGGTTTTTTAAATTAGGGTTTTGCTTAGTGACGTGTAGTGCAATTTTTGCATTGATAGGTTAACATTTTATAAAATGTTCCAAGTGAGTGCACGGGCATCGCAGTCATCTCTCCCTCTCCCAAACACACTTGCAAGAGGAAACGGAAATGATTTTGGTTTCTCGATCTGTTTTTTATGCCCCTAGTTGAAATTTGTTTTGTGTCCCTTAATGGGATTTCGAAGCGAGATCAAAATCACTATAACTCAGAAACCTTGGCTATGGTGGAAAAACTATTAGTTACATTGGATCCCTGACATCCGATTACCACTAGGGACACCCCTGTTCGGTTGGTTCACTACAACAAAACCCTGCTATTAGCATCTATTTTAGCTCCCTTTTTAGTGTCCACTATCATGTTTAGTGTATTTTTCACCATTTTTGGAGAAATTGGGTGCTTTTCCATAGGATGGTGATTTTAATGGAGTTATTTGCATCCTTTTTGGAAATCAGGTGTTATTTTGGATGTTAATTAGCATCCTAGTTAGCGTCCCAATTAGCATCCCAATTAGTTCCACAATTAGCACCACAATTAGCATCCCAATTAGCATCCCAATTAGAGTCGAAATTAGAGTCCCAAATAGCGTACTAATTAGTGTCCCAATTAGAGTCCCAATTAACGTCCTAATTAGAATCCCAATTAGGTTCCATAATAGAAACCTAGGTGACGCCCATAACAACATCAAAAATAATGTCCAGAATAGAACCAAGCATAGTGCTATGTAGAGAGCCACAGATTTCTCCAAGATTTTTTCAAGGGGTTGCACCAAGAATTTCACCATGAATCGCGCTACGAAAAATCTCCAACATAGAACCAAGTATAGAACTAGAAATTGTACCATTAATTACACCAGGAAAAACCTCTGACATTGTGCCTAGAAAACATCCAACGTAACACCAGGTATAGCACTTAGAATAGAGCCATAAGTTTCGAAAGGAACTGCATCTTGTTTAGAGATAGGAATTGCGCTTGAAAAATGTCTAACATAGCATCAGATATAGTGCTAGGATTAGCACCGAAAATTGTGCTAGGAAAATAACCAGGATAAGAAGGAATTGTGTTAGGAATTTCACCAGGCACAACACTAGGTATAGATCCAAGTATAGATCCATATGTAGCACTGAGAATTGCGACATGAATTTTGAAAGGTATTGCGCTAGGAATTTCCTTAGGAAAAGGGTCAAGCATAGCACCAGGTATAGATCTAGACATAGCGCCAAGAATTGTGATAGGAAGTACAAAAGTAATTGCACTACAAAGAACCCTATGATTAACATCCATTTTCACATCCTTTTTTGCGTCTAGACCCCTTTTTAATGTATTCTTTGTTGATGTATTTGTAACTTCGGAATGTATTCACTTGTATATATTATGTATTGTACCCCAATGTTCCTATCGTAACGTATCTATAATGTAATTGAGTCATGTCATACCTCGATGTTCCTATCGGGAGAATCACGTGTATATCTTATGTATTGTACCCCAATGTTCCTATCGGGATGTATCTATAATGTAATTGAGTCATTGAGGTTAAACCTCTGTTGTAAGTCAGGGAAATAGTCCCCATAATTGAGTTAAGGTTAACCTTCCTTATTGATAGGAGGGGAAAAGTCACCACAGTTCTAGGGCACTAGGGTTATTAGACACTCCTAGAGATGTTGGCACTAGTAAGTAATTGTCAAGTCTAAAAATAGTATAAATAGAGAGTGAGACTCTCTATTTGTCATATACACTCACTCAACTGGGGTGCATGAGTGAAAGAGGAAGTGCTCACACAAGTGAGATAGAGAATAGTTATTGGAGATCATCTTTTATGTATTTGGGTTTTACTGTTTCCATTGGTGTTCATTCTATCTCTGAGGAAGTTGTGAGGTTTTCTCCTTTATGGTTTCCCTGAGGAAAATTCTTTGTGTCTCTTATCTCTTGTGATTATTGATGTGCATGTTATTATATCAGATAAGATGTTAAGATAATACTATCTAATTGATAAAAAATCTAACATGGTATCAGAGCTAACATGAAAGGAAGACATTGTGCAGCTAGAGAAGCTAGGGATTCTTACTTTTTGGGTCTCTCTCCACAATCCATCAGCAAAAGGATGCTAGGCTAACTCTTCATTGAAGGGTGCATCTTTCTGTTGAAGCAGAATTTGATTCCGGGCATTTTGAGATTTTACTACGGGAGATTAGGGATTTTTATAGAAGAGGAATTTTTGATTGAGCCTAGAATAGGATTAATCTCCTCATCAAAATAGAATTTTAGAGACCTAGGTCAATATTTTTTGTTGGGTGAAGCTCTGGTAACATCGAACCCTAGTTTGACCCTGGGCTTGAAAAACCGTAAAATACTAAAACTGGTAGTTATGGTACGTTCTCTATATCTCGAGATTGAAGAAGTATTAGGGGCCAAAATTTTCATAGGTAGAAGATAAGATCCTGATGTACCCTGTCTAACAACTTCAGCCTCATATACGCTATATTTTGGGAGATATGATTTCTCCAAATCAGGGTTTTACCCCCTTCCATGATTCATCCCTAAACAGGACACCTAGGGAGAATTGCTATATCTCAGGATACGAAGGTCCAAATGAAAGATTTCAAGATGTTCCCAATAGAAAATCGAATTTAATTTCTATGGTAAAAAATTCATATCCTGAAGGTGAAACAGTGACATCTTTCAATCCATACAAGTTCTCTATGATGAACAGTCTTGAATTAAGTCACCGTGGTAAAACTATCATAAGTCCCAATTGGTGAAACCAATTCTGATAAAACTTATGGTGTTGGAAAGAGGACAGGCGAGGATACCTTAGTATGAAATTTTAGACATAGAAGAGAATTATTGTCGGAGATACTGCAGAAATAGTATCAGGCATTTATGCAGAAGAAATTGGAAAACTAGGGCTTCCTGTTCCAAGAGCTTCCCTCCATTGTTTTCAGAAAAGGAGTACATTGGACAGCTCACTTTGAAGAGGCCCATATTTCTACCCAATAAAAATTTTGGAATTCCAATTTTTGAAAATTAAGGTTTCTCTGAAAAACCCTAGATCAACCAGATCCAGAACTAGGACGGACACCTCAAATCGGTAAGATATAATCTTTTGCTATTTACATTTGAGGTTCTCATTTCAAGATGATTAATCACACCAGCTTGATGAAAAGCTTGGTGAAGCTGACAACTTCCAAGCATGGAAGTATATGATTTCACTAGTTCTTGAATAAAATTAATTGGACACCTACATAAGTGGAGAGGTTTCGGTTCCAGAGGGAGATGAGGCTAAAAGCCTTACACAAGAAGAACTTGGTGAAGGCCAAGAAGATCATTTATGATTCAATTATACCACAAGTGTCTTCCCTTAAGACACCTAAGGATATGTTTTATTCCTTGGCCAAGCTATTTGAAGAAAATAATATAAATTGGATGAAGTGTAGGAACTTCGTGATCCTTCAAGAAATTGACTTGGATTAGTATTTAAGTAAGAAAGGTCTAGGAGACAGAGGGAGATGAGGCTAAGGATAGATCCAAGATAATGATTGTAGATTCTATTAAAGATCATCTCGTCCTTGAATACACCAAAAGGAAAATGTTTTATCCTATGACGAAGAAGTCGAAGAAGAATAATATACTATTATAACCACCTTGAATGGTCTCCTAGGATCATGGGATTCATTCATTCGAGGAATGTGTTCCAGAAGGAAGTGATTAATTTTAGCATACTCTCAAAAGATTACACACAAGACGAAGAGTGAATTATAATAAGAGAAGATAAGATGCTAGCAACCGAAAATCAAGCGCTCATGATTCAAAGAAGATCCCTCAAGCGATGAGGAATATGGACTCAATTCTTGAAGAACCTGTTATCCATCTTAGCATTTGCATAAGAAATGATGTTGTTATGAATGAAGAAGCTGAGGAAGCTTAAAGAAGGAGTCTAGCCATGAAACAAATAAATATAAGTGTTTAATTGTCATTTCATGATATTGTTTTGTTATGCATTTGTTTATATTCAGTTGATGTGTTATGCATGATAGAATGTTTGCATTAATGACAGTATACTACTAATATGCATGTGATGGGTAAGTAGCTCATGGTGCTATACAACTCTCCATTGCTAATTGTCTAGAATGAAACCTCTTTGATGACATATTGGATTAGTGCACAATCTCAATGGTGTCATGGTAGAGATGGAAGGCATCTAGAAAGTTTCCGTGAGATATGGATGAATGTTGTATTGGCTAAAAGAGTTGCATGATCATATCTTTAGGCATAAGAATTTTCCATTATGAATATGCTTTATTAAATGATTCTAACCATACAACTAATGCATTTGACTTGAAGGGAAGATCGCATACAATCACCTATAAGAAAAGGAGGACGAGACTTGTTCCGAAGAACAAGTGATGACAGTTCAAGAAATAATCCAAGGGTGAAGAATAATATGATGAATGCAATTATGTGACACTATTGAGTGATATCATTGATGCTGAAACTTCCAACTATGAAGAAGTAGTCAAGAATAAAGGGAAGGAAAATACCAATTCAAGAAGAATGATGTCTAGGATGCAGTAGGGAGACATGAAATGGAAGGTACACTAGATGGATGTCAAGACTACCTTCTTGAATGGTGTAGTGGAAAAGGAAGTGTATGTGGATCAGCCACTCGGTTTTGAGAAGGATGATAGGGAGACTCATGTTTCTGAATTGAAGAAAGCCCTATATGGTTTGAAATAGGCACCTCGGACATGGTACGACAGAATTGAGAGATTCCTGACCAGCTTGGGCTTTGCCAAGAATAAAGCAGATTCTGACCTTTACTACAAGGTGGAATAAGGGAACCCGATGATGCTCCTAATGTATGTAGATCCCATGTTTTTTAATAGGTCCATATGGGCTGATTGTAGACACAAAGAGGAAGCGGGCTGCTAAGTTTGAGATGAAGGACTTGGGTCTGATGCACTACTTTCTAGGCTTGGAGGTGTAGTAGAGTACAAATGGAATCTCCCTGGGACAAGGGAAGTATGTAGTAGAGATCATGAAGAGGTTTGGGATGATGGACTGTAAGGCCATGACCAAACCTATGGAATAAAACTTGTAGCTATTAAGTGATGCTTCATCAGATATGGTTGATGCTATGATGTATCGTCACACGAGTGGGTCCTTGATGTACCTAATGAATACGAGAACAAATATTTGCTTTTCTATGAACACATTGAGCCAGTTCTTGATGGATCCGAGACATGTTCACCTAATTGCTGCAAAGCATATTCTCAGGTACCTGAAGGTTACAGTTGATTATCAGCTCTCACGTATGAGGTGGATCATAAGATCAACCTGGAAGGTTATGTTGATTCAGATTGGGCAGGCAGTGCCATCGATAGGAAGAGCACTTCAGGGTGTTGCTTCAGTATGGGATTAGGTGTGATCTCTTGGTTTAGCAGGAATCAGTCTTGTGTGGAACTGAGTATAGCTAAAGAAGAGTATGTCACAACTTGTTTAGCTAGTTGTGAGGTAGTGTGGCTAAGGAAGTATTACATCAAGACGATTGAAAGTCACTCTAAAGTGACTTTGAAAAAGATGAGGAAACATCACATTAGAATGAAGAAGAGTACCTTGAAACTATTTAATAGAATTATGATAGACATTCTACTATGGACATGGATCAATAGGCATCTACTGATAGATGCTTCAACTGTGAAGGAGTACCTATTGATGGGTGATCACAACTCTATGTTGGTGACATAGAGATCAAATTTGAAAATTTTGTTGGATGACAAATTTATCATGAGCATAAATATGAAGACCTTGTAGCATCTAATTCAGAAAAAAATTCAACTTCCTCATCACCGCTTGAGCTTCAAAAAGTTCATCAAATCAAGAAGAAAGAAGAAGAGGATGTTCATTCCCATGAACCGTCCTTCATTGAAGGCTCTTTGAAGATGAGTGAATGGAATATACATGAGGACCTTAGGATACTCAGATGCACTAAATCATTGGTGTCAAATTATTGTAGAAAATTTTCTTCATTGGAGGATCCATCCTTCCTCGAATACATGGGGAAGATTCAAAGAGCAATGTGCAACATCAAAGGTAACATCTTAACAGCTTGCAAGATACTTGTTCTTCCTCCTATGTTTCACATTGTCATATGGTATATTTCTTGGAGGAATATTATGACATGAAGGATCCTAAAAAACATGGAACATTGTAGGTTATTGATGTGTTTGAAGAGAGATTTATCATATCCAATCACTTCTTTTGGTGGAAGAGGAACTTGAGTTTCCTCTCGAAAATGGTTAACACTTTTTAAACAAGTGCATGTTTCCACTACCTTGGAACCAACCTATGAGGAGAATTTTTTATTTTTGATTGATGTGCATGTTCCTACAAATATGGAGCCTTCACATGATCAAAATTTTGCACTTTATGATCATTTAGGTGAGTTGGTTCTTCCTCCAATATCTTACACTTACATACTTTGTTGCATTCATCCTAATGAAGTATGGGTGAAAGGTTTCTTTTTTATGGTTCCACATGAGGAGTATGGGATTCATATCTCTCTTTTTTATTATGACATAACTAGAGTTCAATATTATTTACATTTTCAGTAGCACCCTTTGTTGCATTATGATGATATACATATCCATGGGTTTATTGATTAGACTTCTTTGAGCCACTTGAAGTCTTCATGTTTTCTTTGCTCCTTATTTGGTTCATATTTTGGTGGAGGTTATTCAATAACTTCTTGGATGAAATAACACATGGAGTATCATCTTGATGCAAACTATATGATTTTGTAGAAACATTATGGTACATGGGATCCTCACCTATGTCATTCGGGTATGTGTGATATAATACTTGATGATTGTGTGTATGGGCCACATGATTATCTACTTACTTAGATGTACAAGCACTTTCATGCTTCTTTGATGAGGTAGCTTCTTGATGTAATTTTGTATGATGTTGTTATTCTATTTAATGATTTATATTTTCTAATCATGATTTTTGGAAGGGTGAAATACAAGAAATGGGATCTTGGTATTGCTTGCTTTCAATTTTGAAGGACATTACAATTTAGGGTGAAGCAAGCAGTATGGGAGATTGAGTCACCACTTGAGGTGATTGTAGTTAGAGTAGTGAAACACCAAGAATGGTGGTTCATCTCTGAAATTTTATTAAGATATTAAACACTCAAACTTGGGTAACTCAGTTCCAACTTCAAAGAATTATACAGGAGAAAAAAGGGGGGCTGAAAGTTCAAAAAATGTTTCCAAAATATGGAGGTAAAGACTATTTGTGCAAATTTTGTTTTGATGGAATTAATTAATTTTTTTGTGTTTAGTGGTGATGTCACATGAGATATAAATATGTTAAATCCAAATCTCTTTACTTTTGGAAACAAAAAATCCAGTACATGAGTGCCCCCACTCAAATGGAAGTTAAAGAAAATTAGAGCAGAACCATAAGAGAGAACTTAGTGTTATGGAAGGGGTACCAAGAGAGGATACCAATTGGGAAGATGTAAAAAAATTTCAGCACCAAAACTTGGCATTTCTTGAGGACAAGAAATCTTTGGCGTGAGGAATGTCATGTCCCCATTCAAATAAGACTACTTGCAAATAATGTTTCACCAACCTACTACTTGCAAATTTAGTTTACCATAATCATTTAAATGGGTCACATAAATGATAAATTCTAAGAAAATAAGGTTGCATGGGTTCATAAAGAAACTTGGAAGCTTGTGGAGCCGATTACTAGAGTCCTCACACACTTGGCATGATCTTCATCCAAATTCGAACACATGGGTAATGCAACATTATTGCAGGGTGATGTGATGTCAAATAACATATAATGAGACAAGGAATTTGAATTAGTGAAGGAGAGTAACTCCCATGGAAGATGAATAGACTCGAAGTCAATTTCTGCCAGTTGGAACACTAAAACAAATCGTGGAATTAGCATCACAAAGTGTCCCTTTTTAGTGTTTTTCTTTTACACTGAGTAGTCAAACAAGACGCTAAATGCGACATGTCATGGACAAAACTTAAAGCATATAAAAAAAATATGTTTTTTCTTCCTAGATAACATCCTTTATTACGTCCAAAATACTGTCTATATTTTTTCTTCCATAATAACATCCAATTTTTCTTCCTAAACAATGTTGAGGTTTTCTTCCTCAATAACTTCCTATTTCGCTTCCTATAGAGCATCATCTTTTTCTTCCTAAATGACATCCCTGTTAGCGCCATATTTGAGTCTTTAATAGAACCATGTTAGTATCTATGTTTGCATGTATGTTCATGCCATATTTTCATCCAAATTAGCATCGAATATTGCATCCATTTGTGCTACCACTTTAGCATCCCATTTTTCAACACGTTTTACTTCCAAATATTTTGAAATTTTCGATTCCAAAACTACACCAAGTTTTGCTTCCTTTTTTGCATCATTTTTTGCTACCAGAATGACTCCAAATATATCTTCTATTGTTGCACCATTTTTTTCTTCCCATGTAACACCATGTTTTGCATCCAAAGTAACATCTTATTATGATACCATATCAACACCTTGTTTGGATTCATCATTAGCGCCAAGTGTTGTGTCCTTTTTAATGACTAGTTTCACATCTCTATGTACGCCTACATTAGAACAATAATTTTCTACTAGTTTAGCAACCAATTTATCGTCTATTTTTACTCCCATAGTAGCACCGCATTTTGATTCCCATCTAACTCCTTGGATTTCTTCTTATTTTTCTTTCTCATGAGTGCCTAATTTAGCTTCTTATTTAGCATCTAATTTTGATCCTTTCTTGGCCACTAGATTAGCTTCTAGTTTGAATTGTACTTTTGCATCCAAAATAGCATCAAAATCGACTTCCAACTTAGCGCCAAGTTTTGCATCCAATGTTGCTTCTAGATCTAGAACATAGTGGGCTTATGTTTTAGCTCATGTTTTTTCTTCCTTATTAGCACCACATTAGACTTGCTATTTAACACCTACAACCATATCCAATTGTGTGCTATTATATTTATTATATCAAATTATTATAATTATTCATTTATTTTAATAGTTCTCATATATCATTTACTTATGATAGTTCTTAAATAACATAATGAAACATTCAAATTAATTGTAAATACAATTATTGAAATTAATTGCATAACATTTATGAAGAAATTTAACAGAAAGAGAGTACATTTATCCAAAGTAGTAATATCATAATATATATTAATTTTCAATGAAAATATCGAGTCAACAACTTCCAATACATATAAATTTAAAATATAATAACAATAATATCAACATTATCTTTCATCAAAATAAGTGAAATTATAAAAAATCATCGCATCAATAACCTATCATATAGATCATCGTATTAAGGTTAAAAGAACAAGTGGATAATATATATCAAGAGTTAAAATAGCAATATCACAAGATTTTTTATTTTTTTAATATATCCATATCTTGAAAAGTCAAAATGATCAATAATAATCAAATTTTATATGTCAACATGAATCCATCATACAAATTAAAATGACCCAAAATGTAATATGAACTTGGATAATCACAAAACTAACAATATGTGTCTAGTAGCGTGGATAAAGAAAAAGGCATCCCCAATCTCAATAGTAGCAACAATGGATACCATCATCATTATCCACATCCTCATCATAATCTTCTATCCCAACATCATATACATCATCATTTTCATTTGATCTATTTGTATCTCTATAAGTAATATATTTCTCTGGTACATCAATGTCACCATAATCAGGATCATCACCTACATAGTCATCTTCACCATTTTTCTGCAAATACCAAGAAATAATCAATTTAAAGCATTAGTATCCATTTCATTACATAATGCATATTCTAGGTTATATTGCAAATGTTATTGTGATAATTTATGCATTCTCATGAGTTTTCCAACCATGAATATAAAAATCATCTCATCAACATTAAGTAACCACACATATCAAGTGTATCCACAACCATGCATACACACACATGTACACCATACATTTTCATATCACAATAGACGAAGACATAGAGGCAAGGAAAAATAGACATCCCCACGATTATATATAAAGTGACGAAAAATATGATATCACATATAGTATTCACTTCGAACCATATTTTTTCCTAAATTTTTTATATATTTAAATCTCTCTCTCTCTCTCTCTCTCTCTCTCTCTCTCTCTCTCTCTCTCTCTCTCTCTCTCTCTCTCTCTATTTATATATAACATGTTATTCAATCTATATCTTCAACATAATATTAACAATAGTTTTCATCTCTCAATCAATTTCATGAAATTTTTACATAGTAATCTAAGATTAAAGTTAATATAACATGCTTGATAATATCTCCTCATAAACATGACTAAAATAATATCATTAGACATACAGTTTTTAACATAATAATCATATCATTGGTATAACAATCGCAATGTTTCATTGGATTCATGTTATCCAAGCGCCTACAGGAATTAACAAAACTCAATTATGTTACTTGGAAATTAGCTGGTATCCATGAATGGCCATTGGATGCATGTTGAAACTAAACATAACTCAAAAAATGAGGATTGAATGGACAAAACATTAGTTAAGTTGGATTTATGACATATGAGTACTGCTATGGACATCCTTACTCGGTGGTTCCTAGGACTGAAAGTTGTCTATTTTGACATTTTTTTAAACAAGGGTTTTTCTTGGTGACATGCAGTGCAATTTCTACATGATAAGATATGATTTTGAAAATGTTGCGAGTGAGTGCATGGGCTTAGAAGTCATCTCAGCCTTGCCGAAACATAGTTGCAGGAGGCAATGAAACTAAATTTCGTTGATCGGTTTCAATTTTATGCCCTGATTGAAATTTGTGTGATGTTCCTTAATGGCCTTGATAAGCAAGAAGAATCTCACTATAACTCAAAAACCATGGCTTTGATGGAAAAATTGTTAGTTTTGTTGGATTCATGACAATTGATTACCACTAGGGACTCCCTTGTCAGGTGTATTCATGGACCAAAAGTTGTCTATTTTGTTGGTTTTCTAAACTAGGATTTTTCTAAGTGACATGTAGTGCAATTTGTATATGATAGGTTAATATTTGAAAAAAGTTCCCAACACATGTGAGGGAATTACAGTCATATCTCCCTTACGCAAACACACTTGGAAGAGGAAACAAAACTCATCCGTTGCTCGATTTGGTTTTTATGCTCTCGGTTTAAATTTGCCCGATGTCCCCAAATGGAATTGGTAAGAAATATAAAACTCGTTATAAATTGAAAACCAAGTCACCAATGGACAAATAGTCAGTTTTTTTGGATTCATGACACTCGATTACTACTAGATACACACCTGTTTAGTGGCTCATGAACCGAACATTGTATATTTTAAAGGTTTTCTAAACTAGTGTTTTGCTCAGTGACATGAAGTATAATTTCTGCATAATAAGCCAATATTTTGAAAAATGTGTCGAGTGAGTGCATAGGAATGACACTCATCTCACCCTTTCCTAAACACATATGAAGGAGGAAATCAAACTCAATTTGGTTTTTGTGCCCCTAGGTGAAATTGTGTTAGTGTCTTAGAATGGCCTTGAGAAGCGATATAAAACTCACCATAAGAAAAAACCGAAGATCCGATGGACAAATCGTTAGTTTCATTGGATTCATGATATATGAGTATCGCTCAGGACAACGCTTCCCAGTGGATCCATGGGGATAACGTTCTCTATTTTTATAATTTTCTATACTAGGGTTTTCAACAATGACATGTAGTGCAATTTCTTCATGATAGGCTCGAATTTTGAAAAATGTTCCCAAACACACTTGTACGAGGCAACAAAACACAATTTCGTTGCTCAGTTTGGCTTTCATGCTCTCGTTTGAAATTTTCCTTGTGTCCCTAAATGACTTTGGTAAGTGAGAAGGAACTTACTATAACCCAAAAATTGAGGATTCAATGGAAAAATGGTCGGTTTCATGACATCCAAGTGCCGCTAGGGACAACCCTTTCTAGTGGCTTCATGGGATGAATGTTGTATATTTAACGATTTTCTAAATTAATGTCTTTCTCGATGACATGTAGTGAAATTTCTGCACAATTAAGCAATAATTTCAAAAATGTGTCGAGTAAGTGTATGGGAATTGCATTCATCTCTTCATTTCCCAAACATACTTGCAAGAGGCAACATAAATCAATTCCATTGCTTGGTTTGGTTTTTATGCCCCTAGTTGGTATTTGACCAGTGTAAATGAAAGGCCTTGAGAAGTGAGATGAAAATTGCCCTAAATTGAAAAAAAGAAGCTCTAATTGACAAATTTTCAACTACATTATATTCGTGAAATTTGAGTACCACTAAGAACACCCTTGCTTGATGGATTTAGGACCAAAAGTTGTTTATTTTGACTGTTTTTTAAATTAGGGTTTTTCTTAGTGACATGTAGTGCAATTTTTACATTGATAGGTTAAGATTTTAAAAAATGTTCCAAGCGAGTGCATGTGCATCGCAGTAATCTCTCCCTCTCCCAAACACACTTGCAGGAGGAAACAAAAATGATTTTGGTTTCTCGGTCTGGTTTTTATGCCCCTAGTTGAAATTTGTTTTGTCAGTCCCTTAAAGGGATTTCGAAGCAAGATCAAAATCACTCTAACTTAGAAACCTTGGCTCTGATGGAAAAACTATTAGTTACAATGGATTCCTGACATTCGATTACCACTAGGGACACCCTTGTTTGGTGGGTTCACTACAACAAAACCCTGTGATTAGCTTCTATTTTAGCTCCCCTTTAGCATCCACTATCATGTTTAGTGTATTTTTCACCATTTTTGGATAAATTGGGCACTTTTCCATAGGATGGTGATTTTAATGGCGTTATTTGCATCCTTTTTGGAAAATAGGTGTTATTTTGGATGTTAATTAGCATCCCAATTAGTTCCACAATTAGCACCACAATTAGCATCCCAATTAGAATCCAAATTAGAGTCGAAATTAGAGTCCCAAATAGCGTACTAATTAGTGTCCCAATTAACGTCCTAATTAGAATCCCAATTAGGTTCCATAATAGAAACCTAGGTAACGCCCATAACAGCCTCCAAAATAATGTCCAGAATAAAACCAAGCATAGCGCTATGTAGAGAGCCATGGATTGCGCCAAGATTTTTTCAAGGGATTTCACCAAGAATTTCACCGGGAATTGCGCTATGAAAAATGTCCGACATAGAACAAAGTATCAAACTAGAAATTGTTCCAAGAATTACACTAGGAAAAACCTCTGACATTGTGCCTAGAAAACATCCAACATAACGCCAGGTATAGCACTTAGAATAGAGCCATAAGTTTTGAAAGGAACTGCATCTGGTTTAGAGATAGGAATTGCACTTGAAAAACTTCTAACATAGTGTCAGATATAGCACTAGGATTAGCACCAAAAATTGTGCTTGGAAAATAGCCAGGAATTTAAGAAGGAATTGTGTTAAGAATTTCACCAGGCACAACACTAGGTATAGATCCAAGTATAGATCCATATGTAGCACTGGGAATTGTGACATGAATTTTGAAAGGTATTGCGCTAGGAATTTCCTTAGGAAAGGGGTCAAGCATAGCACCAGGTATAGATCTAGACATAGCGCCAAGAATTGTGCTAGGAAGTACAAAAGTAATTGCACTACAAAAAACCATGTGCTTAACATCCATTTTCACATCCTTTTTTGCATCTAGACCCCTTTTTAATGTATTCTTTATTGATGTATTTGTAACTTCAGAATCTTTCACTTGTATATCTTATGTATTGTACCCCAATGTTCCTATCAGAACATATCTATAATGTAATTGAGTCATGTCATACCTCGATGTTCCTATCGAGAGAATCAATAATGTAAACAAGTCATGTAAATTCATTGAGATTAAACCTCCATTGTAAGTCGGGGAAATAGTCCCCACAATTGATTTAAGGTTAACCCTCCTTGCTGATAGGATGGGAAAAGTCCCCGCAGTTCTGGGGCACTAGGGTTATTAGACACTCCTAGAGATGTTGTCACTAGCAAGTAATTGTCAAGTTAGAAAATAGTATAAATAGAGAGTGAGACTCTCTATTTGTCATGTACACTCACTCAACTAGGGTGCATGAGTGAGAGAGGAAGTGCTCACACAAGTGAGACAGAGAAGGTTATTCGAGACCATCTTTTCTGTATTTGGGTTTTACTGCTGCGATTGGTGCTCATTCTATCTCTGAGGAAGTTGTGAAGTTTTCTCTTTTATGGTTTCCCTGAGGAAAATTCTTTGTGTCTCTTGTCTTCTGTGATTATTGATGTGCATGTTATTCTATCAGATAAGATGCTAAGATAATACTGTCTAATTGATAAAAAAATCTAACATGGTATCAAAGCCAACCTGAAAGGAAGACACTGTGAAGCTGGAGAATCTAGGGATACTTAATTTTTGGGTCTCTCTCCACAATCCATCAGCAAAAGGATGCTAGTCTAACTCTTCATTGAAGGGTGCATCTTTCTATCGAAGCAGAATTTGATTTCGGGCATTTTGAGTTTTTACTATGGGAAATTAGGGACTTTTACAAAAGAGGAATTTTTTATTAAGCCTGGCATAGGATTACTCTCCTCATCGAAATCAAAGTTTATAGACCTAAGCCGAGATTTTTGGTTGGGTGAAACTCTAGGAATGCCAAACCGTAGTTTGACCCTCGTCCTGAAAAGCCCTAAAATACTAAAACTGGTAGTTATGGTACGTTCGTTATATCTTGGGATTGAAGAAGTATCAGGGGTCAAAATTTTCATAGGTCGAAGATAAGCTCTTGATGTACCATGTGTAACAATTTCAGCCTCAGATGCACTATATTTCGGGACATATTATTCCTCCAAATTAGGGTTCCACCCCCTTCCATGATTCATCCCTAAACAGGACACCTAGGGAGCATTACTATATCTTGAGATACGAAGGTCCAAATGAAAATTTTCAAGATGTTCCTAATAGAAAATAGAATTTAATTTTTGTGGTAAACAATTCATACCCCGAAGGTGAAACAATGACATGTTTCAATCCATACAAGTTTGCTATGATGAACAGTCTTGAATTAAGTCACTGTGGTAAAACTATCATAAGTCTCAATTGGTGAAACTAATTCTGATAAAACCTATGGTGTTGGAAAGAAGACAGACGATGATACCTTAGTATGAAATTTCAGACATAGAGGAGAATTATTGTTCGAGATACTAAAAAAATAGTATCAGGCATTTATACAGAAGAAATTGGAAAACGAGGGCTTCCTGTTCCAGGAGCTACCCTCCATTGTTTTTATAAAAGGAGTACATTGGACAGCTCACCTTGAAGAGGCCCATCTTTCTACCCAATCAAAAGCTTGGAATTCCAAGTTTTGAAAATTAGGGTTTCTCTGACAAACCCTATATCAGCCAGATCCAAAACTAGGACAGACACCTCAAATTAGTAAGATCTAATCTTTTGCTATTTACATTTGAGGTTCTCATTTCAAGATGATTAATCACACCAGCTTGATGAAAATATTGGTGAAGCTGACAACTTCCAAGCATGGAAGTATATGATTTCACTAGTTCTTGAATAAAATGAATTGGACACCTACATAAGTGGAGAGGTTTCCGTTCCAGAGGGAGATGAGGCTAAAATCCTTACACAAGAAGAACTTGGTCAAGGACAAGAAGATAATTTATGATTCAATTATACCACAAGTGTCTTCCTTTAAGACACCTAAGGATATTTTCTATTCCTTGGCCAAGCTATTTGAAGAAAATAATATAAATCGGATGAAGTGTAGGAACTCCGTGATCCTTCAAGAAATTGACTTGGATCAGTATTTCAGTAAGAAAGGTGTAGGAGACAGAGGGAGATGAGGCTAAGGCTAGATGTAAGAGAATGATTGTAGATTCTATTAAAGACCATATCATCCCTGAAGACACCAAAAGGAAAGTTTTTGATGCTATGACGAAGCAGTCGAAGAAGAAGAATATACTATTATAACCACCTTGAATGGTCTCCTAAGATCATGGGATTCATTCATTCGAGGAATGTGTGCCAGAAGGAAGTGATTACTTTTAGCATACTCTCAGAAGAGTACACACAAGAAGAAGAGTGACTTATAATAAGAGAAAAGAATATATGAGAAACTAAATATCAAGCTCTCAAGATTCAAAGAATATCCCTCAAGCGATGAGGAATATGAAGGACTCAATTCTTGAAGAACCTCTTATCCATCATAGCACTTGGATAAGAAATGATGTTGTTATGAATGAAGAAGTTGAGGAAGCTGAAAGAAGGAGTCTAACCATGAAACAAATAAATATAAGTGTTTAATTGTCATTTCATGATATTGTTTTGTTATGCATTTGTTTATATTCAGTTGATGTGTTATGCATGATAGAATGTTTGCATTAATGATAGTATACTACTAATATGCATGTGATGGGTAAGTAGCTCATGGTGCTATACAACTCTCCATTGCTACTTGTCTAGAATGAAACCTCTCAATCTCAATGGTGTCATGGTAGAGATGGAAGGAATCTAGAAAGTTTTGTGAGATATGGATGAATGTTGTATTGGCTAAAATAGTTGCATGATCATATATTTATGCTTAAGAATTTTTCATTATGAATATGCTTTATGAAATGATTCTAACCATACAACTAATGAATTTGACTTGAAGGGAAGATCGCATACAATCACCTACAAGAAAAGAAGGATGACACTTGTTCCGAAGAACAAGTGATGACAGTTCGAGAAATAATCCAAGGGTGAAGAATAATATGATGAATGCAATTATGTGACACTATTGAGCGATATCATTGATGCAGAAACTTCCAACTATGAAGAAGTAGCCAAGAAGAAAGGGAAGGAAAATACCAGTTCAAGAATAATGATGTCTAGGATGCAGTAGGGAGACATGAAATGGAAGGTACACTAGATCGATGTCAAGACTACCTTCTTGAATGGTGTAGTGGAAAAGGAAGTGTATGTGGATCAGCCACTCAGTTTTGAGAAGGATGGTAGGGAGACTCATGTTTCCAAATTGAAGAAAGCCCTATACAGTTTAAAACAGGCACCCAGGACATGGTACGATAGAATTGAGAGATTCCTGACCAGCTTGGGCTTTACCAAGACTAAAGTAGATTTTGACCTTTACTATAAGGTGGAAGAATGGAACCCGATGATGCTCCTACTGTATGTAGATGCCATGTTTTTTAATAGGTCCAAATGGGTTGATTATAGACACAAAAAGGAAGAGGGCTGCTAAGTTTGAGATGAAGGAATTGGGTATGATGCACTACTTTCTAGGCATGGAATCTCCCTGGGACAAGGGAAGTATGTAGTATATATCCTGAAGAGGTTCGGGATGATGGAATCCAAGGCCATGACCAAACCTATGGCATCAAACCTGCAGCTATTAAGTCATGCTTCATCAGAGATGGTTGATGCTATGATGTATCGTCAGGTAATTGGGTCCTTGATGTACCTAATGAATATGAGAATAGATATTTTCTTTGTTGTGAACACATTGAGCCAGTTCCTGATGGATCTGAGACATGTTCACCTAATTGCTGCAAAGCATATTCTGAGGTACCTGAAGGGTAGAGTTGATTATTATCTCTCAAGTATGAAGTGGATCAGAAGATTAACCTGGAAGGTTATGTTGATTGAGATTGGGTAGGCAGTGCCATCGATAGGAAGAGCACTTTAGGGTGCTGCTTCAGTATGGGATTAGGTGTGATCTCTTGGTTTAGTAAAAATTAGTCTTGCGTGGCACTGAGTAAAGCTGAAGAATAGTATGTTGCAACTTGTTCAGCTAGTTGTGAGGTAGTGTGGCTAAGGAATATACTATCTGACTTATTTGATCTCTAGCTGGATGCTACTTTTATATTTTGCAAGAACCAGAGTTGCATTAAGTTGTCAAAGAAGCCATTGTTCCATGAAAATTCGAAGCATATCGAGATTAAATATCACTATATCAGGGATATGGTGCAAAGAGGAGCAGTGAAGCTGCAGTATGTTGTGATGGACGAACATATAGTTGATGTGTTGTCCAAGCCATTGGCCAGAGTGAAGTTTGAGTACTTTAGGGAGACGCTTGGATTTCTCCAGATCGAGGTTTCCTCCAAGGGGAGGTGATGAGTTTGTGAACGTTTCTAACATGAATTTTGGATTGGTTCCTATCATGGTCAGATGTAAGTGCAGATCCCTTCTGACATGAATGCTAGATTGGTTCCTGTCATGGTCAGGTGTAAGTGTAGAGCCCTTCACGAATGCTGGATTGGTTCCTCTCATGGTCAGATGTAAGTGTAGATCCCTTCTGACATGAATGCTGGATTGGTTCCTCTCATTGTCAAATGTAAGTGCAGAGCCCTTCTGACATGAATGCTGGATTGGTTCCTCTCATGTTCAGATGTAAGTGCAGAGCCCTTGTTAGAGTTGATTTTACCACACATGGTGAATCACACTTTTATGGCCTTCCCTGTCCCTCTGTAGACTCCTTAGACCCCATGGACCATTTTTTTACCTTTGATGTTTCCAAATCATCCCTAAAAACATGAAAAAATTGTTAGAATAATCAACCCATAGTTTACTACCTTAGACATTAATTTAATTATTTTTGTCTTATTTGGCTAGTTCATGTTTCCCACCTTATGGAAGTTGTCAATTACATATCCATAGTGGTCCAAATTTCCTAATTTGACCCATGTAGCACTTGGGAAACCTCAAGGAATCAATTATGCTTTATTCCTAGTCTCCTAGGCACCCTTCTGCTTTTTCTGCTTTATTGCCTGCTTTTTCAGTGTTTTAAGGCAATAGGGAAAGTTTGACTAGGTGAGGTGAACTAGTTTTTTGTCCTCTACATCCTCCACTCTTTTCTCCTTGGAAAAGAATTGATGAGTTGTCATTCCATCACTCTTTAGCTTTCCTAAGACATTTTTCTAATTCGTGAGCTCCATGACAGATTTGGGATCAACTTTTTACACCTATGGGGGGGTTGCTTAATTTTAGTAAGCCTGCTTTATGCTAGATTCGAATTGATCCTCATGCATTCGAATCCCTGATGTATTTTATTTATTTAGAAACCTATTATGTTACAGGGTTGGCTATTGTACACTGAGTTAGTACAGTTTAGTGTTCAGCTCCAATTTCAGTCTCTTTTGTGAGTGATTTTGCATGATCAATTGTTAGTGTTGTGAGTAAAATTAATCTATCACTGGGTTCAATTTACACATGGTATTAGATCCATTGTATATCAATTTCTATCCTTAAAAATTGTTTTGCAGGTTCAACATCAGTGACTGGGAGCCTTCTACTGACAATCGGGACAAATTTTCTAAGCTATGGATCAATCACAGAAAACTATCTTGACTCCCTTCAATTTATTTGAATGGAAAGCAGAGATGGAGATACTGTTGAGAGTGAAAGGCCTATACATGGTGAATATGGAAATATAAGCAGAGCCCAATGCAGCTGCAGAGAAGATAAAATGGCACAACAGGAGGGATGAGGCCTATGGTCTCCTGTGTCTGAGTATTTCCAGAGACCTCCTTTTCCATCTTGATGGATTAACAATTTTCCACTCGCATGGGAAAACTATTTCTTTTAGATTCGGCTAGTTCTGAGAGAGATATTTCCACAAGCCAATGAACACTTAGATATCTAAAAGTGGCCAACATAAACCACTCCTTCCTTACCCTCAATAGCTTCATAAATTCTCTAGTTGAAGGGAAAAGAAACATTCCATACAAATGTTCTAAACTTACCCTACTTCTCAAGGTGTGAATGGTATTATTGCTTACCTACTCATCACAATCCTCCTATGTTCTCTAGAAAAATTTATTACTTAGATATTCACTTAGACAGATTCAAAAGTATAGGCAATGACCAATTTTTAGCTCATCACAATTATATCATAACATTGTTTAGTCTTGTGTTGACTTTCTTTGCCATACATGCCAGAATTTCCATCTAGATTTATGTTGAAAAGGAATATATTCTTATCCTCCTAACTGATAATAGATCTCAGTGAATTGTAGGATTCATTAGGAGGGGCTTCTCAAATAACAATGATTCCAAATTCCAATACTATTAATTTATCATAATCAAAGAACAAAATACTCTCTATTGGTTAGATCAAGCAAAGTAAATTTGCATAAAGGTAGAAGATAACCAATTTTTATTCAAGATATGTATTATTTTTTCTTCCAAGAAAATAGGGATTTCTCATGATGGGGAGTATTTATGATTTTACAATGTTTATACTTGCATTGAAAATGAAAAGTTTGAAGCTTCTAAATCCCAACTTGAGCATGCCACACTACTCCTTGAAGTGCAAAAGGAGAGGCGACAATTAAGAATGCAACTTGCTTGTTTACAAAAAAACATATTTGTTCTTCAACGCTAGCCACTAACTTCAAATCCATATCTATCATCCCCATCTCCCATTATTCCTTCATTTTTAACCCCATCTAATATTATCCAAATTTCAATTAGGAATATACAAAATAACCTAAAATACTACAAGAGATTCATGGGAAATCCATGACCATGTTACCCCATACTTCTCAACTGCAACTAAGAGAACTGGATTGGTAAATATTTGGGCATGAAATTTCACTATCATATGAGAATTTCCGATAGAGATAGGATCAAAAGCACCATCTCTAATAACCCATGATGGAATGAGTCTTGATTTCCTTGAATTCAAAGTGGGTTTGAGCTTTGATTTATATGAATTCAAAGTGGATTCTTGAATGCCAATACTGAGAGTGCTCAATCATTGATAGTTGTAACTAACTAGCCTGTAAAGTTCCTTAGTGCACTCATGCCACCATTGTACTATTCTGAGAGTCTGACAGTTCTTCCCAAGAATCAAATCCTACAACATAACATTACTCTTCTAAGATAGATTATGAATGTGACCTCAAGGGTTATATTTTAAAAGTAGAATGGTGGAACCCCTTTAGATCTAGTTTCTATGTGAACTAATCCCATATATTTATGAGATAATGGGGTAGTTTAAGCTAAAAATAGGTAAACAAATCCTTATTAATGAATATTGTGGCTTGGCCTAGAAACAATATCTTCCCCTTTCTGCAAGATCACCATTTTGAATCCCCCATCTAGTATTTATTTGTCTAGCTTGTCAGCACCACTACCCAATTAATAGGCTCCCTTGATTGACGCACCCCATATTATTATTTTCTCTTTCCCATGTTTTTAAAAAGCTATAAATCTGCAGTAGGTGGCCTAATTGACAAAATGCCTAGTGCCTCCTTCGACCTTTGAAGATGCAAGTAACCTAAACTTCTAAGTTCCTCTCTATTTATAAGATAGGCCTAAACTTCTTTTACAATAAAATAATGATAATTTTCTTAGATATAGCATAGCGTGGGGTAAAATAATGCAAGAGCCCCACTCAAAAACTAACTCCTAGCTAAATACAATAAAAATTTGTGGTCAAATCCACTTGTACAATGATGAGATACATACCCCCCCAACAAAGAGGAGTCTCTCCAACAAGCAAGGAACACTACAACAAAACCATGTGATTAGCGTCTCTTTTAGCTTCCTTTTTACCATCCACTATCACATTTAGTGTATTTTTCATCATTTTTTGGACAAAGTGGATGCTTTTCCATGGGATGGCGCTTTTAATTGTGTTATTTGTGTCCCTTTTTCAAATTTGGTGCTATTTTGGACGCTAATTAGCATCCCAATTAGCATCCCAATTAGCGTCCTTATTATCATCCCCATTAGCATCCCAATTAGCGTCCCAATCAGCATCCCAATTAGCATCCCTTTTTAAAAGTTGGCACTATTTTAGACGCTAATTAGCATCCCAATTCACATCCCAATTAGCGTCCCAATTAGCATCCCCATTAGAATCCCAATCAGCTTTCCAATTAGCATCCCAATTAGCATCCCTTTTTAAAAGTTGGTGCTATTTTGGATGCTAATTAGCATCCCAATTAACGTCCC
This sequence comes from Pseudotsuga menziesii, assembly GCA_001517045.1. NCBI lineage: Eukaryota > Viridiplantae > Streptophyta > Pinopsida > Pinales > Pinaceae > Pseudotsuga > Pseudotsuga menziesii. The sequence goes on from LPNX010171433.1 coordinate 230,870, forward strand.
AATTAGCATCCCAATTAGCATCCCAATTAGCATCCTAATTATCATCCTTTTTTAAAAGTTGGCTCTATTTTGGATGATAATTAGCATCCCAACTAACGTCCCAATTAGCATCCCAATTAGCCTCCCAATGAGCATCCCACTTATCATCCCAATTAGAATCCCAATTAGCATCCAGGGTTAGTGACATGAGTTGTGCCATGAATTTCAGTAGGAAAAGCATTCAACATAGTGCCAAGTATAGAGACAAGAATTATGCCTAGAAAACATACAACATGGCACCAGGTATAGATCCAGGTATAGTTCCTGGAATAATGCCAGAATTTTCGAAATGAACCATACTAGGAATTGCACTAGGTTTAGAGCTAGGAATTGTGTTCGGAAAACGTCTGACATAACATCAAATATATCAATGTCTATTTCAATTATCATGATTCATGTGATAGTACTTTTGGATCTTGATTTAAAATTGGTGGCACCTAAATGATCATAATCATGGAACTTTTGGATCTTGATTAATCCTAATGAGGGGTAAACTACCTTAATGTCACCTAAATTTCTCTAATGGCATTTGAGTGTCCCCAACAACATTTGATAGAACCTAATGGCATATGGGGCCATGAAAATGATGCATTACGATAATTATGATGGACCGTATGGATATGTTTTGATAATTATAAGACTACATCATCCATTCTTGTGAGGTAGTATGGCTCCTTGCTCATTATTATCACAATTATATTGATGATGACTACGACAATGACAATGATATTGATTTATTACATGATGATGATGACGACGTCGATGTGGATGTGAATGATGATTATGCATGTGGTATCACTTTTGGATCCTAATTCATTCTAATGGAACCTAGATGTCTGTAACGACATCTAAACAAACCTAATATCATCGAAATAACTGTAACGACATATAAATGACCTTAACAATTACATGACATGAATCCTAATGTCATTGAGTGATTAAGAACACTAATCGCATATGCGTGACGATAATGATAAATGATGATGATGATTCTGTTGGTGATGTACTTAATGTTGATGATGATGATGATAATGAGGACAATGATCAAGATGATGTTGATGTACCATATGGCATTGATGATGATGATGATGATGACAACGTCAATGTCCACAATGATGATACATGTCATAATACTTATGGATACTACAAAACTTGAGATATTGGAGTTAACAACAAGTAATAGAGCTTGTAAGGTTTTGACCATAAAATTATTGTTAGCCATTGGGTTTTACATTTATTGATATGGCCATTGGGTTTAGTAGTCGCCCCACCCCGCCTACAGCCCCCTTACAGAAAGGTAGTACAATACCACGTATCATGGTGCTATCAAAATTTCACCCTACAAGGTTGTTTACTTTGAATAATTGGATCAAATTGCTGAAGGTTTGTTACCCCCTTACAGAAAGGTAGTACAATACCACGTATCATGGTGCTATCAAAATTTCACCCTACAAGGTTGTTTACTTTGAATAATTGGATCAAATTGCTGAAGGTTTGTTACCAAAATGCTCATAGTGTTACTTTGAATAAGTGGATCAAATTGTTTTACATCTTTGGCCTTATAATCGAACATATCTTGTTGGTCCTCTATTTTTAGTTGTCTAACACCTATTTTTCTAGCCTAATATTTGGTAAACTATGTAATATATTAATTTTATTCTTGTTTATTTATGGTTGAGAGACCTACGTGAATAAAACTTTGGTGAAGTGATAATTTAGGTATTTTATATTGTTTTTGGTCTCATATATATATGCCAGCGAATTGATAGTTTGTTATTATTGTATGCAAGGTTTTTTTTGGCGCTCCATGGAAGGTTCGCAATGGCACAACGGCTGCACCAGCAATGGGGGTTTCGATCCACACTTTGGGGGTTTTTCGATCCACCGGCAACAATGAGATTCCAATGCCTTCCAACACGCTCACGCAGGATTTTCAGGTTCTGTTTTTGGATGGCCGTTGAATATGAAGATGTGTTTTCTTGTTTTAGTAGATTTGTAAGGGATTCGAGTTGCCCTACTTGGCTCAGGTGTGCCGAGTTTCCTGTAGGATTGTTTGAGGATCTGTTACATGGTTTGAGTTTGTAATTTTTGTATAAAAAGTGCTTTTGAAACCCTAAGGAAGGAGAACGTGGAAGAACGATTGTAATACTCTATTTTTGGTAATAAAATCATTGTGTATTCTCTTTAAGGTTCCAATCTAGATCTGGAAGGTGTTGAGGGAGGGCCCCCTTCAGCACCAACCTTGGTATTTTGTAGTGTGTGTGTTTTGTAAACAGGTTAATGTATCTGTTCTTTGATATGGTTAAATAGAATACTGATAGTTTCCCTCATATGAATGACTGCAGATTATTAGTTAAATGCAATTGATTTATTCTGTTGAATAACTCAGGAACAGTTTTCATTTTAGACCCTTTTTGGCTTCAGCGTGGACTGTGTTAATGGCCATGAACATTGCTTAGGGTTATTGGTTTTTTTTTCATGAATTGTGTGATGGTTCGATTCACATTTTTGCTGTTTGAAAGGTTATAAGTAAACTGAGTTTTTATTATTTCTATTTGCCAGCGGATAGTGGACAGCGCTAGACTTCTTTTTATTCACTCTTCCTATAGCAAAATAGCAATAGATTTTTCCTTTTATTGCTAGTAGATAGACTGTAAAAGTAGATTAAGGAATGGCGTGAGTTAATGTTATTTTTGGTTTTCAGCGTGGTTGCTTATTGATGGTTATTGTTCAAAGATTCTGTTCAGGGATATGGCATGTATAAAACTGTGTGATGAATTTGATTTTGTTGTAGAATCTATTTGATGAAAGATTACAAATAGATGGATTTCACATTTCTTTTACTGCCAGTGTTATAGTGATTCAAAATAGATTAGATTGCACATTGTCTTCACTGTCAACGGTATAGTGATAAATGAATGGTTCTGAGATTGGTTTAGAACCCCTCTTTGTTTGCCGGATTTTACCAGCATTTGTTTGCCGGATTTTACTAGCATTTGTTTGCCGGATTTTGTTTGCCGGACTGTAGTGATAATTTGCATTGTTGCTGGACTGTAGGGTATTTTTATTGTGTTGTGTGGATTTTACCAGCATTTGCAGCATTGTTAGTATAAGATTTAAAGACTTTATTCTACAGAGTATTTAGTATTTTTCCTAAACAACGTTTTGCATGCCCAGATAGGATATTAGATCGTTAGAGTTAACTCAGCATACCTATTGACAGGCTGATTGTTCTGAAGGATAAATTAGAAGTGTTGTAGCTTAAGATTTTATTTGTTTTCTTAACAGGCTGTAGTTAAAGTTTTATTTGTTTTCTTAACAGGCTGTAGCTTAAGATTTTATTTGTTTTCTTAGCAGGCTGTAGCTTAATATTGTTCATAGTTGCTGAAGCTTAAAATTGTTGAATAGATCATTGATTGTTCTGAAAGATTGTTGTAGTTTAGTATTACTTTGGGAGGTTGCTGTAGGTTACTGCAGGCTATCTTGAGTTTGACAGTAAGATAGTGATCAGCAAATTGATACCTTTTTCTTTATGACAGACCTAGAAACCCTTAGTATTGATCATTCAATACAGTAATAGCTTCGTCAATTTCACTTTGTTTGCAAGTAGATTAGCATTTCTTTAAATATGAGCATTGAGACTACTTTACCTGCACATATGGTGTAGCAGCTCGAAGCTTACGCACCCTGGTTGACAATTAATTGAAGGTAAATTAACTAGTGATAAAATTACCCAACATATCTCAAGGAAAAAAGAAATTAGTTTCTCAAGTTTTATGGCCCCTATCAAATATTTCACCATTACGCTACACTATTGACCAATGTTTGATTCCCATGGGATTCATTTTAAATAGTAAAAGAGTGATTGAAAACATAGAGGTAAATGGCGAACTTAGGATACTAGAAGATGGGAATTCACATGGAAAAACACATTGCATATATAAGGTTGTCTCTATGTACTCTTTGAGAGTGACTTTTACTTGGAACTTTAAGTTAATCACAAAGGTATTTAGAGATATGAGTTGAAATTATAACACTAAGACACAATGACTTGTATAACTATATTACAAACCTAGGGTCACATCCATATCCTATTATGCACATATCTATTTATTAGGTAAAAATTCAAGGCCTGTGTGGTGGTCAAATGCTCTATCCATGAGTCATAATTAATAGTTATATACTAATTGAGGATTTGTGGATGTTTTTATAAACCTCCCACAATATATGTTTCAAGACGGTTTTAGAACAACCCCCCCCACCCCCCTACCCACAAAAAAAAAGGTCAAGGAAATTTTAGTTTTAGAGGCGGTGTTTTAAATACCATTGAAAAAAGTTCAATTCTCATGAGTCTTGGTTGGGGGGGGGATTAGAAGCACTACCCCTAAATATATTTTCCAAGTATGTTCTCAATACCCATCCTCTTGAAGAGTACTTCAATTTAACACTAATTACCCTGTAATTGACCCCTAATTAACCTCATAATTGACCCCTTATTATTACCCCTAGTTAACCACTAATTGCACCTAAATGACCCCTACTTGATCACTAATTACCACTAAATAATCCATGCTTACCACTAATTAACCCTTGATACCCTCTTAATGGTGCCTACTTTTTTAGAAGGAAAATCTCATGGAAAAACCCAAGGGATTCTTCTAAACATTCATATAAGGCATATTCCCTAGTAAACCCATCGATGTACACTAGTGTGCCCCACACACAAGGATTTGAAATGGGAACATGATGCCATGAACCTAAATAAATTCCCAACATCATGGGAAACCTTGGTTTAGTTAATCCCTTGGGATAAATGGACCCTATTTACCCTTAATTGACCAATAATTACCCATAGTTAACTCATAATTGACCCCTAATTGCCACTAATTATCCACTAACTACCCCCTAATTGACCTCATATTAACCCCTAATTACCACTAATTATCCCCTGACTACACCCTAATTGACCCCATATTAACCCCTAATTACCACAACTCATTACCTAATAATTACCCCTAAATGACTCTTAATTACCCGCAATTGACCACAAATTACCCTTCAGTGATCACTAATCGACCATTAATTACCCTTAATTTACCCATAATCACCCATAAATGACCCTTAACTCTGCGCAGGGCTAAAGTCGATCACATAGTCCTTACAGAGGGAATATTTTGGATTCTAAGTGAGACATAATGGCCATTTTGGGATGTATAACACAATGAATAATTTTTTACTACTAGGCCATGGTTTGGGATTAACCTCCAGGGCCTAAGTTCATCATGAGACTTCAATTTTTTGGCGACTCTTTATTGATCATAAATGGATGAAATATCACATACCACTGAGGAATATATATCTTAGGCCTATTCTGAAGAGTTGATCATAATTGTGTTTAAATTTTGGGAAATCTCCTTCCAACATGTTTTCAGACAAATGAATCAAATTGCACATCATTTATCGAAGGATGGTATCTTATTGGGTGATGGTGAATGGAAAAATGGAAATTTCAAAATGATGCCATCATGAAGGTCTCTACCTAAATTATGCAGCCCCAATTGCTAACATTATCTATGATTTGTGGGGCTTATTCATTTCTTTTGGAAGATGCCATGGAAGTTGAAGTGTTTGAGAGTAAGAAGAATAAGAATAAAAGTGAAAAGAAAAGCCTTTATTTGGATGAAAATCCATTGACCGATGTTCATATGATCAAAGCTTCTAGGAAAATACAATAGAATGCCAGGATTAGGGAAGCTACTACATTAACTTTAGATAAGGAGTTGCAAGAAGTCTAGAAGGTTTAGGAGAAGGCTCTACTAAAAAATATCATAAACAATATTAACAAAGAGGTATACTAAATAAATTGATAATAATTAACTTGAAAAATAAATAATAATTAGTTTCACTTACATTTTTAGTGCACCTTGACCATTCCTATATAAGAGAGCCTTAAAAATCTTCAAAGCCACACATCCAAAGAACTTTAGAAAACCAAGTTTTCAATTAACAAATGATGTAATTAAATCATATACCAATGTCAAAGTGTACATCATAATGTCACCAACACCAAAAGATAATAGAATGGAGGGTGGACTCACGAATCGGGATAGGTTCATCGAACCCCACAACTCAAAGGCTCAACTCTCGAGCGTTTCTCCAAGAAAATGGAAATTACATAAGTACAAAGTACATGCAACATTCAAAATTGAACCCTTCCTAGCCCTTACAAAGGGTTCTATCCCTTCCCATAAGTGTAAAGTTAAAATTGCCCTCCAAAAAATATTTTAAAAACTGAATTTTACCCTACCAATGAAGAAGGGCATAATTTATATCAACATTTCAAAAGAAGGGCGACATTTGAAACTACCCATCCATATAAATTTGTGAATATGTTGAAATTCCTATACTATAAAGTTCAACTCATCATTCAAAATATTGGAAATATGATAAATTATAATCACTCACTCACTCATTTCATGCACTCACTGCTTAGTTGTGCAAGATAGATAGTGATCATTGATGAATATGAGGCACTAGCCATCAAGATGTGACTCTCACTCTCGAGTCACTTGGAGCTGCAATCTAAATTGTGACAATTTATCGACAACTACGACTCTATCAAAAAATAACATCTACTAGTGTACTACTAGGCTCGAAATGAGCTCAAAACTTTGTGCCTACCACCTATGTTAACCTCGCTACCAATGTCCACTCTTTTTTTGTCAAAATTAAATTTAAAAGGCCGGTTTGATAAGTCCTCCTCTATAGGACTTCATTTCTTGCATCAATATCATGGAATCACGACAACTATAAACAACACGTGATGTCATGCAAATACAAAAAAATGCATGTAGCCAGGATCACAAACTCTGCAAAGGTTGATTTATACATTCCTATATATAGGTGTCATTGGGCACGTGATATGGAGAAACAATAGTTATTAATAAAATTTAAAAGACAATTGTTGGCTCAAGAGTAGTCTTCAATTTGATGGGTGGCATGATCATGATGTAATCTCCCTCCATCCATCCAAACATTTGTGGTTTCTCACAACATTTGTCCTCGACGCCACCAAAATACATATAAAAAATGCTTGTCTTTACATCCTCTTCTCTTTAAATCCTCATCTCATAATCATAACGAAGGATTATTATGCATGCACATCCTCACTTTATAATATGAATTGGGTCAAGGCACAAAGAGGACCATAAAATATTAAATGTGTCAAGACACAACGATTAAGAGACAACTATAAGTAAATCTTATATTAAATTTACCATATAAGTCTTTAATTAACACTATAAACTAAGATTTGACATGTTGGATTGTTGTGATCTTCTTATCACTCGTTACCAATTAATTGCAAGGCATTCTTTGAAGCTGAAGTCCATAATTTTATGTCTTCTTCCTCATTATCATGCCTTTTGGTAAGACAATAAAGATGGTAGTGGCATGCATCAACATGGAAAACATGTTCAACATAAAGGTCATACACATTTCTTGTTTTCATTAAATAACTTAAAATCCTACTCATGACTATCGATTCACTGAATTGTAGACTACTACAAATCACAACAAATTTTAGCCCTAATCCCTTAATTACTCACACCTAGAACTTTCTCAAATCTAGCCATCAATAAACTTACTTTGGTATTTTGGTACAATTTAAAAGGTGGATTGTTGAGACTCAGGCACGTAGTGAGTTGCAAGGATTCAATTTACTTAGGCTTGATTCCATTACCCCTCCATCCCATATATGTATGTTTTCATGACAATTGTTGAACAAAAAAAGTTGATGCCCTGACCCTGGTTATGCTAGCTTTGATAACTTGCTTGGTATGTAGGAATTTTTTTTAATGTTTTTTGAGTTGTGTATTATTTTTCCTTAGGTACCCAATCCTTATAATTCTTACATCTCTCAAGCTTGGATTGCATGTGGATTCCCCAATATGGTTATGGCATAGTCTAAGTAGTTTTTTTGTATAATGAAGTGTGCTCAAAGTGGAATAAATACAATAGAATAGTTGTTACGTTACTATTAATGATACACATATGACAACTTAATGTGTTCAATAAGAGAAGTGCTTGATTATTTAAAATTGTAAAAATTAAAAAAAAAATATGATGTTCTTTTTATGAAAGAGTTTAGTTAATTTATAATTGTGAAAATGATTTATATTGCCCTTCATATCTAAAATTCATTGACCCGCTCTTCAAATTTCAAATTTTATCACTGACCTGCCCTTATTCAAATTTGATCACCGAGTGGTATGTGTGTGGAGTGATCCATTTGCCATAGAGCAGGATGATATCTGACATTTCTTTGTGAATGCCTCAGCTCACACCTGATTTACCAACTTCCCAACTAGCCAATAAGAGTGATACAACCCTTCAGTACCACGAGTAGAACCAGAATGTACCCGACCTCAGTTGTGGGGGGGAGACCAACACCAGCACCCATGGCCTCCCTTGGTTTCGGACATGGCTTCAGACTGTACATGTTGATTTTTATATCTTCTGAACTGAAGTGTAAGAAAATGATAAGAAGGGGCTAAGGGATTCTTTACGGGTACAGAAATGGTTTTCTAGTGCATGCATCTTTGTTTTCTGAAACATAGAGTGGTCTAGAGTTCGAATCCCTCAGATGTTCAAGATCATATGAAATATTTGCACCTGAACATCCAAACCCCTCACACAATGTCTTCTGTGGTGGCCTTTACGGTGCCATGAACACCTCTATAAACAACAGCACACCCTCTGGACCCCATATGTTCATCAAACCCCCAGAAAACGCACCACAATGATTGCAACAAGACTAAGACCTTGCTTTACATTTCAATACATGTTATTCAATTTTAAGTTTATTGAAGATTTTGTTTGATCAATTGTTTCCTTTGTATTGTATTCGTTGGGAATGATTTTCATTTTGCACCCTCTATGAATTCTTGACTGAATAGGAATTTATGCACAAGATTACATCACAGAGGGTGTTATTAGAAGCTATTTAACCATGATAGTTTCTGTCTTTTTTTTATACTTTCGTGATGGTCAAGTTGCAGTGCTTGGATATACTTTGTAGGCTGCTGATTGAAGGTGCTCTACAAAGGAAATGACCCAATCTAACTCAAGACTTACTCATCAATGACCCAGCTGAAGGAGATGCAAAATAAGTGCCAGCTGCTAAAGAGCCCCCACATGCAAGGTCTTGAAAGGCTATTCATTCCCCTCAAAAAGCTCAATGGGAAATCATGGTAGCTTAACCCAGATCAATTGTGTTGTAAATTCTTCCAACCTAGGATTGAAACACACAAACCACTTTTGTAGTGTTAAAACCCGAGACTTACTCGTCAATGACCCAGCTGAAGGAGATGCAAAATAAGTGTTGGCTGCTAAAGATTCCCCACATGCAAGGTCCTGAAAGGCTATTTATTCCCCTCTAAAAGTTCAATGGGAAATCATGGTAGCTTAACCGAGATCAATTGTGTTGTAAATGCTTCCAACCTAGGATTGAAACACATAGACCACTTTTGTAGGGTTAAAACCATCGGTCCCCAATTGACTTCATTTGATTGACATTGATTTGAGACGATGTGATTCGATAAGCCCGAGATTTGTGTTAGTTTGTTTTCTCGTGATGTGAGTTTTGATTCTGGGTATTTTGGTGGTTCCCATTTCTTTGAACAGGTTTTATCATCATGTGTGAACAGCTTGTTTAGGAGCGATACAATGTGCACAAGCCACTGCAATCATTTTTTCTCTATTTTCATCAAAGATATTAGACAATGTCTTCCTTTTAGATGTTAGTTCTTCCTTCTATCATTGATTTCATATTTGATTGTTTTCTAGAAGATTCATTTGGAGGTCCAATTGCATAGGAAGAAACTGGACTTGTTTCTCCTGGATAATGCCAAGTCTTCGCTTTTTGTGGTTCAATTGTAATAATATATTTGTTCTCTCTACAAAAGGTAATTCCTGCTAATTCAAGCTGCCCACAATAGCTTTAGGAATATTTCCATATACTCTAAAATATGTACAATAGACCATAAGTACACAAGCATACGAATTTCTCAAATATGGAAATACAGTGAAGATACTGATAAACTCTGACTGCCCTTTTCCATAATTTTCAGATGAACAGTAAAGGAGTTCATCAATCCATGTCATGGATCTATGCTTGCAGTCTGACATAGATATAAAATTAAGCATCTGCAAAACAATGTCCAAGACAAATGGAACAATTTTATCAACACATGCATTCTGGCATAATGCTGTGATTACAGACTTGTAAGCTCCTAATCTCTGATCCATTTGAAGCCGGTTATTTATAAAGAGAAGCCATAGTTCATATGAACATTTAGTGTGTTGCACCGCATGATGAAACATATAATATGTTCCTATCACCTTCTCCTTTTTGTAAAAGATATGAAGGTACGCCACCCACACAACTACAGAGTTCGGATTAGTCTCAATTGCTCGTGATAAAACATACAATTTTTTTTCCTGCCATATGATTTATCAATATTGCTGTCAATGTTCATTGAATCGATCGCTAACTCCAGACAGCATTCTACGTCACCAAGTCCTTGAAAAATCTGTTTCTGTGTATCATCTGGTTGTCCAATTTCACTAGAAGTATATAAACAATTAGGAAGTCGACTGTTATTGCCAGGCATCCACTTCCTAATAGTTGCACTGTGTAAACACAGCATGTATGAAGGTAGAAGTCTCTGAATCGAAAATGGAATAGAGAAGGACTGGCAGAAGCCCAATTTCCAAAAACGTCAAGTGCCGTGAGCTATTAGGTTACCCACCATAGGACTATCTGATTTTAAAAGATGTGGCACAATTCGATACATTGGCACTTTCAGTCCATAGCTGCTAGTGCTATGATGCACCAAGCTTCGTGACACTACAGAGTGCTCTACAATAGTTTTGCAAGGAAAATTTGAAGACCCAATTGCCCCACTACATACTTGCAATTCTTTATTTCCATGAATTTTTAAGTCGTGGTGTCCGAAAGAACCATCAATATCATCGTTACTGTACTTATTTAGTTGTTCAGAACTTGAGAAGGAGTTAGGTTGTATTCTTTACCATGCTACCATGGACACTCCTCATTATTACATTTCCCACAATGCTCAAAATTAAAAAGTGGTCAGAAGGGATTAATAAACATGACTCTGCGTAATTAATTTGTCAAGCACTCCATTTGTAGTAATGAGATCAGAGTAAATATTGTGTGACTTAAACATATCTAAAGGACTCTCATAAAGGATAAACTTTGTGACATGTTCTGGAGAAATATGCAAAATGGGCTGTGCCTTTTTCCCAGAATCATTTTCCTGCATATAATTGTCAATTGTGTTACCCAAGTGTCGAGCAGTTGTTGTCTCCACAGCCTCTCCAGGCATTGCACAAGGCCGTTTAGGTGATTGAGAAGGATGACAAGCAAATGGTTGTTTTTTTACTGTTAATTGAATGACATATTCCTCATGATCATCATTCTGACAATGAAATGACTCTTTACATGTTTCTGCACCTTGACTTGCAGTGATCCCTTCTTTGGTTTTTTCTGTTGGAGATAAAGAATCTGAAACCAGATACTCCTTTGAAGCAAATGCACCATCAGCACCATGCTCAGAATGTGGAAATTATTTAAAGAGTTCTTTCCTTCGAGGCAAATGGTTAGGTAGGTAGTAAGATATTCATGGTGTCATTATAAGAACAAGGAACGAGAGATGGAATTTTTTGAAAAATCACAAGATTCACATGATAGCACACTATCATCCTATAAACACAAACAATGGGTTTATTGGACTTACAAAGGATGGAGTCCCAATGAAAGAAACAAGATTCACCCAATAGCACACTATTGTCGTATAAATACAAACAATAAAGTATAATGAGATGAATGTGATTTTATTTCATTTTATTTATTTACTTTTCCTAAAATTGTGGATAAGTCAACCCAAGATAATTGAGAATCTAGGTTAGGTTAGGGTTCTTTTAAGTTTTATATTTGACTCTAAATTGCCCAAGTATCTTTAAATACAGGTTCAAGGAGTTGAGAAAATGACCTAAATGAGCTAGCAAGGGGTATGCTCAAAGTTTTGAAGATTATTATTCTAATTTAGATTTTTATCATCGTTGTAATTGTTTGTTATAGGGTTTGGCAAAAAAAATATTGACAACAAGGGATTCTTTAAAGTGATAGAAGAGTTAGGAGGTTGATATCCTAAGATTGGTTTATTTTTTCCATGTAGATTATTTTTCATATATCCATTAATGTATTTGATATCCACTCATATTGGTACTAAAAAGTGATTGCATATGCATGGATAGATCTAGCACTTCATAATCCAATCCTAAGATCATTTATCTTTTATCTTGTATGATATACTTGGCTAAGTTTGTACAGTCTTGTAAACATTGTGGAAGTTTGGAGTCATTTTTGTTCTAAGTATTCATAGTGGCTTGAAAAATAAATGTCATCCCAAAGTGACTTATGATCCATAACCATAAATGTACATCATAAGTAACTCTCTTAAGTTTTTTCAAAGATTTAAAAGCTAGTGACTTAGTATCTCCACCCCCACTTATACAAAAAAGGAAATAAGCAATAGTGGTGACTCTCTCTTAAAACATAAATTAGACATGGAAATACTTCGATAGAGCAACTTGAAGCAAACACAGTCCAATTTAAATCAGAAAATTGCAATTTGACTCACCATTCCTATGACTTCGGTCTGGACTCTTTGAAGCTACATTGCAGGGGAGCCTTGGCCTCTCACACTTTGTTCTCGGAGCATGATCCGAGAGGGATTGTTCAGGAAGTGCCCTTAGGAGCATGCTGTTAGGGTCTTTGAGGTGCTTCTGGGGTGCTCCCTGAATGATAACACAACATTCTTAATGTATAAGGGTAGAAAGAGAAAATCCTTAAAAATTTTATATCATTATTAATTGTTTTAGGATGTTTGAGATGGGTTCCAACCTCATCAGACCTCATTTGAAGAAAATAGCATCACATCCAAAAATTTAAATTCAACAAAAATAGCAGTTTTCAGCACTCTAGCAAATAGAACTGCATCGAACCAAAGAGAAGTCCACTAAACCATCAAAAGACAATAAATGCCACTATGCTCTTTTGCCACATGTCATCTTACTTAAGGAGCACTGACCTCCACAAATATAGGAACTGAGGAATCTCTAGCTTTTCCTTTGAAGGACTTGCTGCTAACATCATGCACTCAAAACGATGGTCAAGCAAGAACCAAAGTTATATGATTTCTTGTAGAACAACTAAAATATTGTAATTTGGATCTTGGAAAGGATAATAACATGTTTTCCCCGCCATCTCATGTTTTGGATCTAATTTTACATGAATACAATACAACTTGTGAAATTGCTGCTGACAATGGTCTTGTTAGTATTTTGTTGGATATCTTGTCTAGTTTTTACTAGATCCATAAACAAGTGATAGCTTTCCAGATTTTAAGTATGTGATCTCCATGCTACTAGTTGTTGATAATTTTCTATAGTTGAGGCAAAAATTTGATTCTAATATTATGATATTTAAACAGTCCAAGAAAAAAGATGGTGATGTTCAGAATACTGATAATTTGGAGTCTAATCATCTAAATCGTACAACGTGCATGTTGGTTATTCCTGAAGGGTACATAACTACTGAAGAGTAGAAAAAAACTATTAACATAGTCTACAACTTCATTAAGATGAATCTTACCTCAATTGTTGTACAGGCTCTTCTCAACTACGTGAAAGGATAAAAAGGGTGCATGCCATAGCATTGTGTTTCCTTGAAAGAGGTGGATTGGTTTCTTTGCTCATCTTTCCTACTAGTTGCTTATTTTTGGGGTTTAACAGTGTTGCATCAACTATTGTTTGTCATATTCTTGAGGATCCTCATATGTTTCAGGTAGCCATGGAGTCAGAAATTTGACAAGATATTGTAGCTGCTTTAAATCAAAATATAAGTGGGAGGTTGAGTCCTCATACTTTTATCTCAAACTTAGCTCTTGTTATCTCAAACTTAGCTTGGTTGAGCTAAAGGTGATTTTCTGTTTGATCCATTTCATGTGATGCCTATTGAAAACGTTTTTGGGGAAAATCGATGATAGGGAAGTACTACCTCTATCTATAATCTTATAGCAAGGACTGATGATTTTGGAACAACATTTTAACATCCAATTCTCATTAAACCATCTACCCCATTTAGATCTATTTTTCATTGAGCAATATGTCATTTTTAAAATTTCTGGTTGTTGAACATCTGCTAGATTACAAATTGTTTTTCTTGGATTTGAACTTTAGAATTCATAGTTTAAGGACATATATAATGTAATGTGTCTATGTTTGTAGAGAATGATAGGGTTGTAGCAGACAGTACTATTGAAAGTACTTCAGATCCGTCCCATTTGGATTATATTTATTGAACACTTCAAAGTGGGCGACCAATAAATCATTTGAGTAGTTGGGTTGATGATAGTCAACAACTTAGAGGAATGAGTGGCACTACAATAGAATTAGGAATTGAGGATAATTTTGTTTCTAAGTTATAGAGGGCTCAACTAGTTGATGACACTCGATTAGATTAGGTCCATGATACCACCATATCACAGGAAAAAGGTGATGCTACTGCCTCACAAGCTACAGATGTCGGTATTGTAATGATAGAAACTTTACAATCATAGGAAAACGATATATAGAGAACCAAGGAACGTAATCAATCCCATGTTGAAGATAATACAATATTTCATTCTTTGTCGACCATTAGATACTCAAATTTGTGTATGGATCCTTTTTTACCATTATAGAGGACTCTGTAAGTTAGGTTCCCAAATTCTTAAAGGGTTCTAGCTCAATGGAAGAGCACGGGCCTTACAAGCAGGAGGTTGGTGATTCGATTCCTCCATTCCCTAATGATATTATAATATCGGTTAAAAATAATTAAATTAGTAAGCAAAAAAAAGAGATAGGTGACCAAAAAAAATGACCAAAACTTGTATATAAAATTACTAAAAACGACTAAATTAGTGACCAACACATGATAGTTGTGAAACTAGGCATTAAAAAGGATGCAACACATGGCGCTAATGAGAAAGACAAACATGAGATTGATATGGTAGCAAAATAAGACATTGCTTTGGATGCAAAACATGGCGCTACATAGGAAGCAAAATATGGTGCAACAATAGAAGAAATATTTGGCATCATTTTGGTAGCAAAACATGATGCAAAAAAGGAAGCAAAAATTGGTGCAAATTTGGAAGCAAAAATTGACACATATTTGGAAGTAAAACATGGTGCAAAATGGGATGCTAAAGTGCTAGAAAAAATGGGTGCAATATTGGATGCTAACATGGTGTCATTTAAGAAGCAAAAGCAGACACTCGCTAGGAAGCAAAATATGATATTATTTAGGAAGAAAACCTTGACTTTGTTTAGGAAGAAAAGTTGGACGTTGTTCTAGAAGCAAACCTTGACGTTGTTTAGGAAGCAAAGTTGGACGCTATTCTAGAAGCAAAAAAAGAGATGCTATAATGGATGCCATAAAGGATGCTATTTAGGAAGCAAAAAAAGACATTTTTCGAGACACTTTAAGTTTTGTCCATGATGCGTCCCATTTAGCGTCTAGTTTGACCACTCAATGTAAAAAAAATACACTAAAAAGGGACGCTAAATGGGATGCTAATTCCAAGATTTGTTGTAGTGGAAGAAGTGGTTGTTGATGATGCCACATGACCTATAAAGAACCTTTCAAGAAAATAATGCTCCACACCATGTCCACAAGACCTTATTCAAGCTTCCTCCAAGTGACTTTCATAACAAGACGAGTTCAAGAATCTACAATAAACACCTAGAAACCCTCCAAATATCAAAACTTCCCACAAAATAGACCTCTCCCTTCGGAACCAAACTCATCAAATGCGGCCAGCAAATATAATCAATCCTATATAAGAGTTAAAAACCTTTCCCATACTTCACCAAAGGTAAAGAGAAAGGTACTTCATAATATATTATTATATGTTCTCACGTGAGGTAAAGAGAAAGACACTTAATAATATATTATTATATGGTCTTCACTCAAGGTATTTTTTTATCCAAAGCCTAACGAGAGGAGAGATAACTTTAATATCCACATAATGAGGCCCATGGTATTTTTTTATCCAAAGCCTAACAAGAAGAGAGATAACTTTAATATCCACATAATGGAGGCGGCTTTCGAACCGACGATATGCACCAATCGGACGATCGGTCGCGCGTGACCGGTCACGTCCGACGCGGCCGGTCGTCCGATCGGTGCATATCGTCGGTTAGATAGGTTTCACCTCCACATAATAAGGCCGATGAATATAGATGAAACCACATGAGCCCCTATTTCTAAAGAATAAATAAATACTTCTTAACCCATGTTACCCGAAAGTGGTTTCAAAGTAATAAAATAATGAATAAAAATAAAATAGTGACTGCCCCTTTTAAATAACTCCATAAAGTAAATTCACGATGCACGTTATGAGTCCTTTAACCCTACAACCACATAAACACATAAATAGATTGAGCCTCCAACAAACTCTAGGGAAGGTAGTTGGCTTGGAATTAGAGTCCGTGACGAAACAGAAAAGGTTCATGATATGTTTGATTTGAAATGGGCAGCAAACGCGAAGCCTCCCGACGCAATCTAGAAATTAAGGTGAACGCCTTCCCGGGTAAGTTTTTTTAAGCACTTGTCCCGCGATGATATTTGAAAGATAGATCGAGATTTTGCACTGCCATTGTCATTTCTATGCTTTTATGTTGAGACCTTTTGTTTCAGCAGTGTGGGCTAAATATTCACGGAGCTGGAAATCACATTTCGACGCAAATGACATTAATGATGGTGGAAAACAAAACACAGGTCATAACTTACAAGGTATGAGCTCTGATGCTCTCTATCTCATGAATCTTAGCAGATTAACTATAATCTATTTTCCTGAGATGCCCTTTCTAGACTTATGCTACACAGAATAAATTTTTCTCATCCCCAGTGCTGTGAGATTATGGCAATGGGTTAAACCCTCCTCAATACTGAAATGAATAATTTGACCCACTTGAAGCTCTAATCTAATCTAGGTTGAAGGGAATTTATTATACATAAATACAAAGATTTTGGCTATTATCTACCAAGGAACCATTTGTGCATTTGTTGTTATTTATGCAATGGTGTGAAGGATCTGTGAATTTGTCCAGTCATTTCATTCTCTGTTTTTTTAACGTGAGAATGTGAAACATTATTCAGTTGCCCCTATCAAATTATTAGGGGCTTTATTCTACATTATAAAATAAGTAAGAAAGAACCTATAATAATGATATTCTATAATTTATTGTCAAGAGAGAAATTGTCCTTTCTTTGGTTGCTTGATAAGGATATCCAAGATAGTAGTTACATTTTCTCTTAGTCTGCTTAGTCAAGAAAGATTTTAGGGAATGGAGTAATATTTATTGTTTTAAAGATGTTGTTTTAAGGCAATTTTGAAGGTGGCTAGTATTTAAAACACTAAGCTAGATGGTGTATGTTTCTACACGATAGATCCACTCAATATCCTATTGTAATAGATATTCGACGATTTACTCAATATCCTACTGTAATAGATCCACTCAATATCCTACTGTAATAGATATTCAATGATCTATGAAGAAGGATCTCAAAGGAGATTGAACGACAGAGAAAGATCACAATGGAAACCTGTTAATGTAATTGTAACTTTGGAATTTATTCACTTGTATTTCTTATGTATTGTAACCCGATGTTTATTCCAGGATGTATTTGTATTGTACTTGATTCATGTCATGCCCCGATGTTCCTATCGAGAGGTTCTATAATGTAAACAAGTAATATGAAGTCATTGTAGGTAACCCTCCTATTGGTCAAGGGTTGAAGTCTCCGCAGTTCTGAGGCACTAGGGTTATTAGAATCTCCTAGAGAAGTCGGCCCTAGTTAGGTTTAGTCAAGTTGGGAAATTAGTATAAATAGATATCTAGCCTCTCTATTTATCATACACTCACTCACACTCAATTGTAGCGCATAGCTAAGGAAGAAGAAGAAACTAGGGCAAGGAAGAAAGAGGTTACTACTGTTGGGAGATCATCTTACTATTTTGGGCTTTTGCTTTTGGTGTTGATTCTATCTCTGAGGAAGTTGCAGGGTTTTCTCCATTTATGGTTTCCCCAAGGATAAACACTATGTTCATTGTCTCTTGTGTTTGATTGTTGTGCCTGTTATTCTCTTAGTTAAATATCCTAACGTATTGCTAGCTTAATGATAAAAATATAACATGGTATCAGAGCTAACTTGTGAAGAAGACACTGTGCAGCTGCGGGAACTACGGCTTCCTACTTTGTGTATCTCTCTTCATATATTTTCAGCAAAAGAAGGTTGGAATAAATCTCCTCCCTAGGGCACATCTTCCTGTCGAAGAAGAATCCAATTTTGATGTTTTTCAGTTTTGGACCCCACACTGCTGTCGAAAATTAGGGCTTTGCACAGAAGTGGAATTTTCCAGTGAGCCTAGGCCTGCATTCATCTCCTCCTCAAAATCCAAGTTTAGAGATCAAGATCAAAGCATTTGGTTGGATAGAACTCCGGAAAAGTAAAACCCTAATTTTCTCCTGAACCAACGCTGCATAATTTCACTTCCAAATCCAAATCCAACATCTTGACCTGGTAAGATCTAAATCTTTTGTATTTCCATTTGAGGTTCTCAGTTAATATGTCTCATCATACCAAGCTTGATGAAAAGCTTGAGGGAGATGATAACTTTCATGCTTGGAAGTATAGGATCTCCCTGGTCCTGGAAGAAAATGAGTTGGACTCCTATATCAGTAAGGAGCTTCTAGTTCCAGAGGGAGATGAGGCTAAGGCCTTACATAAAAAAAAGTTGGTTATGGAAAAGAGGCTTATTGTTGATTCAATCAAGGATCACCTCATACCATAGGTGTCTTCCCTAAAGACACCTAAAGCTATGTTTGACGCCCTAACCAAATTGTTTGAAGGGAGGAACATAAACAAGAACATGACTCTAAGAAATCAACTGAAGAATGTAAAGATGCATAATGCTGAGACCATCTAGTATTACTTTAAAAGTGTATCTCATATCAAGGAACAAATGAAAGCAGTAGATGAAGAAGTGGAGATTGTAGAGATTATGATGACCACCTTGAATGGTCTCGCTAGATCATGGGACTCTTTCATTCAAGGGATCTGTGCCAGAAAGAAGTTAGTCAAGTTCAACAGACTATGGGAAGAATTCTCTCAAGAAGAAGCTCGGATAGCAGCTCAAGAAGAAAATATGGGAAGTGAAGATCAAGCTCTCATAGCCCACACCAAGAAAACCAAAAGGGACCATCATCACTCCATAGGTAAGTCTTATCACTCTAGAAGAGATTGGGCTGCTGTTAGATGTTACACATGTGATAAGAAATGCCACATATCCAAATACTGTCCTAACAAAGGGAACTCAAAGAAGAAGAAGGGAAACAAGAGAAGACATCATGCCCATGCTGCAGAGGATGATGAACCTTCCATAAAGAGAATCAGACAAGAAAGTGAATCTTCAAGTGATGAAGAATATGTGCTGATCTCTACTCTCACGGGAACTATTTGACATGGATGCAATGATTGGATCATAGACAGTGGCGCTTCCAAGCACATGACGGGATTCAAAGAATCATTTGTGAAACTTTCTGAACATGAGTCACCTCACAAGGTGAAACTTCAGGATGACTACCAGTATCCACTAAAAGGTAGGGGTGAATCCTCCTATAAACTAGACTCTGGAAAGTCTATGAAGATGAAAATGTATTGTTTGTACTAGGACTAAAGAAGAACCTCCTCTCCATATCTGCATTGGATGCAAAAGGAATGAGGGTTGATTTTGTATGTGGCCAAGTTCTGATGTTGCCAAAGGGAAAGACTTTTGACGATGCAATAGTGATTGGGGAACAACAAGGAGATCTATACAAATTGAAGGGACAACCAAAAGAAGCTTTGGTTCATGGCTCAGTAGAACCAAATAAACATTGGCATAGAAGGCTTGCACATGTGCATTATAGGGCACTACCACTTCAAAGCAAAGCTATTGAAGGTCTTCCATAAATTCAAGCAAAACATGATGGGGTTTGCAAAGGATGTGCGAAAGGAAAGAACACAAAAAAGACATTTCCAAGTAGCAAGAGCAAAGCAAAAGGAATCTTGGAAATCATCCACTCTGATGTATGCGGTCCAATGTCATCAAGTTCTCTAAGCGAGTATGTATACTATGTTTCTTTTATTGATGACTTTTCTAGGAAGACATGGAAAACATACACAGATGCATACAATTTCAATTATACACTGGAAACAATTCATCAATTCAACACATTAGGCATGTTCATCATATTTCATTAAGCAAATACAAATTTAGATATTAACAGAGATACTTATCTTTGAAAGAAGCTCGTCCCACAACCAGCTATGTCGCTGCAACATTCCACCATCTTTTAAGTGGGAGTGTTTCCACTGCTCTGAAATTCCCGTGACAAATGTAGAGAAATCTGCTTTTAATTTCCTTCTATTATCCCTCTCCTGCTGTTCTACCTCGACTTCATCAGGATCATACAGTGATCTCTTTCCACTACCTGATGTAGCACTAAGACCACTCACTCTAGCATAAAACTGGACATCTTTTGTCTTATTGTTTCCTACCATAATGTGGTTGTGAAGGTGGAAATGTATCAATGTAATCGTTTTCTTTTCTGCTTCCTGAAAGAATGCATGCTTAATATTCTTATACATGATCTCTACTCTCTCTTCCTGCTTCATGGTTGAGTAATGAAAACTAATCGAATGACCTTCTAATGTTCCAGTCATCTTTCTTCCTCTACCACCAAATGAAGGCCGGATCAATATATCTGACAACCTGATAGGCTTTGTTTTTGAAAGCTACATCTTTTCTTGAGACACCGGTATAACTCTTTCAGGTTTCATAGATTCTCTTGATGCAACATGGCCCCTCAGAGCTTTAACCAGCTGCACCACTTGGTTAACATGCCTTGTATCTTTTGAACGAAAAGAGATTTCTTTCACATAGATATCATTAACATTGAACCCATCCCCAGGTAGATTAAAAATAACACGAATACAACAGCTGCCACCATCTTTTTGGCTTGTAACACTTTTAATAGTGGAAATATGAAATGGGACCATTAAGCCATATACTGGTAGTAAAATTGTCTCGTTCTTGTGATCAATCTGAATCATCAAGTCTCTTGAAAAAGGAATGTCTTCCACATTTCTGTACGCAACCAACTCATCAGTAGCCTTAAAACAACCCTGTCCATCACTTGATCCAGGACCACCCGAATCCAACCTTCTTACAGTCTCATCATTCTTCTTCCGAGCAAGTCCAACTTGATGCTGTCTGTGGACCTCTTCTATCACATCCTGCTTATCAGACCTCAGAATTGTCTTTGTAATGCGGGGCTCCATTCCATTTGCCTCAGCTTTGTGCTTTGGCAAATTCTGTGGTTCTTCCTCATGATCATTTGAGTATAGGACACTTAATAAAGATTTAAAGCACATTCCAGTAGCAATTTCTGGCCCTTTCTCTGTCATAATAACAGTATCAGAAAGCAAAAGAGAGAAGACCTGTGTTTTGGGATTATTGGATTGCAATCGTAAATCTCGGAATCCAAGACTAACATTGAAGACCATCCCAGGAAACAGAACCCTGTCATTCTTGGCATTTAAGTTCAACCCTGTTTCTCTGAACTCTGTGCCAATCCCAGTTCCTGCAATCTTGGTCAAATGAGGAAGAAATTCAGGACCATCTTTCTGAACAACTTTAGCAGCAGCTTTATAAGGAATTGCCGCAGTATTTCCTGGTCGTAGGGACGTGATTGCTCCTTCATGGGCTTTAAGTAATACTTTGTAGGCTTTCTTCTGGAACTCATCAGGTTCAATAATATATGTCCTTGCTATGTTTGAGAAGTAACTTTTGTACTGTGAACCAATTGAACAGATAATCACTCCTGTTGCATCATGACATAGATATTCATCATTGCTTTCAGCACCAGGTTTCAAGTCAAACACACCCCCACTTTGGAAAACAGGGGCATAGCAAACATCTACATTCTCCGCCTTCAGTTTCACCTTTGCCATGCTAGTATTGAGAATTACAGTCTCTGTATCCTCCATAAGACAAGAGTGGGTTACCTTCTTTTCTTCATCAATGATCACCTCAAGCCTAGGCCTAACATTATTATTGAGAACTGAAGCACACAAAAAGGACGCTCTTCTTATATTTGTTATCTCTGTCTCATCCTTCCGAGCAAACAACTCTGAAAAACCACCACCAATGTCAACTAGATGAAATCCTGTATCTTTCAATGCTTCTCCCCATTTTTCCAAAAGTGCTCCTTCTGGAGCCTCTTTTGCTATCCAACCAACAACTGGAGGATCCACAGTGCACTGTGCCTTGACTGATTGGAATATTTCCTGCATCTGGTAACTCCCATCATTATTCTTTGGCTTTACATGTAACAAGATATCAATGCAAAAGGAATTTGGAGAGACCTTTTTCAAATCTTCAAGCACGGCTTCGTTCTCCTGACTACACAGGAAATGAATTTTTCCTTCCATAAACATCATAATATATTTTGTAAGGATCCATGATCTTGCTTGTAATATTAAGTCCCAGTGAG